>JACEEZ010019995.1:0-132500 GCA_016584305.1 Chionoecetes opilio | reverse complement strand
TTACCTTCTCCTCCTCCTACCCCTTCCCCTACCCCCTACCTCCTCCTCCTCCTTCTCCTCCATCTTCTCTTTCTCTCTCACCCTCCTCCTTGCCCTCTTAATTCTTATTGACGTCACTTCCCCCAGCGCGGCAAAAGGGAGGTGACGTTACCTTCTGTCTCTATACCTTGGCCCACGGTGTTATGGACTCGCTCAGCGGGAGTATTTGGCGTTGTCGGTACCTGTGCAGAAGGACAAAGATCCGGATCTTCAAGTCGCTTGTGATCCCTGTCTTACTCTATGGTTGTGAGACATGGACACTAAATAGTGACTTGAAGAGACGAATCAATGCCTTTGGTAATAAGTGTCTTCGCAGAATCATGGGGTATCGCTGGGATGATTACGTGTCAAATCAGCGATTGCACCGTGAGACTGAATCGAGGCCTATTACCTGCATAGTCCGTCAGCGCCAACTTCGGCTATATGGGCATGTGGCACGCTACCCTGAAACCGATCCTTCCCATCGGGTTGTATCTGTAAGAGACAATCCGGCGTGGAGGAGGCCAAGGGGGCGCCCACAAGGCTCGTGGCTGGGGCAAGTTGATGTTTCTTGTCGAGAGCTGCTTGGTATGGGAAAGGAGCCTGCATGGGTACTCGCGCGTGGTGACTCCCGGGAGTGGCGTCGTAGGGTGGGCGAGGCGACGCGCCCCCCGGCGTATGCCCCCAATGATTGATTGATTGATTGATATATATAAATATATATATATATATATATATTATATATATATATATATATATATATATATATATATATAATATATATATATATATATATATATATATATATATTTAGAGTATATACGGGCAGGAGATTTGCTCTGAGACAGATCTCGTTAAAAGTGATAGCTAGTTCAGCGTTTATTATCTTCTTAGAGATAGAGAAAATATCTCTAAGATAATAAACGCTGAACTAGCTATCACTTTTAACGATATATATATATATATATATATATATATATATATATATATATATATATATATATATATATATATATATATATATATATATATATATATATATATATATATATATATAATATATATATTATATATATATATATATATATATATATATATATATATATATATATATAATATATATATATATATATATTTTATTTGGCCCTCCCCTTTTCAATTTTCTGGGTACGCCACTGACCACACACCACTAAGAACACGATCAAATACAACCGAATCATACCAATAGGAAAAAAATAATAACTTAAAATCCGAACTCCGGCAACAAAACTATCAGCCAAGGTTTGAAAAATGTGACTTTACGTTCTGTCTTATATTTTCTATTCTTTATTAACAGGAGATTTATTAACAAGGTATTTTTATTAACAGGGTTCTTTTTTCTATTTCATATTCCCAGGAGACGCGTCCTATCCCGGAGCTCAAAGATGATGGTAAGTATGTAAACCGCATCTTTTCTCTCTCTCTTATTACAAACTTTCCATACTTAATTAATTCTTCTCTGCTTTTCAATATATTACCAAAATATTTTCCACAAAACAGGTATAATGTTCCATACTTTACATCCTTTCTCCTTATCATTAGTATCGTTATCATCTTTATTAGTACAGTATTGTTATTACGTAACTAACTCATCTATGCTTTTCAATACATTACCAAAATATTTTCAAGTAAACAGGTATAATGTTCCATATTTTTGTATTATCCGTATCGTTATCATCCTTATCTGGGCCGTTTCTTATCTCTATGCTATCACTACGCGGTTGCACAGGGCCCCGAAGTCACCAAGGGGCCCCCAAGCTGCCATTATTTGCTTTTTTTTAGAATCTAGTCTTTTTTCCTCTTAAAGTGCAGCAGATTGATGCATTTAGATATTCAAGGCGTACCCCCGGACCACCTTAGAGGGCTTGGAATCCCCCCACCATAGTTTTACAAAATAGGGCCCCCAAACACCATTTCACATAGGGCCCCAAAAGGCTAGAAACGACACTCCCAGAAGCACACATCCTCATAACGTTGGTGGCTACTGAACTACATCTAAACAAAGTCATGAACAACCACCAACCACGGTATCTATTAACTCTTAAGGGGACACCACACATCTGAGGACCAGAATCACTCAATTTTGGCATTTTTCATTTTTGTGTTAAAATTGTTCTTTTGGCCTAGAACTACAACGTAGTATTTTTTTTCTTCTTCTTTTTCCAATGCTAACCCCCCCCCCCCCCGCCCCACCCCGTCCCATCCTGGATTCCGCATCACCATCGCGGAATTTCTGGAATTTTTCTTATTATAGATTTTTCTTATTATAGATATTACATATTTTCAGAGGGGCATTTTCAACCTTTTTCGGAGTGATAGGAGAATTTCCCTTCGTAACTTTATTGTTGAATGTTTACAGAATACCCTAAGCTAAATATCTCATCAAACAAAGAATTTTTCGATTTTAAGTAGATTTCCATGATATATATATATAAAAAAAATTAAAAAAATACAATACATGAAACTTGGTCAGATAATGTAAACGCTCACGAAAAACACGATGGAGATAAGATTTTGGCTCTAAAAGCAGGCTGGAAATTTTTGGCATCACCTGTGTGGTGTCCCCTTAAGAACATAAGAACATAAGGAAGCTACAAGAGGCTGCGAGACCTACATGTGGTAGTTCCTGTTACTTAACACTACCTACATCCACCTTTCATCCCCATCCATGAAATTATCTAGCATCCTTTTAAAGCTCCATATTGACTCTGCACTAACTACTCCACTACCCTTCCCATAATGGCATCCAGGTGTGTTTGTGCCATAAAACGTACATATTATTAAGATGAGGATGTTGTAACGAGAGAATGTTGTAAGGAGAAAGAAAGAGAGAGGGGATGGGGGGCTAGCTGTTCCTATACTTGCTGAAGGTAGAATGCAGCGTCATCACACAAAAGTTTACTTAACGTTTCCTGTGATTCCTGCCCGTCGCGATCACCTCGGGAAAACATCAAAACTTCAGTACATGAATGGTACCCCCCTTACGGTACACTAAATGCCCTTGCCTAACACTGTGCCTCACCCACGCACACAGAGGTTCTCATCCGCATCAAGAAGGCGGGTATCTGCGGCACCGATATGTCCATGGTCTACAAGGGAAAGATTGGTGACCTTGGCGTGACCTTCCCTATCGGCGTGGGTCACGAGGCTTCAGGGGTCGTCACCAAGAAGGGCAAGGACGTCACCCACCTCAATATTGGTGAGTCACTTGATAACAACATAAGATCACAAGGAAGCTCTATGCTATCACTTCGCGGTTGCACAGGGCCCCGAAACCACCAAGGGGCCCCCAAGCTGCCATTATTTGCTTTTTTTAATCTAGTCTCTTTTCCTCTTAAAGTGCACCAGATTGATGCATTTATATATTAAAGGCGTGCCCCCGGACCACCTTAGAGGGCTTGGAATCCCCACACCATAGTTTTACAAAATAGGGCCCCCAAACACCATTTCACATAGGGCCCAAAAAAGGCTAAAAACGGCCCTGATAATACTGGATCATATTTATACAGTGCAGTTCGTTGTATCATCAGAGTATCACACAACGGGATTACGAATGACAAAATGGTTTTTCGAGGCCTTTCTGCATGTATGTAGTATATCTTTGTATTACACTTTTGATACACAACGGTAACGATGATACAATAAGAATATAAGAACATAAGGAAGCTACAAGAGGCTGGGAGACCTACACGTGGTAGTTCCTGTTACCTAACACTCCCTACATCCACCTTTCATCCCCATCCATAACACTGTCCAGCCTCCTTTTAAAACTCCCTATTGACTCCGCACTGACCACCTGTCTACTGAGTCCATTCCAATCATTTACCACCCTATTTGTGAACCAGTTTTTCCCTATTTCCTTATTTCCTATTTCCTATTTTTAGAGATAACACTCTCACTGGACGAGGGTCAAAGGACGATAACACCATTGATAAAGCACTATACAAATTACCCGAGATGCTAACTGCACATATTCCCCCTTGTTAGAAATTACTTATCTCAAGGTGGCATTGAATCGTCCTTGCCTCAACTTGTTTCCTCAAGGCTGTGCGCGTAAATGACTTAGCAACTCGCGCCCCACTCACTCTCATGTTACTATTTTTCCTCCTTCCACTCCTCCACTCATTACAGTGAGGGGGATCCACTCATACAGCTCTCCTAAACAGGGTTGAGTCAAAAGCTTTTCGTCTCATCAACTCCCCTCCTCTGACTGACTGTCTTCAATCTTTAAATCACCGCCGCCATGTTGCTTCTCTTGCTATCTTCTACCGTTATGTTCATGCTCACTGCTCATCTGAACTTACTAAGTGCATTCCTCCCCCACTCCCGCGGCCTCACTGCACAAGACTTTCTACACATTCTCATCCCTATTCTGCCCATCTTTCTAATGCAAGAATTAACCAGTATCTTTACTCTTTCATCCCTTTCACTGGTAAACTCTGGAACTCTTCCTGTTTCTATTTTTCCTACTATCTACTGCCCACTACTAGCTCTTTGCCTCATCTAGGCTACATCTACGCTCCCATGGGATCGCGTCACTACTACTACTACTACTACCTCTTTGCCTCATCTACATCTACGCTCCCAGGGGATCGCGTCACTACTACTACTACTACTACTACCTCTTTGCCTCATCTACTTCACACCCCCAGGGGATCGCGTCACCATCGAGCCCGGGAACTTCTGCCGCCGGTGCGACCAGTGCCTGGCCGGGAAGTACAATGTGTGCCCGCAGTCCTCCTTCCACGCCAACGTGGCCCTGTACCCAGGCTGCATCGGCCGCTACTTCCAGTACCCGGGCCACCTCGTGCACAGGTGAGACATAAGAAAATAAGGAAGCTACAAGAGGCCGCGAGACCTACACGTAGTAGTTCCTGCTACTACATACACCTTTCATCCCCATCCATGAATTTATCCAGCCTCCTTTAAAAGCTCCCTAATGACTCCGCACTAACTACCTGTCTACTGAGTCCATTCCAATCATTTACCACCCTATTTGTGGACCTGTTTTTCCCTATTTCCTTTTTAAATCTATGCTTTTCCAGCTTGAATTCGTTACTTCTTGTTCTACCATGGTTACTGATGTTGATGATGATGGTGGTGGTGGTGGAGATAAATACTTAGTAACAACGTGGTCGGGTCTGTGCAGGCTGCCGGACGCCGTGAGTGACGAGGAGGGCGCCGTGGTGGAGCCGCTGAGCGTCGCCGTGCACGCGTGTCGCCGCGCCGGGGTGACGGCGGGGACCACCCTGCTGGTGACGGGCGGGGGCTGCATCGGCCTGCTGTGCCTCGCCGCCGCCAAGGCTTTCGGTGCCACCAACATCCTGGTCACCGGTAAGACTTAGGGGACAATACCCATCTGTTTAGGTCCACTCATAGATAAGCTAACCAAGATATGTAGGATACAACGCACAGGGCCGCTTTCCGCTTATGGGGCCATTACTGCAAAACAGTGAATCTGAGTGTCCAACCCAGGTCTGTTGTTATCTACGGTCCACGCCATCAAAAGCCTTACTGACCTCTGTGAAAGTTTAATGCTCAACCGCACAACAACAAGATTGTGGCAAAATCCCTGTAGGAATGCGAAGCTGTTGTGTTACGCAGATAGCCTCCCTATGACGCCTTAAGGCCGGTTCCCACTAGCCCGCTTCTACGGCCGGCGTTGCCGTACACCGCCCAACAATGACGTCACCATCATCACCGCTTGAGTGGCTGTAGTGGTAACTGGGCACAGTTTGCACCTCCGCTCAAGCGGACACCGCCGAGCGGGAGAGATGACTTGATTTTAACTTTGTACGGCAGGCGTACAGCGGTACGGCGGTGCGGTCGACTTTTTTGTGACGTCATTGTGACGTCTTTGTTGTTCATTGTTGTTATACGGCGGCCGTACAAGCGGCCTAGTGGGAACCGCCACTCAGCATCTGTAGTAGGTGGCGGATTGAAATGGAAACTCGAGGAGTGGCTCTTACTTTAATGTATAAGCCCAATGTATTTCACTGCCCCAACAAAGCATATATTATATCCAAGACCAAGGAAGAGAAGGTCAAACCGTTGGCTAAGTAACGCCCAGGATCAATGTCACGGGACGTGGCTTTCTTCACGAGGCGGTGACGAACTGACCCGCTGACCCTCTCATGACCGCGGCGGCCCCGAGTGGACGCGTCACAGGTTAAGTCACCCCCCCGGTGGGAGGTGGTCGAGCGAAACGGTTTAACCTTACTCCCTTAGCCTTTCATTATATCAACACAATTCCAGAACCTCTTTATAAACTTAATGAATCCCAAACCGCACAGTGAACCTTAATTCCCCGATACAGCAGCATCCTTTCACTGCACTGCCTTAACCCCTTCACGCCCAGATCTTTCCTTTGCTATAAAAAATTGTCTGTTGTCGAGCCATAAAATTACGAAAAGTAACTGAATATACCAAATTAGTTAGTTGACAAGGATACTAAACAGGTCATATCTATAAAACATTGCTTATATTCACTAAAAATCGTCTAATGATACCCAAATTATAATAGAAATTACGTTCTGGATCTCAAGGGGTTAATAATTCCCTCTCCCTGCCAGACATTAAGGCGAGCAGCCTGGCCATGGCCAAGAAGATGGGCGCCGACCACACCCTGCTGGTGGCCTCAGGGGACGCGCAGAGCCAGGCCGGGCAGGTGCGCCAGCTCATGGGCTGCATGCCGGACGTCACGCTGGAGTGTAGCGGCACCCAGGCGGGACTCTGCCTCGGCATCTACGTGAGTGCTGACGATGCTGATGCTTTCACCTTCTTGATATCATATTTCCTAAGTCATTTGCTTGATAGTGGATACAAGAGCTAATACAGTGCCCGTAAAAAGTCCTGGCCCCTCCTTATGCATAACAAAACTTTCACAGAGGCCAGAACTTTTTGCGGACACTGTATAAAAGCTAAACGTTCCCTTGTGAAGCTGATCCCACTTTGTAAAAACCCTGATAAAACCATTCTTCATATTCCTTGACTTCGTTAAAATAGTCTACAGGAACTATCACGTGTAGGTCTCACGGCCTCTTGTAGCTTCGTTATTTTCTTATGTTATGTTCTTATGTGTACATATTATGTAAGATTGTTCTCGCCCTTGGTCTACAGGCCACCAAGTCTCGCGGCAAGGTGGTGCAGGTGGGGCTGAGCGGCGCCACCGTCACCGTGCCCCTGGTGCACGCCGGGGTGCGGGAGGTGGACGTGCTGGGCGTGTACCGCTTCGTGCAGTGGTGAGTACAATATTAAGTGGATAAAGATACAATAAAGACGATGTAGGAAAAGTTCTTACGGCTAGTAATCAGGGTAGAACAAGAAGTAACGGATTCAAACTGGAAAAGCGTAATTTAAAAAGGAAATAGGGAAAAACTGGTTCACAAATAGGGTGGTAAATGATTGGAATGGACTCAGTGGACAGGTAGTTAGTGCGGAGTCATTAGGGAGCTTTAAAAGGAGGCTAGACAGTGTTATGGATGGGAATGAAAGGTGGATGTAGGTAGTGTTAAGTAACAGGAACTACCACGTGTAGGTCTCGCGGCCTCTTGTAGCTTTCTTATGTTCTTATGTCTCTTGGCTGGTTCCCCCCCAACTCATCGCCTGTCCCCCCTGCCTCCCAGCTTCCCCATCACCATCAGCCTGCTGGCCAAGAAGAAGGTGGACGTCAAGCCGCTCATCACTCACCGCTTCGAGTTCGATGAGTACAAGAAGGCCTTCGAAATGTTCCGCTCGGGCGAGGACGGCGCCATCAAGTGTATGATCTCCTGCTGAGGGGCTGAGGGGACCACTACAGACCGCTACCGTAGATAACACTACAGTCGCCACCTGCACTAATGTCACCAGGCGCCAAATATTACGAATTATAGCATCACTACTAATTTGTATGTGCCACTGAAGATGATACACAGTAGTTTATATCATGACTGTATAATCTACCCTGTTTCAGTGTTGTTTTATGCTTTGTATCTGCAAGTATATACGGTTTCAAATTTCACTACTCGTTTTTTTTTCGCGCGATGACGACGGCGGAAGGACACTCAGAACATAAACACTAATTGGCGACCTTCTTGTTGGTCGCCACTCTGGTGATATTTTTGTAATTTGTTCATTTATAGCCATACTATGACACAGATGAAGACACAATATGACACAGACTCTCCAGATAGCCCCTTCTAATTTTCCTGAAATCATGGATAAAGAAATGTAAGTATTAACGCCACCACACGTCTGTAAATAAAAAAGAACCGTTGTCCTGGCGACTTTAGTGTTATCTACGGTACAGACAGGGCAGCGCTGGAGCCACGGACACGACTGAAAGTGCTTAATTAAGTAGTTCAAGTGAGTCAAGTCAAGTAGTTTAGTGAAATAAAGTAATATATTGAATAGTTCCCCTCAAACACTACTGACTTAGCCATTGCCATCAACCCCTTCACGCCCAGATCTTTCCTTTGCTATATAAAATTGTCTGTTGTCAAGTCATAAAATCACGAAAAGTAACTGAATACAGTATACCAAATTAGTTAGTGGAGAGGATACTTAACAGGTCATATCTATAAAATATTGCTTATATACACTAAAAATCGTCTAATGGTGGTCAAATTACAATGGAAATTACGTTCTGGGTCTCAAGGGGTTAAGACAGGGTTTACAGAATATGACCTTTGAACTACTATGTCCTCTCCCCTCGCCCTGTAAGTAAGGCATTGTACCTTGTGTGTCTGAGCAGGAAATAAAATGTTAACACGCTGCAGTTTGTTTGGGACCTCCTGGATGAGATATATAATAACACTTTAACAGAGCTGCAAGGCTACCGTAGATAACACTTTAGTCGCCACCTGCACTTATGTCGCCAGGCGCCATATATTACGAATGATAGCATCACTACTGACGTGTATGTGCCACTGAAGATGATATACAGTAGTTTATATCATGACTGTATAATCTAATCTATCTCCAGCAAACTGCAGCCGTCAGTTGTTGAGGTTACTCCGGTTGATGAGCGTATAATGCGGGTGAGGATGAAACACACTGGGTTTCATGTCTCTTGTTGCAGTGTACGCTCCTACCGAGATGCGTAAAACTGAAGAGAAGGAGATGTTCTACGCCAAACTCGACTGTATTAGACCAGTGTCCTCCTCGGGACACACTCATTGTCTTGGGCGACTTCAATGCTACTACTGGCACTGTTAGAGATGGTTACGAGTTATGTGTTGGTCCCCATGGCTCCGGTACCAGAAACACCAACAGTTCTTTGCTTCTGAATTTTGCAAGGTCCAGAAGGTTGAGAATTGCAGGTTCTTGGTATCAGAGACCAGAGCTGCACCGCTGGACATGGTATAGTAATGCCGAAGGGGTAGCTAAGGAGATCGACCACGTCCTCATTAGTACTCGTTGGAGGATCCTCCAGAACTGCAGGGTTTACCGGAGTGCTGAGTTCTTTGGAACAGATCACAGACTTGTTGTTGCTACACTTAAGCTTCATGTCAAGTCCAGAAAAATCTCAAGAGGTAACCATACTGTGTATCATCTTGAGAAACTGAAGGACTTGACATGTGCCCATGAGTATGCGGTGGCAGTCTCAAATCGATTTGATGTGCTCGGTGCCTTCGAGGACCCTGTAGAACTGTGGGATACCTTCAAACGTGAAACTCTACAGGCTGCCAAGGAGTGTATTGGGGAGCGCCCGAGGTCAAAGCGTGGTTTGGTCTCGACGGAGACGCTGGAGAAAATCGAGGAGAGTCGCGCTGCCAGGCTGGCTGGGAACCAGGACCAGCACAGGGCTCTGTCATGCAGGACTAGAACCCTCCTGGGGAGAGACAAGGAGAGGTATGTCAGGAGTCTCGCTGAGGATGTCGAAGGTCATTTGAACGCTAATGACCTCCGACCCGCCTACCGAACCCTGAAGAAGCTCCGTTCCAAGTCTCCATCTCGGGCGAGTGCTATTCGAACAGCAGATGGGCGCCTCGTGTCGGACATGGATGGGCAGATGGCTCGTTGGGCTGAGTACTTTGGGCAGTTGTTCACGGTGGACCCTCCAACTGAGCAGCTTCACACCACTGGGTTACAGGCAGTGGATGCTGATCCTCCTATTGACGAAACTGCACCCTCTCTTGACGAAGTCATTGAGGCTGTAGCAAAGTTGAGGGGTGGAAAGGCAGCTGGTGTTTGTAATATCAGTGAGGAGCTCCTCAAAGCTGGGGGTGAGGCCATGATCCGCGGGTTGCATGCTGTCCTGACTGCCGTGTGGCAATCAGGTACCGTTCCTCCTGACTGAAAAAGGGGGCTGGTCATCCCTATCTGGAAAGGGAAAGGGGACCATCAGGACTGCAACAACTACCGCGGTATTACACTGCTCAGCGTGCCAGGCAAGGTGCTTGCCCATCTATTGCTGACACGGATCCGTAGTCATCTACTGAAGCATCAGAGACCTCAGCAGTCTGGGTTCACGCCTGGTAAGTCAACAACGGACCGCTTCGAAGTCCTAGCGCTTCATGTCCTGGTGGAACGCCGACGTGAGTTTCGACAGGGGATGCTTGCAGCCTATGTTGATCTCAAGAAGGTGTTTGACTCAGTGCATTGTGAATCACTCTGGGATCTTCTGCGACTTTGCGGGATTCCTGCAAGGACTATTGGTTTGATAACTGGTCTGTATTCTGGGACTGAGAGTGCCGTGAAGTGTGGGGCAGGTGTATCCAGCTTCTTTCCTGTTAATACAGGAGTGAGGCAAGGGTGCGTCCTTGCACCATCACTATTCAACACTTGTATGGACTGGGTATTGGGCAAAGTTGTAGATCAAAGTGATTGTGGAGCATCCGTCGGCAACACCAAGATCACTGATCTTGTTTTTGCCGATGATGCAGTAATCTTTGCTGAGTCGCTGGAGGTCTTGGTGATGCCTCTCGAGGCACTGCACGAGAAGGCAAAGCCTTTGGGACTTGAGGTCTCCTGGCTCAAGACCAAGGTCCAGGTGTTTGGAGACTTACTAGATGAAACAGTACAGTCTGTTCATGCGTGCGGCGAGGACATTGAGATCTTGGAAAGTTTTACATACCTTGGTAGCGCAGTCCATAATGACGGCGGGTCACATCAAGAAGTCTTACGGCGGATTGGCATAGCCCACGGTGTTATGGACTCGCTCAGCGGGAGTATTTGGCGTTGTCGGTACCTGTGCAGGAGGACAAAGATCCGGATCTTCAAGTCGCTTGTGATCCCTGTCTTACTCTATGGTTGTGAGACATGGACACTAAATAGTGACTTGAAGAGACGAATCAATGCCTTTGGTAATAAGTGTCTTCGCAGAATCATGGGGTATCGCTGGAATGATTACGTGTCAAATCAGCGATTGCACCGTGACTGAATAGAGGCCTATTACCTGCATAGTCCGTCAGCGCCAACTTCGGCTATATGGGCATGTGGCACGTTACCCTGAAACCGATCCTTCCCATCGGGTTGTATCTGTAGAGACAATTCGGCGTGGAGGAGGCCAAGGGGGCGCCTACAAGGCTCCTGGCTGGGGCAAGTTGATGTTTCTTGTCGAGAGCTACTTGGTATAGGAAAGGAGCCTGCATGGGGACTCGAGCGTGGTGACCCCCGGGAGTGGCGTCGTAGGGTGGGCGAGGCGACGCGCCCCCCGGCGTATGCCCCCAATGATTGATTGTATAATCTACCCTGTTTCAGCGTTGTTTTATGCTTTGCATCTGCAAGTACACACAACCCTCGTTTTCCCGGACCTCCATTTCCCGGATATCGGATTTGCCGGACAAAATCCGAGGTCCGGGGATATTTCAGAGTCCCGGACAAATGCCTGGTCCAGTCCGTAAATCGACAAAGCTGTCCGGCGGTCCGAGCGTCTCCTGTCACCCCTGGTCAGTGTCCGCTCCTCCTGCCAGGTGGCAGCATGGTCAGCGGTCGTATTGTTTACATTTAGGCACAAGACACTCACGGTTCACCTGCACCGCCTCCGTCAGTCCCCTGACCCCCACTGCCCCTGGTGCAGGAACGTCTCTGAGACTATTGAACACTTTCTGCTGCAGTGTCCGCGCTTCCACTACCACCGTGTAGTGCTACGCTCTCAACTCCTCACCCTGAACGTCGCCACCTGAGACCTGCCCACCCTGCTGGCGGGGGCTGACGTCCACCCCTCCCGGCAGCACGCTGTCATCCGCCTCACCTGTGCCTTCCTGAGGAAGACAGGTCAACTACAGCGCCTGTGATAGCATCATAGGACATCACCCAGGGCTCAAAGTTTTCCCCAAGGGATCCTCGCAGCCCTAAAAACAACAACAAAGTGACGTAAAAGTCCGCGGCAGGGTAGTTGATATTGGCGTTTGCCGGACAGTAAATACTAGAGTAGGATAAACGTCCGGGGGTGGGTAATGGCCTCGGACTTTTGCGATTCCCGGACGTTTGTGGTTCCCGGACCAGTGCTCTCCCCTATTAGTCCGGGAAAACGAGGTTTGTGTGTATAAACGGTTTCAAATTTCACCACTCGTTTTTTTTTCGGGCGACAACGACGGCGGGAGGACACTCAGAACATAAATACTGGATGGCGACCTTAGTGTAGCTCCGTTACCAACGACGTCACTCGGTTATATTTTTGTAATTTGTTCATTTATAGCCCTAATGACACAGATGAAGACAAAAAATGACAGACTCTCCAGATAGCCCCTTCTAACTTTCCTGAAATCATGGATGTAGAAATGTAAGTATTAATGCCACTGTAATAGGTGTTTTAGTCTGAATAAGGATAGAAATAAGTTAGCTAGATTGATTTATTAGCGAGAGAGAGAGAGCGAAAAATGAAACGCCAGAATTCTTGTAAACCGATATTCTTCCGGCTTGCAAAACAAAGATTAAGGTCTAGTTTACAAAAAGTGTAAATTCAGCCTTTCCTTCCTTCATGATTGGCTGAAGAGAAAGGGAGGACAGTGTATGTCTTGTCTCTTATTGGTAACTCCAAAACGTGACGCAACGTGACGTCATGTTCATAGGTTAGTTGTGAAAAGACCCTCACTTTTTGGGCAGATAACTTTTGGTCCACGAAAGACACACACGTGACTGAGTGTGTAGAGACCCCCTCACGAGAAACTTCCGTGAGACGCAGTGAACGCGAGAGACAGAGTGAGAGACCTTGAACATTCTACACGCAGTGAACACAGAGTGAAAGTGAGAGTCCCTGAATACTACAAGTGAATGAAAGTACTTTGTTATCCTTTATTAAAACCAAGAAAGATAATCAACTGATTATTCCAACCCATGCATGACCAACGTGCATGGCAAACGGTGCTTAGCAGGAACGCGCCACTAACAGCTAACAACAGGGGTGCAACTAACAGTGGTGACTAGCGAAAAGGATCTGAAACCACGTATAATAACTCCGAAGAGACTGGAAAGCATAAGAAAAGCAAGAAAAGCTAGCAACAAGAAATAGAAGAAAATCAACGACAGTCACCACCTACAGCCAGATGCCAGCCAGCCGTCGCCACCAGCCCGCCCCTACCAACGTCACTAGCCTCCCAGATAAATAAGCCTAACCATCACAGCCAGCCCCGACGCCGCAAGATACTCCGCCCCGCCACTACGCCAAAACGAAACTCTCACCCCTTCACACTCGCTTCCTCGCTGATATTATTTCATTTTCACTCACGCCTAAGAAGAAACAGAAGAGACAGTACCAAGAAGAGAAAGCACCAAGAAGAGGAACAATAAAAGCAAGAAGACAAGAAGCAAACACAAGAAAAGACAGAACGCCGCCCTCAGCCGTAGCACCGCCACAGGCCTACATCCAGCCACGTCCTAAGTTTGTATCACCTCCGCCACCCCAGCACAGACTCAGTACCTCCACGTTGTGGTTCCGACAACACCGCTACCCTTCACTCCCAGCTCCACGAGAACTTCAATCAACCACAATACCCTCCTGTGAAGTATAATACCTTCCTTTAAGTCACGTGTTATCTATATATTGATATTGTAGGACTAATTCCTCTCTAATTAACAGGAGATCCTGATATACGAAGAAAGGTGTTGTGTTGTGTCTGTATGTATGTCCCGTCGCCGACGCCACGCCACCCACAACCATCCCAGACCCCAAGGTTTTAGATATTACCTCCGCTCTCTCTCCTCGTCATCAGTCCAGCCAGGTATGAAGTCTTAATATTCTGTAAATGTCACCGGCCTCAAGAGTTCGAAAAAGACAGCTAAGAAAGAGTCCAGTAGTCACTAGATCATATCGTAGGCTACATTCAAGACAAATACAAATAAACATGGAAGGGATAAAGAACAAGGAAGGATTGTTAGGCATGAGATTATTACCTCTGCCACTGGGGTACCTAAGTTTTCAGGGGATGCGAACACGATTGAAATAAATCAATTCCTGCTTAGAGTGGACACCCTGTTTGCAAATAAGAAACTTACCTCAGAAAGATTGAAGATAGAAGTGCTTAAACAACATGTAGACGCCGAAAACGGCAGGGCAAGGCATGTTATCTGTTACAGACAATTAGAAGACCTAGACGATTACGACGCTTATGTTCAGGTGTTCAGATGGCACTTCTCGAAGAAAAAGTGACCAAGACCCCCTCCGGGCTATGGTTAAAATGCTTGCACTTAAACGTCCTGCCTCAAAACTGGGTTACAGAGTATGTTGCAAAGCTTGATCTGGGGGGAAAGGATAGGAGAAACTGCTCAGAGCCTCCGAGTGGACACTGCCACTGGACGGTGACCAAATGTTCAGTAACACTAGTATCTAAATTAATCATGTTTCTCGAAGATTTTAAGTGATTGTGATGACGTTACAAGCGAAAGGCTGTACAAGGATTTGAAGGAAACACAGTCCTTAGGAAGAAATTGATTGCATGCTAAGGGGATATGCCAAGACAAATCCTCGACAACGACTCGTATGTGATGCCGATACGATCAACCCACACGCCACCGCCACGGGCTAGTAACTCGGGAACACGTTACAGTAGGTCTTTATCACGTAGTGGAGGCCAACAGAAAACAGACCTCGCAGCGTTCATGGCAACGCCCTCCTCAAGTTGAATGTTATCAGTGTGGACGCCCGGGGCCACGTCACGATGGATTGTTACAATTCAAAAATCTTGCGGTAATTGTCCAATATCCCGGGACACACCGAAAGAAATTGCTACCTGGAACCTTGGTGTAGCTACCATAAATACATAGGACACAAAACCAGAGATTGTCGCGCACGGCGAGCTAACAATCTTCGAGCTCAAAATTTTGTACAGGCCCCCCTTTTCATAGGTAAACACAAGGAAGGGAACACTACTCTTCAAATAAGTCAAAAGAACCGACAAACTGAAGACTTGGGGAATGTAGAAAGAGAAAACAAAACTGATAATCCCGATAAACAAGCACACTGAAGGCCCATTGGATTGAAGGCAAAGTTTACCACACGCCCACTCAGATTTTCCTACACAGGATCCATGGTGAACATAATAAGTCTTGACATCTTAAATAAAGTAAAAACCCAGGTGTTAAGTTTATGAGCCATGCCATACACACTGCAAGGCTTTGACAGGCGAAAAATTTACGTACAGTTGGAAAACTCAAGTCACTGTTACATTAGGAGATTTTTTTTATTTCACTATAACTGCGGGTGGTAGACAAACCATTTTTCCCTGGAGTTTTGTTAATAGGATTTGCTACAATGTGCGGCAGAGATCACAGTATCTCCACCAGACCGTGGTGTTCACTTTTATAACAAATTCATCCCATTTCTGAATCCGGGAACCCGTTATAGGCGGCTAAATACGAATACTAATTATGCTATTACAACACCCAATAGCATGGCAGAGCAATCAAAGGCTACTGATAAGCCCAAGAGAAAGGAAAAATTACTTCTCAAGGTCCCTGAACTCCTACACACTGAAACCGAAACAGATGAGTAGTGGAGTCACACCAAAGACAAGCAAAAAGATTAATACCAGGCATGAAAAGGTACCACAAGTTAGTAAATGCACTGAGACAGTATCAAAGGAACAAGTTACAGACCAGATGAAGCGTGATAATTATTTCAGGACATGTGATAGAGTCGACGCTATTGCATGCCATGTCAATTACAAGGTGACACTGGAGTTAAAGGATACAGCAGGATACAGAAGTATTTACAATGCCAGAACCCATCAGAGAAAAAGGAACGCAACTTGATTCCGCGTTTTTAAATCAGAGAATGGGAAATTAGAAGTTTTAGTAATGAGTACACTGAATAAGAACATCACTTTCAAACCCAGGAACCCAGATAGGATCATTCCAAGTCTGTAAACACCCAATTAAAATAGTAAATAAAAACCAGAACTCAGATAATGAAAGGGACCCATTCGTCTGCTCAGTCCGAAAGATGTAGGGGTAGGGAGAATCTCCTCAACCACCTTAAACCTACCAGCCGACCTGATTTAGAGCACGAACCTCTTATCACTGTTAAAAGAAACACGAGCACGCAATAGCCTTGCCAGGGACGCTTTGGGAAAGACTGACGTGTTTGAAACATCAAATAAAATTTAATCAGGTACACAGCAGATTTATATCCCAGCCTCTAGATTGCCGCATTCAAAGCTCGCCACAGTAATCAATTGATCATGAAATGCTCACACAAGATTGTGATGAAAACCCAGCGATAGTGAGTGGAACTTTCCTCTTATCCTAGTACCAAAGTCAGACGGTCAGTACGCCCAGTCATGACTACAGGGAGTTAACAAACGCACATCCCAGATCGTCTACCATACCAGTCATCTCTGAATTCTTCGCAGTCTAGGAACAGAAATAAACTATTTCAGCACAATAGACATAAAGTCAGCCTTCTGGCAGATAGAAATGCAAGATGAATCTAAAGACATGACAGCTTTTTTCCACACCGACTAAGATCAAATTAACAGGGAATCACACAGATTTAAACGCATGCCATTTGGATTTTCAAACAGTCCAAATTACGACATGAGACTGATGAACACAGTATTGCAAGGGCTTATAGGAAACACAGCTAGTGTATTCCTAGACGACATACTCATAGTATCCCCAGACGGCAGAGGAACATTTTAAGAAATAGACTTGGTTTTCTCTAGGTAGCATCAGCCGGATTTAAAGTGAAATAGAGAAAAGTACTTTCCTACAAGACAAAGTTATTTACCTAGGACACCAAATAGATAAACATGGATTTAAAAACAGTACAGTCCAAACTCGACGCCGTAAGAAATTTCCCATTTCCAACCACAGTTGAGAAAGTAAGAAGTTTCCTTGGGCTAACAGGTTTTCTATAGAATCTTTATAAAGGGATACGCCGATATAGCCCCAACCCTAAACACACTATTGAAAAAAAATCAGGACTTTTACTTGGGGACACGCTCAAGAGTAAGCATTTGAAACGCTCAAATCAAAACTAACCAATTCAAACCCGTATAATCTTCCCAGATTACACTAAAGAATTTATCCCATGTACCGACGCCTCAGATATAGGGCTAGGAGGAATATTAATGCAGGAAAGAAAGGGAACGTTCCAACCGATAGCTTTTGCATCTAGACTATGCACAACCGCAGAAAAGAATTACAGCATCACAGAACGTGAGACTTTTGCGTAATATACTGTTAGAAAAATTACAGCACGCTGCTCGGTTACAAAATAAGAGGTGGACTGATCACACAGCAAAACAGAACCGTTCAAGCAAAAAACCTCAGAGGCAGAATCGCCAGATGGTTCACACGTTACAGAATTACGAAGTCAGTTTTGAATACATACCAGGAAAGAAAACGTAGCCGCAGACGCACTCTCAAGGGAAAATTTTGCCCAGAAACAGAGGTAATGACCCCCAATATGTAGTATTTAAGAATTAATCACACTAGATACAGACCTATTCAGCACAGAAACTGGAAAAGGATGCCATGTGGAACACAGTAGTAAAAGTACTAACAGACCCGACAGGTAGTCAAACCACAACACCCGCTAAATACAAGATAAACATTCGAAATATGCAATGAATTATTATACAGAAACGCAAAATAGTATGCAAAGACGTAAAACGAGGTATAGTGAAACAATTAGTAATCCCTCAGACACTAGTCCCAGAAGTATTAAAGATGCTCCATAACAGTGCCCACAGCGGAACACCCCCGGGAAAAAATAAGACTTACAAGCAAGCACAACTAAAGTACTTCTGGCCCGGCATGAAAAAGACATATATTTCCACGTAGATAACTGCACGATTTGCGCCCAAGTGAAGGGTAACACGCGTTCCCCAGCACCAATGCTGACGTACCCTTATACCCCAGAAACCATGGGGAAAAGAAATTCACATCGATACACTCGAGCTTCACTGTCAGAAAATGGATACAAATACTTGCTAGTCGCCATCGATTATTTTTCCCCATATTGCATCATACAGCCCATGAAAAATAAAAAGGCTGAAACGGTCCCATCAATAATATTCGAACAAATAATTTGCAATTTCACGACACCCAAGGTATTGTTTTCAGACAACGGTACAGAGTTCAGCAATCAGATACTAGAAGACTATGTAAACTATTAACATCAAGAAAATAAATGTACAAGCCTATAGACCTCAGAGTAATGGAGTAGTAGAAAGACTGAACCGCAAAGTAATAACTTGTTTGAGGAGTCTAAAATTTATCCGTACAGCATGGCATGGGATACGTGGATCCCACATGTCAAATGTGCACTGACTTCCCAGATAAACTCAGCCAAACCCGGGGAAACGTCACATTACATATTGTTTGGGGAAGATAAAGTTTTCCATATGAACTCTTAGATGCAGAACCCAAGCCTGTGTATAATCAGGATGATTACGTGGCAAATAGATTACATAAATTTCAAGTCATTCACCAGAGAGTAAGAAGCCACATGAAAGAATACTCAGAGGAAATGCAGAAAAAAGCAACATAAAACGGCACGCGATGTAAAAATTACGACAGGGAGATTTAGTAATGGCAAAACTCATGTACCTATCACCCCAGTAATAAGCTATCACCCAAGTTTAAAGGTCCTTATAAAAAATTGCAAGTGCAGTGGAAACAAGTTCAAGATTCAATCCCTAGACTCGGAGAGGTAATAATCAAACATGCAGATCCTTAAAAAAACAAATATGACTAGAGAAAAACAGATAGACACAAACAAAAAAACGACGTAGAAAGGTCACTTGAAAATTCAAAAGAAGGGAAAAAACATAAGTACACCAAATAGTAATGTAGACATGTTAAATGACACAAATGAAACACATGAGTACAGAAAGAAATTACGCAGCTATTGCAAGGAATTTAGTGAAAAGGATTCCAAACCCAAATTATGTTAGTTTTTTAACGTAACAGAAATTCTCTTACAAGACGAATTTGAAGCATATGTAAATGAATTGTTATTGAACTAGGTGAGATTGCACTCCTTTTACGGAAACCTGAGGTTGTTGACATGAATTTTTTTTAGGATGCCTAACACCGGCCTGGGACCCTGTGAGGCCCCGAGTCTTAGTTAGGAAGGTAGAAAATTTTGATTGTTGTTAACCCAAACTGTGTGAAACCCCTTGGAAATAGAAAAATTATCTACAATTGAGACACCCTGACAAAATCAAGGACAGAATACTGGTGGAAAAGATAGCTTTAAAAGTCAAAAATTGGGAATCCGTTAATTGTACTACTAATTATCATTACTTTTGGATTCCTAGAAATGTTCTTTATGTACAAGAAGCCGCTACACATCAAGTTGCATCATCACACAAGCATGTTCTTCACGACCCGAACCCTGTCATAGGTTTTTTCTAGCAACGTAACATAATTTAAATTACTTAGATGGTATAATATGATAGCACAAAACTGCATTTAGATCAGTCAGGAATTATGAATTAAGATAAAATATTTCATCATGTATTGCTAGCAACTAGTGAAAAAAGAAATCTTTCGGGACGCAAGCGGTAGCCTGCCGAGCCCTGTAATAGGTGTTTTAGTCTGAATAAGGATAGAAATAAGTTAGCTAGATTTATTTATTAGCGAGAGAGAGCGAGAAAAATGTACGCCAGAATACCGATAATTCTTCCCGGGTTGTCAAAACAAAGATTAAGGTCTAGATTACGAAAAGTGTAAATTCAGCCTTTTCCCTTTTTCCCTTCATGATTGGCTGAAGAGAAAGGGAGGACAGTGTATGTCTTGTCTCTTATTGGTAACTCCAAAACGTGATGCAACGTGACGTCATGTTCATAGGTTAGTTGTGAAAAGAACCTCACTTTTTGGGCAGATAACTTTGGTCCACGAAAGACACACACGTGATGAGTGTGTAAGACCCCTCGAGAAACTTCCGTGAGACGCCATTTAACGCGAGAGACAGAGTGAGAGACCTTGAACATTCTACACGCAGTGAACACAGAGTGGAAAGTGAGAGTCCCTTTAATACTACAAGTGAATGAAAGTACTTTGTTATCCTTTATTAAAACCAAGAAAGATAACAACTGATTATTCCAACCCATGCATGACCAACGTGCATGGCAAACGGTGCTTAGCAAGAACGCGCCACTAACAGCTAACAACAGGGGCGCAACAAACACCACCACGTCTGTAAATAGAAAAAACATTGTCCTGGCGACTTTAGTGTTATTTACGGTAACGAACCTGAACATGGTGATAAAGGCCTTGGCGCGGCCATATTGCGGCAACAGATGAAATAATCCTCGCAAATGTAAAGGAATTATTGTTTTATCGAGTGGTATAAAACAAGTCTACATACAATCATTTATGAGGAAGGAGATAGAAATTAAAGTTTGCCAAAAAAGCCCTATATTGAATCAAAAATATTCATGGAAAAAAAAAGGAATAATCTTACCGTTTTCAAAATCTGCCCAGAATACTGCATAATAATATAGTTTATCATGCAAGACTCTCAGAGAAATTAGAGTCATATTTCAGACCTCAATGAACGCTCCCCTTAACCCCTTCACACCCAGATATTTCCTTTGCTATATAAATTTGTACATTGTCGAGCCATAAAATCACGAAAAGTAAATGAATATACCAAATTAGTTAGTCGACAAGGATACTAAACAGGTCATATCTATAAAATATTCCCTATATTAACTAAAATCGTCTAATGGTACCCAAATTACGATGGAAATCACGTTATGGGCCTCAAGGGGTTAACAAAACTGCAAGGCTACGGAACTGAACCCTGAGGATCATGATAGAGGTCTTGGCGCACTGAAACGTCATGACACACTGTTCACTCCTGTTCCTTGGCCTTGCGTTTTAGATGCTGCACAATATTAGAGCTTTTCTCTTTCATCCCTTCACTGGTAATATCTGGAACTCTCTTCCTGTTTCTATTTTTCAACCTTCCTACGACTTTTTTTTTACATTTGTGCCTATAGCGCCTGTAGGCAGTGACTTTTCAGATTTAGGTGGTAGGCCCTGGAGGCACACTTGAGGGCTGTGATGGTTGGCCCTCGCCCGTGGTGGCGCAGGCCGGATTTTTATTGTGATGCCTGTGATTAGAGGCTCATGCCGCCCCCCTGTGTCCTCCGATGCACTCCCAATCGAAGGTAGAGTTAATGGACAGCATGTGGGTGTTCTTAGGCCACTCGATGGTGCAGAAAGATTCTGGTTTTCGTCGGGGATCGAACTCTGATCACCGAGAATGCCACTCTGAGACGCTAACCACTTTGCTACCACCTCCCCTAAAGTCAAGACACCTCCCGAACTAAATTTCCCCCCCACTTTCTTTCTCTTAAGGTCTTCTTTATAGGGACTGGCAACTCTGCGGGCTTTATTTCTTTTGCTCTTGGCCAGTCCTTTGTGATGTAGAAAAGAACAACATATAAAGTACTTGTAACCAGCACAACGCAGTAATCCCCAGTAAGGCCGTGTCTTACTCCATGCTATCACTACGTGGTTGCACAGGGGCCCCGAAGCCACCAAGGGGCCCCCAAGTTGCCATTATTTGCTTTTTTTTAGAATCTAGTCTCTTTTCCTCTTAAAGTGCACCAGATTGATGCATTTAGACCACCTTAGAGGGCTTGGAATCCACCCATCATAGTTTTACAAAATAGGGCCCCAACAGCATTTCGCATAGGGCCCTAAAAGGCTAGAAACGGCACTGCCCAGTACAGAAGTCATGTGTTGCGTGATTGAACCTGAACAGATTGGCAAAGACCCTCAGGATGGTGCATGGTAAGGCTTTAGTATCTGATGTGAAAGGAAGTTGGTGTGTCTATGAGGTGGTACAAGACAAGACAGCTGACCACCACCCTTACACAAACTACACATTGTCACACTCATAAAGAAACTGCCCAAGTCATTTTTTCTACTTTTCGGGAAATTTAAAAAAAAACTTTTTTTTCTTAATTTTGATATCAATGCATTGTTTATCCTTTTATATTTTAGACCATTCACACCCTACAAATGACATTGGCGACTATACCAACAGGATGAAGAATTGATTCAGGCAAACCTCCGGAAATTGCCGAAAAATTACTTAGGCAGTTTCTTTATGAGGGTGACGATAATCTAACTACAACTTCAACGCCTGGTAACTAACCTTGCAGTGTGGGAGGCAAGGCACTGTGTTAGGGATCTATCTGATGTCCAAACTCTCGCCAGATGTTTATACCAGGAGTCTTAACGAAAACAAATTAAAAGGTAATATTTGTGAACAGCTACATTTCCTGATAAAATGTCCTACTATGCTCTTGTTTATTTTAACGAGGTGAAAAATCCTGCCCCCTTGCTGCTTACTGACTGATATTTGATGCCAGAAGGGAATACTACGCTTCTTCTAAATTTCAGTTGTATTTTATCCTAGTTAACCAGGTAATCAGTTAAACATAGGCATAATTTTAAGCATGAGACCTTAAAGTAATCGTCCAGACCATTTCATCATTCCTGATTTAATGCAGTCAAAATATAGCCATGATCGAGTATATCAACAATATGTTGTCACTTTTTGCATCCAGTCACCCGTTTTTAAATGATCCGCATTCAAAATCTGTAAATTCCCCGAGCTCTCAAAACAAAACTGAAGACCAGCAGACGACGCACCACGGCTCGGCGACGTCACATTTGGAAGCTTCCCAGCCTTGCCTGATACAAATACACAGAGAATCAGAAATAAATATAGTACTTGAAGAATTTTGGGTGTTTCTGATATTTTTTTTTTTGCGATATGGCATATACTTGCAACCTTCATGGATATAGCAAGAAAGTTGTGCCTTTGCAGAGAGCTTAGCACCCATTTCCGACCTATTTGACCATGATATGTGTGTGCAGCGCCTGGCAGTGGCGGGTGAGAGGAGCGTGGTGTGAAAACACTGTCTTGTCGCGCTCCTCTCACCCGCCACTGCACACACATATCATGGCCAAATAGGTCAGAAATGGGTGCTGTGCTCTCTGCAAAGGCACAGCTTTCTTGCTGTATCCATGAAGGATGCAAGTATATGCCATATCGCAAAAAAAATATATCAGAAACACCCAAAATTCTTCAAGTACTATATTTATTTCCGATTCTTTGTGTATTTGTATCAGACAAGGCTGGGAAGCTTCCGAACTTGACGTCACCAGCAAGTTTCGCGCCACGGCTGGAATGAAGCAGTTGTTTTTCCCGCGCTTTTTACAAAAATCCAGTTTTTAGGGAAATAAGGCGTGGAAATGAATTATTTTTTGTGGATTAGGTATTTTGAATGTACATTCAACATAATTATGCAAAGAAAAAATGGGTCTGGATGATTACTTTAAGATAGAATGGAATTTTCGCCTCATTAAAAAAATTTGACTATAGTCAATTATCAACTTTAAAGAATTCTCTCAGATTCTATGTTGGTGTTGCTAATGCTATGTCAGGTGTTAATGATCAGTTATGAAAGAAATTTTTAAACAATTCATCCATTTTTACTTAAGAGTACATAACTGTGGTAGCAAGGTGGACACTAAAATATAATACAGTCTATGTCCACTAATCAGTTCCAAAACAAACAACTAACATGATGAAATACGTCATACAGAACCATAAAGGAGATAAAACCATACATATACATACATACATACGCACATACATACATACATATTACATACCTACATACATATATACATTCATAACTCTTCAGTCTCTCTCAAACACACAACTAAAATATGTCTGTGTGTGCATGCATACACACATGAACTCTCACGTGAAAACACACCGCACACACAGTCACACACACAGATACACACACACACACACACACGGAGACGGGACCACACGAGTATAGCTCAGGCCCTGTAAAACACTAACTAGGTAAATACACACACACAGCCACCCACCCACACACAGTGTCACGACCGTGACGGCTGTGTTTCACATGATGTACCATATAAGGAATTTCCCCATGTTTATTCTTAATATGTTTTATTTTGGTCATGTCTAAAGGTTCCCGTTCTCCCGTTTTCTGTGATGTGAGCGACGCGTCCGAGGAGGACGACTAGCCGGCCATCTTAGGAAAGTGAAGAGTTTTGTATGTTCCTTCGCCACGTCGTCCCATGATTCATTATGCAGCTTTGCTTAATATCATATATTATAAAGGTTCATACTATGCTTTAGAAAAATAGCCAGAGGCCTAATTGTACCGCCCAAAGTCAGTATTACGTTTTTACCTCATAATTCCTTTATTTCAATGATTATGAGGCCAAGATACTTTTCATACTAGATATTAGGGTTAAGTGGAATATATTTTAGTGGTTAGATATAGGCTTTGCTTCCACCATTTCGGGAAGGAAGATTTGGGGTGTTCAGGATAGACACGGAAAGTCGCCAACCGTCTTATTCTAACATAAGTTTAGTTTTCACTTATACCATCGTTCTAGTATCTTTTCAAGTGTGTTAAATGCCTTTTTAGATAGGTTTCCTTTGTTTAAAGTATACTGGGCCGTTGGCCGCCCGGCTCGTCGGTGTTGAAAACGCCGGCAGAGCCGAGGGCATATATAGGAGGCGGTGACCTCACCTCGGACACTTGACCCGAGACGCCAGACACAACCTCAGCTCCCTTCCCTAATTTTCGACGGTATGGGCGGCCACGAGGTATCTTGGTGGAGAATGGGTGCGTGTAGCGATTCAAGGTTGTCTGTGAGGTAAGGTGTGTGTTGTTTTTATCTCTGGCCAACAGTGATCAATTTTTATGTGTTTTGTGCCTAAGTGGGGTTTTGTTTGCTGGGTTGCTGTTGGGGGAAGGGGTAGTGGAGATAAGAGTATAGGTGTGTGTTTCCTGTTGACTCAATTTTAGTGAAAGTATTTTTGTGACTGTGTTTGTCCGAGTATCGGGAATACCAGACGTCTTTCCTTTCCTTGTGTTGTGAAAGGCAGTTAGTACTTTACGGTTTGTGTGTCAGCCAGGTGCACTTTTGCCTCGTGTGTATTTTTTTTTCTTTAGGGTTCTAATTCATGGGTTATCAACGAGCTGTCTTTGTAGCAACCTTATTGTGTGAGCGTGTACATCCTAATTAGTTTTCTTTATCCATACGGTGTTTTTATGGCCAACAATCAATATAATTAAGTTTAAGTAACAAAGTGTTAACGTTGTTGTTTGATAGAGCTTTTATTTCTCATTTTACTTTTGTGTTTAGTTCTTTTATTTGGGTATTGTTTTTGACTCAAAGTAATGACTTCACTGGTTACTGGTTTTTATTTTAATCTTTTTTCTTTTCTTCTTAAAATAGACTCCCCACCGAACCTGAATTTCAATTTTTACTAAACGTTCATTACCTTAGTCTTGACCGAAAGGGGGAGATCGTGACAACACACACAAACAAACACACACACACACCCACGCACACTGCATCTCCCACAGCTACAAATATAACTAAGATTTATTCACACATATACCCACCTACACCCCCCCACACACACACCCTGCATCTCCCACAGCTACAAACATAACAGATCTACCCTCGTCAAAAAGTCACCACCTTGGGCTTGTGTCGTGCCTGGGGTGTGTGTGGGGGGGAGTCCTGGCCCTCTGCCCCCCCCTCCAGGGCCTCAAGCTCCTCGCCCCTCAGCCTCCCCACGCGGATGCTGGTCTCGCCTTTCTCCCTCTGTGCAAAGGAAAGAAAATGTGATACTATGAAATGAAGCTATACATATCCAGAGCATCTTCGTGACATGGTAATGGTGGTAAGAATGGACATAAGTGATAATAATGGACATAATGGTGATAATAATGGACATAACGGTGATAATAATGGACATAATGGTGATAATAATGGATATAATGGTGATAATAATGGACATAATGGTGATAATAATGGACATAATGGTGATAATAATAGACATAATGGTGATAATAATGGACATAAGTGATAATAATGGACATAAGTGATAATAATGGACATAATGGTGATAATAATGGACATAAGTGATAATAATGGACATAAGTGATAATAATGGACATAATGGTGATAATAATGGACATAAGTGATAATAATGGACATAAGTGATAATAATGGACATAAGTGATAATAATGGACATAAGTGATAATAATGGACATAATGGTGATAATAATGGACATAAGTGATAATAATGGACATAATGGTGATAATAATGGACATAAGTGATAATAATGGACATAATGGTGATAATAATGGACATAATGGTGATAATAATGGACATAATGGTGATAATAATGGACATAATGGTGATAATAATGGACATAATGGTGATAATAATGGACATAATGGTGATAATAATAGACATAATGGTGATAATAATGGACATAAGTGATAATAATGGACATAATGGTGATAATAATGGACATAAGTGATAATAATGGACATAATGGTGATAATAATGGACATAATGGTGATAATAATGGACATAATGGTGATAATAATGGACATAATGGTGATAATAATGGACATAATGGTGATAATAATGGACATAATGGTGATAATAATGGACATAACGGTGATAATAATGGACATAACGGTGATAATAATGGACATAATGGTGATAATAATGGACATAATGGTGATAATAATGGACATAACGGTGATAATAATGGACATAATGGTGATAATAATGGACATAACGGTGATAATAATGGACATAACGGTGATAATAATGGACATAATGGTGATAATAATGGACATAATGGTGATAATAATGGACATAACGGTGATAATAATGGACATAATGGTGATAATAATGGACATAATGGTGATAATAATGGACATAATGGTGATAATAATGGACATAATGGTGATAATAATGGACATAATGGTGATAATAATGGACATAATGGTGATAATAATGGACATAATGGTGATAATAATGGACATAATGGTGATAATAATGGACATAATGGTGATAATAATGGACATAATGGTGATAATAATGGACATAATGGTGGTGCAAGGGTTCAGGGACTTACTTGCAGGTCAGGACAGTCCTTGGCCAGGTGTTCCACAGAGCCACAGCCCCGGCAGGCCCCGCCCTTGGGGTAGAGGCCGCGGGGGTTGTCGGGGCACTGGCGGGAGATGTGGCCGGCCTCCCCGCAGATGTAGCAGGTGGCGAAGGAGAAGCCCTTGTCCGCCGAGCCCTTCTTCAGGTTGCAGGTGGACGATGTGTGTTCCGTGGAGCCGCACTGAAAACCCAGCAAATATAAGAATATAAGAAAACAGAGTGAACATAAGAACATAATAAGGAAGCTACAAGAGGGTGGTGGGAGACTTACACGTGGTAGTTCCTGTTACTTAACACTACCTACATCCACCTTTCATCCCCATCCATAAAATTATCTAGCCTTCTTTTAAACTCCCTATTGACTCCCCACTAACTATCCCACGACTGAGAAAAACAGGATAACAGTATTATGTACCTCGTCTAGACTTGTGTCCCAGCTTCATCATGTTGATAGATAAATGGGTAGTATTATTCATCTAGTTGAATTTTACAGGGCCTGAGCTACACTGGTATGGCCCCGTCTCCATAGCTACATTTTATCATTAATTATTAGTGGTTAGTGTTGGGGGAAGCCACCACCCCGGGAGGCGGATCACAACCCCCGACTAACACCCGGTACCCATTCACTGCTGGGTGGACAGGGGCTCGGGTTTTAAGAAGACCGCCCGTATCTCTTCACTCCGCCCGGGGATTGAACCCGGGACTTCTCGGTTATGAACCGAGAGTGCTACCACTACACTACTGAGTACCCTTGTAAGAAGACAATGATGCAAAGATATGAAAGGATACAGAGTGACTGAAAAAAAAAATCTAGATTCAGTAAATAAGGAAAGCTTTCAACAAGGATTATTTACAACATTTACAAACTGTGTGGCAAAATAGTGCAAACCGATGTAAGGAGAGTGTGCTACTAACAGAATTTACAAAAAGAAATAAGCTTAAATTTCTCAATATTATTTTTGGAAGAAAGATATGTAGTACAGTCGAACCTCGATTTAATGGACTAAAAGGGGGAGTAGTGGTCCGTCAGAGCCGATTGTCCGTTAGTGCCAGGGTATTTTCCCAAGGGTGTGAAAATATAGAAAAAACACAGGAAAATTGTGAAATAAATGAGAAATAATCACAAACACAACCAGACAGAGTAGCTGTGTTGGGAGGCAAACAGTGACTGGCGCTACATGCTGGATTTAGCAAGAACACCTGCACTGCTCGGACACATTCTAAATTTAAGCTCTGACCTGACGGACACATTCTTCAAGCTGCGGGCTTTTTGAATGGCTTAGTCCGCTTGTCCGATAGCAAATGGAGCCCGTTAAATCCGAAATCCATTAAACCGAGGTCCCTTAAATCGAGGGTCGACTGTATAGGAAATTATGTAGGTACAGTAGATCCCAATGGAGGAATGAGAAGTGTCTCAGTCTGCCATAAGAACATAAGAACATAAGGAAGCTACAAGAGGCTGGGAGACCTACACGTGGTAGTTCCTGTTACTTAACACTACCTACTGATAAACTACTGGCAATCACCTTCAACAAATACACAATTGTAGATTCAGATATACATGTAATGATATCAACACGTTACCTTGATTCGTTGTGGCCTCCACACTCTCCAATTGACAGCACTCAACGTCAACAAACTTGCCAGGACAGCCAAACCTCACCAAACGAAGAACAACCCAATATCCTTCATAGTCCAGTCAAAATACGGTTTGACCCTGAACAAATTCCAAGAAAGCGTTTTATTGTTTTTTCTGGTAGTATTACATGTAGGGAAAAACATACTAAAAGTTTACCAAAATATGGTTACCACAAAGGGTCCAAATGTGACGTCAAAGAATATGGCCGCCAAAGCTAAAAAATGTTAAGGGATCGACTCCCCGAATTTTTTTTTTTCTTATTATTAAACCTACATCTTTGAAACTTGGGTACATATATAAAACAAGTAAAAAAAATAGGGGTCGTCTTTTGGGAAAATTTTGATTTGACGCATAGAAAACGAGTTAGCGAAAGAAACGTGATTTTAGGGGGTTCCCCCCAAAGACTACTCCTCCGTCAATATCATCGGAGAGAGTCGGTAGAGGTGTCATTCGAAAGAGGAATAAAGCCGCTAGGACGTCAAGGGCGATTTTTTTTTTTTTTCTAATTAGATCAAAAATTATAGCCCCTCAAAAATAAAAATAAATTAAAAAATGAAAATTTTCATTTTTTTTCATTTTTTTACTTTGAGGGACTATTTGAGGGACTATACACCTATACATTATATGTGGGGAACAACATACTAAAAGTTTACCAAAAATTGATCACCACAAAGGTCCTAACTATGACGTCATAAGACTATGACAGCCATCGCACTAAAATAACCACTATTTCCTTATTTCAAAGCTGTAGCTGTAGGTTACAGAAGAGTTTACATTTTTTATACTATATATGTTGATATAACAATTTTTATACAAAGTTTTATACTAACTACACGGACAGGCGAGGTCATGACGTCATCAATGACGTCATGACATACATGTACATTTCTAAAAATTATAGAATACACAGTGCATTTTAAGACCTACTTCATCACTGAATAACCGTGTCAGTTTAATAGTCTCTATTTTCATCATCAGACACTGCTTCCTCACTCATATTGTCACAATGCCCTTCTTGACATGGTCCGCATACCCGTGAACAGATAAGTCCGTGTGTTTTTTCAAGTGCACCGAAGTGTACTACAACCACGAGAACAATTGCAGTGAATTATTTTCAGAAGTTTTTCTGGCGGCAGGTGAAGTATCCATCATCACTGGAACTAGACTGTTGTTCTGCAATTCCCATCCCCATTCAGTAGTGTCCATGGCCTCACCATTGTCCATCCAAAGCAATCACTTGAGGTAACTCCGAAGGGCATGATACTTTTGTTGCAGAGGAGGTCGGTGGCAGTCGTTCAGGTGTAATAAAGCTTTTGGCTGAACCAACTTTTCGGCAGAGACTAGAATACCTCATTGCAGACAGATTGTCTCCAGTTTGCCCCCGAACAAAGCCACCATCGCTTTACACCCAGCGTCTTCAATCTCAGCTATGTTTTTCTTAGGTGTGGTAAACATCTTAGCACAGCTATTGAAGACAGTCTCTCCCTTCAAAACCTTGTGTAGAGCGAGTTTTTTTCCGATTCCAAAACCGCGGAAGTGTATCGCATCCCGTGAACATGCAGGAACAGAAGACTGCTGCAGACATCGTTTCCAAGCAACTTCTTCTAACCTTAATGTCGTATACTGTTGCAGGACTCCCTTTATCCGAGTAGAAATAAAGCTTGTTGCCATCGCTGGTTGACGCGTGATGAGTACAACACCAATAGATCTGTATCTTCGCCAATGAGACTAGTCCTTTTGTTGGATGACATTGACACTGCTGCCTTAACAATCTCCACATCTGCATCCCCCTCTGATTGTATTACGTTGCAACCTCTGTCCTTCATGCGTTGTGAAATCAGATTGATAAGAGACTGTTTGTTCTCCACATTAGAAAGGAAATCCTCCTTTTTCCCGACAAATTTCGTTCCTTCCGCAATGTTCACTTTGTTTTAATTTCAGAGGAGGAAAATAAAAAAAGTGCTTACTTAAATTTGTAGCCCAGTCTTTCCGCATCCAATGATACCCATATCATCGCCCTACGTCAAAAACTCAAGGAGGAGTAGGGTTTGGAAACCCCCCCCCTAAAATCACGTTTTCTATCCGTAATTAGTTTTCTATGAGGAAAATCAAATTTTTTCAGGAACAAAAAGTTTAGAATTAAATTTTACGTATATATACCAACTTTCACGTTTGTAGGTTCAATAACAAAAAAAATTGCCCGATAGGGGAAACTATCCCCTTAACATTTTATAGCTTTGGCGGCCATATTCTTTGACGTCACATTTGGACCCTTTGTGGTAACCATATTTTGGTAACTTTGTAGTATTTTTTCCCTACATGTAATACTACCAAAAAAAACAATAAAACGCTTTCTTGGAATTTGTTCAGGGTAAAGTTTTTTTTTTTCGTATTTTGACTGGACTATCATCAACAGCATCAGATATCATTAATGAACACTCCAGCAACAAATATCCGTCACTACCCCTGTAGCTCTGTACCCAGCTGCTGAACTGTCACTATAAACAGGAGCTCTCGACCTCTGTCAACACTCTACCGCTCTCCTACCAAAACAGCTGATAGCTGCCTTCCCTGACTGGCCACATCAGTGTTGCCACGTCAGCAGCTCACCTGCTTCGAGACACCGAGACAATATAAATCTAACAAACTTATGAATACACTACTTATCTCATTAACAAAATTCCCTCAATTTTTTTTTTTTTTTCATTTTTTTTTTTTTTTCCTTCTTTCTTTCTTTCTTTCTTCTTACTTCGTAATGGCTTCAAGCAGTGTCAGAGGTGATGCTCCTTTTTTGGTCAAGCAATTTGCTATTTGCTTATTGGTAGCTATCCACTCCACTGACGAAATATCTTGCTTTTCTAACATTTCTTTCAGACAAGCCATATTAATTCTAAGGTATTTATCCTCCACCTTCTTCATGGACCTTAAGGCATCAACAAGTGACTTGTTATCTACAAAACATTTTATAGGTACACTTTTGCCTATACCAATGTCTTCCAGATTTTCCTTATGTAATGGCACTCTCAGCCACTTCCAACAATGCCAGTGTTTCAGCAGCTAAAGTTGACTTGACGACTCTTCTGATTTTTCTTGATTTCCACATGATAGGACATCTCTTACTATTTCCATCAGCTAGAAATATTATAAATCCCCCCTGAGAACCGCAATCACTCAGGTTAGCAAATGATGCATCACTGTAACACTCCAGATATACATCGTCAGTTAGCACTGGGAAGAATAGGCTGATTTGGTCTGTTTTCACTCTCTTGATCACTTTGTTAGTCTCCATAAGATCTCCCATTGTGCATTTTCCAAACCTCGTACTCAATGAACACACATCAAATGAGATATCAGGTCTTGTCTGTGTCCCTATCCAGTTTAGCTGACCTACAAGCGACCTGTACAAATGTACTTCCTCCTCATTCCATGGCATTTCCTTCATTTGGCTCTTCTTCTGACTTATCTCCACTTGATGCAGATATTTGATGTAGCTCTCCTGATCTGAGCTTATTCCATCATTTTCTTGCTTTACATTAATCCCTACATACTTGAACTGCCCAGAATCAGTGTCACCAATCATAAATGCCGTCTGCAATTTTGATATCACACTTTCTTCAAGTTTCCTTGTGCCTCCCCAACAGAAATCATCGACATGGATGCACACTATTCCCTCTAAGATGTCACCTTCTTTGAACACAAACATAGCCGGATCATATCTCGATGGTCTCATACCCAGTCTCACCAGCTCGTCTTTTACGGTCTCATACCAGGCTCTGGCAGCATCATTAAGACCATATACAGTTTTCTTCAATTTCCAAACCTTGCCACAGAAAAACTCTGGTGGTGGCTGCAAGAACACTTCCCGATTGATCTGATGGCCTTGTAAGTATGCTGCCTTTATGTCCATTGTATGACATGTCCATTTCTTCATTAACATAATACTTAATGCCAGTCTCAGGACTTCCTTACTACAAGTTGGCGACTCCGTGGTTATATCATCCTCAAGTTCTTCTTCAAATCCTCTAGCTACTAATCTAGCTTTTACTGTCTTGCTCTCTTTGTTCTGCTTTTCTGTTACCACCCATCTTGTAGATATAGTAGTGGCTTGGCCTTCCCATTCCACATCCTCCAAGACTTCATTTGCTTTCCAATTTTCAATTTCTTTCCTTTTGGCATCCCTAGTCTTCTCATCTGATAGGGTGATCATAATCTCTTCATCTTCCTGCATCTCTCTCATATCTATCACATCTCTTCCAAAATCCATCCACGATTCTTCACCATTCTGTTCATTGCGATAATTAAAGCAATCCTTGTACTTTCCCGTCGCCTTCCCAGCTCTACTCAAAATTTTGACGTTAATATTCTCGTTGTAATCTGCCAGCGTAACTTCATACCTTTTTTCCTGCCTTAGGTGCAGTTGTTTTTCTTTCTGGCTCATCAACTCTTGCAGTTACTTCCTTTCTATTATCCTCTCCATTGGTATCATCATCATCCTCACTCTCGTACTCTTGACTTTGTTGAGGCCGACTTTCTGTTTCATTTGTCTCCTTACACTTCTCGTATTCCTTCATGTCACTGTCAACACTGTTGCCTTGGTCCACCATTCCTTTTACTCTGCATACGTGAGCCCGCACCATTTGTCCGCCATGTCTCAATACGTTAACTTTTCCATCCTTCCCAATAACTCGTGCCGGACCCCGCCATCTGTCCTCACCATCACGCTTGTAATACACGCAACTGCCCGTTTCAACATTCTCATCCTCAGTTTTTCTAATGTTGTGAGATCAGGCTCTTCTAATTCTCTCGTTAGCATCAGCTTTGACAAATTCTTCTCTTGATCTCCGCAGAGCTATCAAATTGTTGGCTACAGTCTGTGATGGTGTGATATTCTCTAATGCTGAAGGGCCATCCTCTCCTATATTGGGCAGATTTGTATTAAAGCTGAAAACCAACTGATTTGGGGAAAACCCATGGTTGTTATGCAACGCATTCCTGGCTGCCACAGCCCAGGCCAGTGCAGTGTCAATATTGCAATTGTTTTCCTCTTTAATCTTCAGCACATGCAGTGTTCTTCAACACTGCATGGAGTCTTTCACAGACCCCATTGCTGGACAAGGGCTTTCCGCTGCACTGCATATTAATCTGATTTTAAAAATTTGGCACATACTCCTGAATTCATTGTTTTTAAATTCCCCTCCATTGTCAGTTAAAATTTTCTTGGGAGCCCCAAACAAAGCCACCCAATGTCTCATCACTGCATCTATGATAACCTCTGCTGCTTTACTTGCGATTACACAGGCATTGCAATATCTTGTGGCCATATCAACCATAACCAGGAAGTATTTCTCCTTCCAAACCTTAAGGTCCATGCTGATCATCTCATTAAAATAATTAGCCATTGGCACACTGACTATTGGTCTAGCAGGGGCTTTCTTAAACTTGATACATGTTTCGCATGTCGCTTCAAGTTTCCTAATTTCTTCCTCCAGCTCCACATTTTTTAAGCCAGCATCCTTAATTAATTTGAGCAGCTTTTCTTTAGATGGATGAGCAAATTGTTTGTGCAATTCTAACGCTTTCTTCCTGGAGGTCTCCTCTCCTTGAGTGTACAGGACATATTTCATGAAGTTTCTTTCACCTTCAAAATTCTGGCACTTGTTTATAGGAATAGCATAATGCCCAGTACTAGTTATTTTCAAACCTTGGATCTCGCCTCCTTTCCAGTGGATACGGTCATCCCCTAAATTTATCACCATGCTCATTTCCTTCATAAAGGTTTTACTAAGCAATAGAGGAATGTCTGACATGATGACCTCAGTTTCAATTTCTATTTTCTCTTTATTCATATATCCAGGTATCTTCACCCTTTTGTGTGCCTTTACAGATTGTCCATCACCAAATCTGAAATATTTACTGGTTCTGTATTTTTCAACAAGACCTTTTTCATTTTTATCTAACATTTCCTCATATTCCTGTAAGCACTTTTCACCACATACATTTACATTACAGCCCGTGTCCAATACAGCACATCCTAGTGTCTCTTTTCTCAACTTCATTGTGCTACTGTGGTCCTCAAAGAACTTATCTAGTCATAACACCTTGTCCTCTTTCCTCTAATCACAATTCCTTGCCCAATGACTCGTAGAACCACACTCGAAACAGCCACTGTCATATCCCGTACTTCTCCAGTTTCTCCTTGGGTATCTGCCGTACCTACTCTACCTTCTACCTCTATTCCAATTTCTGCCATAATTTCCTTGGTTTCCATAATTTGTGGTCCACATGACGTCCTCCTCCTGACTCCTCATATCAGTATCTTCTAGTCCTGCTCCTCCTTCTCTCATCTCCTGCGTGTCATGGGCCCTTGTTACATATAGTGGTTCCTCCCTTTACCTGTACCCCATGATCCAGTCACTACTTGAACCACCACTTGTTTTTGAACATTCTTTTCATTGTTGCTCTTACTTCCTTAAATGACAATGGTTTTGTTGAGGCCATCACTTGTTCCTTCTGCACTTTCGATAGTCTAGAACTCCTAACAAGTCTAAATGCAAGCACTTCATCAGGTAATTCCATTCCTTTCTTTCATTTTAAAATACTTTGTATCAAATTCTCTCATAAAATCACAAATTGGCATCACGTCCTTCCTGACGCATTCCTCGAAATCTTGATATGCCATAAATGTTCTTCTCTCTGGTTCTTTAAGAAAAGCTTCATCCAGTTTATCTAAGAGAATATCTAACCCATTATCTTTCTTCTTGTCTGCAGTTGAAACTTGATTTGCCACTTCCCTAGCCTGGCCTTTCAACGTGAGATGTACAACCAGTGCTTGCTTATTCTTACTTAGATCTGTTATTTCTTTCCACATCAAAACATCCTCCTTCCATTGTTCATAATCTTCTATCTCTTCCAGTACGGGCGGGTTTTTAAGTACAGACGCCATTTTGTACAGACCACATGGGACCACTGCCCCTTCACTTCAACTACACTCTGCTACCATTGATAAACTACTGGCAATCACCATCAACAAATACACAATTGTAGATTCAGATATACATGTAATGATATCAACACGTTACCTTGATTCGTTGTGGCCTCCACACTCTCCAATTCCAATGAACTGCAACTCGAGAAATGCCAGTGGTCGCTGGCAGTTTTAACTCAAAGGTTGGTCTACTGTGTTTTGGCTCCGCGACTAATATTTTTCATAAATTAATTTCGCGATAAACATTGATGCACCGCATCTGATACCAAAAAATATAGTTCTTCTGTTGTCTACTAATTTATGGATGACATGCATTACGAGAACGTTCTATAATAGCAATTTAATGCAATTACTCCCCTCGAGTTTTCAAGCTTAATATATTTTTTACATGTATATTGTGGTATGTAAAATTTGGGCTGTTCACATTGTTTTCTAAGACAGTACTGCTGCGTCTGGCAAACGCTTGTCAAAATACATAAGCAATTCCTTGAAAAACGAAGAATAAAGAATGCCGAATCGCTTGTTTGCTGCGACAATGTAGGTTATAATTGTGGAGGCGACGTGCCGCGGCGGGGAGTGGTGGGCGGGGAGATTGTGCGGAAGATTGAATCAAAACATTGCCACTTCATGCGTCGACTCATTGCACTTCCAGCTTTCTATCTGATTGATACATATATACAGAACATATTACTGCCTAGGTATGATACTTCTAAACATACGTTATTGACTATAAAATATCATGAGTAGCATTTACCTCGCCTCCTCAAATATAACCTCCTTGGTTATTTGGTTATATACAATGTTTTACAGAATCAGGCTTCTATACATATACATATAGAAGAAATCGTTCTTATATTATACTTTGTGTTTTAAGTGCATGGAATAGCCCATATTTTTCTTCAAGTGACCACTTTTCACAATTGTGAGTTAAACTCCAGCGACCCCTGCATTTCGAGTTGCAGTTCTCTCTATTGACAGCACTCACGTCAACAAACTTGCAGGACGCAAACCTCACAACGAAGACACCATATCCTTCATCACAGCATCAGATATCATTATGCACTCCAGCACAATATCCGTCACAACCCCTTAGCTCTGTACCAGCTGCTGAACTGTCACTATAAACAGGAGCTCTCGACCTCTGTCACACTCTACCACTCTCCTACCAAAACAGCTGATACTGCCTTCCCTGATGCCACATCAGTGTTGCCACTCAGCAGCTCACCTGCTTCAAGACACCGAGACAATATAATCTACAACTTATGATACATACTTATCTCATTAACACCTACATCCACCTTTCATCCCCATCCATGAATTTATCCAGCCTCCTTTTAAAGCTCCCTAATGACTCCGCACTAACTACCTGTCTACTGAGTCCATTCCAATCATTTACCACCCTATTTGTGAACCAGTTTTTCCCTATTTCTTGATTTCCCTGTTTCTATCTCATAAGCCTTGTGTCTGCTCAGTGCTCACCGTGTAGCATATGGAGGGCTGTGTCTCCCCCTGGGGCAGTGCCAGGGTGGGGCAGGCGGACACCATGTGGCCAGGCTCTCGGCACTTGAGGCACACCAGCTTCCTCTCATTCTTGAGCACGCGCTCCTCCTTGCGCCGCTCCTTCTGTATCAGCGCGTCAACCTCCTGCTGGCTCAGACCCTCCCCGTGCAGCTGCTCTGGGGGGGGGGGGGGGGGGAGCATAAGAACATAAGGAAGCTACAAGAGGCTGGGAGACCTACACGTGGTAGTTCCTGTTACTTAACACTACCTACATCCACCTTTCATCCCCATCCATAACACTGTCTAACCTCCTTTTAAAACTCCCTATTGACTCCCCACTAACTACCCCACGACTTGAGTCCACACATAACGTGACATGAATAATAATACATCTCGGTATTACAGGATGGATATAGCCTTGTTAGAATCACTGCAGAGAAGGATGACCAAAATTATTCATGGGATGCATAACTTTAGTTATGAGAAGAGATTGAAGCTATTAAATGTACACTCACTCGAGAGGCGTAGAGTAAGGGGCGATCTGATATTAAGTTTTTAAGTGGTTAAAGGGATACAATAAAGGAGACGTAGGAAAAGTTCTTATGGCTAGTAAGCAGGGTAGAACAAGAAGTAACGGATTCAAGCTGGAAAAGCGTAGATATGAAAGGGATCATGCTGTAATAATAATAAATAATAAATAGAAAATATTAATAATAAATAAATGTTGAATACTACAGAAACAAAAGCTTGAATACTTACTTCTCAGCCTGTGGAGACGCTCGGCAGCATCCTTTTTGATCCAGAAGCCGTCGAACCTCACCACTCTATCACCGTCCCCCCCCCCTTGCCTTCCTTCCCCCTGCCTCTCTCCCTCCACTCCCCCTCCCCCTCCCCTTTCCTCCCACTCCTGGACAGCCGAGTGACCAGCCTTCTATGGTGGTATCTCTTCCTTTTCTTCATGGCGCGTTGCAAGACAAACTGTTCCTCTTGCGTAAGCTCCTTGTTCTCTGTCTCTGTCTCTTTGTCCCCTGTCTCTGAGGTCCTGGCAGCATAGATGGCATTGACCTCCATCGCCTTGGCATCCTCTAGGGTCATGACCTCCTCTCGCAGCACCCAGTAGCCCTCATAGCGGGTCATCACGTCATTCTCCTCAAAGGTCGGGTGAGAGGTGCTGGGATTGACGGCATTTCTGGAGTCATTGTCGTACATGTTGTCTGTTTCCTTGGTGAAGGATGTGTTGCTTTTACCCTCTTGTGCCTCAGTCAGTTCTTCTTCAGGTAATAATTCCTCTGTTTCCTTTGTGAATGATTGGTTATTTTCACCCTCTTGTGCCTCAGTTAGTTCTTTTTCAGGTAGTAATTTATCTGTTTCCTTGGTAAATGATTGGTTATTTTCACCCTCTTGTGCCTCAGTTAGTTCTTTTTCAGGTAGTAATTTATCTGTTTCCTTGGTAAATGATTGGTTATTTTCACCTTGTTGTTCCTCAGTGATGTGTTGTTTGTCACTGTATGGTTGTGATGCCTCTGTTTCTGGTCTTACTTCTACCCCCTTCTTTCTTTTCTTCCTGGGTTTGTCTTCCTGTGGTGTCTCTGTGGTGTCTTCTTTGTCACTGTATGGTTGTGACGTCTCTGGTTCTGGTCTCAGTTCAACACGCTTCTTTCTTTTCTTCTTTGGTTTGTCATGGCTCTGTGCTGTCACTGTCATGGCACTGTCATCCCCGGCATTCCCTTCTGTGGCTATCTCTGCTACCGTCTCTGTTTCTAGCTTAACTTTTTTACTTTTGGATTTCTTCTTCGCTTTTTCTTCACCTTGCGTTACCACAGGCATTATTTTGTCATCTTCTCCTCGACTGACTTCACTGTCTTCTGTATTAACTTGTGAAGGTGTCATTTCTATAGGTTGACTTTATTTTTCCTCTCAATCTTACTATTGCTTTCATCTGCTTCCTTTCCCTCCCTGCTTCCTTTCCTCTACCCCAAGGTTGCGTCATCACTGCAGCATTCATGTCATCGCCGTCATCACCACCACCAGTTATCTCCTCTGCATCCATATATACACTTTGATCTGTGTGTTCTCTGGTGTGGGTGGGTGGATGTGTGTCTGTGTGTGTGTGTGGGGAGGACCAGGACCCATCACCCCCCTCACCTATTATAACAGACTCCTCCCTTGCCTTGTTTATACCCTTACTACCATGTTTCTTCTCTTTTCTTTTATTTCTGGAGACAGCCTCGCCTTTCTCCCTCCCCCCTGTGGCCTCACTCACAAGGCTCTTCTGTTGGTAGATCAGCTCGATTCTCAGCTCTTTGTGGGCCTTGCGTTTGGCCTTCATCATCTTCTTCATGATCTGCAGAGACATGAGTGCAGGGGTTAACAATGGCACTGCAGATAATGTCACGTAATGTAAATGTAGTACAAAAATATAATGTAAAACTATGATAATGAGAGCTGGGGGGGAGGGGGGGGGGGGGGAGAGAGAGAGGGAGGAGAGAGAGAGAGAGAGAGAGAAGAGATAACGAGAGAGAAGCAGAGAAGAGACAGAGAGAGGGAGATAGAGAGAGAGACAGAGGGGGAGAGAGAAGAGGAGAAGAAGTAGAGATAAGAGAGTAGAGAGAGACGAGAAGAGAGAGAGAGAGATGACAGAGTAGGAGACGAGAGACGATTAGAGAAGAGAAGACGAGGGTAGAGATAGAGAGAAGGGAGGAGGGAGAGAGGAGACCCTACACATTCCACCACTATAACACTAACCCTTGAAGACCAGACTAATTTCCATTGTAATTGGGTACCATTAGAGAATTTGAAACCCAGAACGTAATTTCCATTGTAATTTGGGTACCATTAGAGAATTTGAAACCCAGAACGTAATTTCCATTGTAATTTGGGTACCATTAGAGAATTTGAAACCCAGAACGTAATTTCATTGTAATTTGGGTACCATTAGACAATTTTCAGTGAATATAAGCAATGTTTTATAGATATGACCTGTTTAGTATACTTGTCCACTAACTAATTTGGTATATTCAGTTACTTTTCGTACTTTTATGGCTAACAACAGACAATTTTATATAGCAAAGGAAAGATCTGGGCGTGAAGGGGTTAAGACACATAGCAAAGGAAAGGTCTGGGCGTGATGGGGTTAATGATGTAACTGGAGATTCCTAGACTGGCTTCACAATAAACAACATTAATATCACATCATTACTGTTCCTCTGTCTCAAATGGAAGCTAGCCGTGTGTAACCCTAGTAGGAGTGAGAGAAATCAATACTATTCCCGATAACTTACATCATGCCAATAGTAAATACATACAGGTACATTGTTACATACATTACAGTCGGCGCAAAAAAACTTAGGACGCCAAAAAACTTAGGGCGGGAATAACGTCCTTAGCTGTTTTGCCAATTTCGGTGGGAGGGATTGAATTTTTTTTACGTTTTTTGTATATCCGGCAGTGCATTAGGGTTTCTGCTGTAGATTCCTCGCTGCTGCCCGCTCTGTATCTTCCAAGTCATCATAGGAAGAGGTTGTTGTGTTTGGTTCTCCAACCTTCCTACACCCCCATTCGCCCCTCCATCTTCTACCGCCTTCTCCAGGTCTAATAAAGCATTATGCCGGACAAATCTCTATCAATTATGAAAAAGACACATATAGTAACCTTGTATCGAAGTGGGAAAACAATTGGCAGGATAGCGAGGGAGATGTGTGTTTCCAAACATACCGTCTCGGTGTGGTGCAGGCGGGCGCAAGATGGTGAGTTAGAGACTGTTTTGGCGTGGAAGAAAGGGTCAGGGCGACCAAGAAAAACTTCAAAGACGACTGTTCACCTGCTCAAAATGATTATTGACATCAACAATCCTTTTGAGCAGTTGAACAGTCTTCTTTGAAGTTTTTCTTGGTCGCCCTGACCCTTTCTTCCTCGCCAAAACAGTCTCTAACTCACCATCTTGTGCCCGCCTGCACCACACCGAGACGGTATGTTTGGAAACACACATCTCCCTCGCTATCTGGCCAATTGTTTTCCCACTTCGATACAAGGTTACTATATGTGTCTTTTTCATAATTGATAGAGATTTGCCCGGCATAATGCTTTATTAGACCTGGAGAAGGCGGTAGAAGATGGAGGGGCGAATGGGGGTGTAGGAAGGTTGGAGAACCAAACACAACAACCTCTTCCTATGATGACTTGGAAGATCCAGAGCGGGCAGCAGCGAGGAATCTACAGCAGAAACCCTAATGCACTGCCAGATAGAAAGTAAAAAAATGCAATCGCTCCCACCGAAATTGGCAAAAAAGCTAAGGACGTTATTCCCGCCCTAGGTTTTTTGCCGTCCTAAGTTTTTGGCGCCGACTGTAGTTACATAACAAAACCTTGACATGAAGAAAACCTTTTCCCTCAGCACTCCTCAAGAAACCATAGAATTTAGGGTTTTCAAAAAGGAGGGGCGGGCCAAGGAAGACATGGAGGCAGTGTGTTGAAGAGGATCTGGCAGCATTGGGCATTGAAGAAGTTGTAATAGTAGTAGTAGTAGTGGTAGTGGTGGTAGTAGTATTAGTAAGACATGGAGGCAGTGTGTTGAAGAGGATCTGGCAGCACTGGGCATTGAAGAGGTTGAGGCAATGGATAGAGATAGTTGGAAGCGTATCATCAGCCGTCTAACCTCATAAGATATAATGGGAAAAACTGACGTTAACAGAAGAAGAAGAAAAAGGAGGGTCATTTTACATCATGCCAATAGTAATATAGGTACTGCCATACTCCCCTTCTTACATACATTTAAGCTACATGCAAACCTATCTATAAATACAAATTATGGTTTTCACGGCTATTTAAGAACACCAAAAACATCATCATATTTCAGCTTAGCGTCACATTTCCCCGGAATATCTTAAGAGGTTAGACCAGTGCTGTTTCTAGCCTTTTGGGGCCCTATGTGGAATGGTGTTTGGGGGCCTATGTTGTAAAACTATGGTGGGGGATTCCAAGCCCTCTAAGGTGGTCCGGGGGCACGCCTTGAATATGTAAATGCATCAATCTGGTGCACAGTTCAGAGCTGGGCAGTACTTAAATACATTTGTATTTAAATACATTTGTGTATTTAGAAATGTATTTATAAATACAATTGTTGTCATGTATTTAAATACAGTATTTAAATACTTTTATGAGTATTTAAATACATTGTATTTAAATACTCATAATATAAAATTGTAAATACTTTTTTATCAGTTAATTTGGCCATAAACCCGCCCAACTATCTGGCAACCCCGATGTTACAGCGAACCAGTGTTTCACTTCCTTATTTTAAGGAAATTTAGGCCTGAGAAGGAAATTTCTAAGGAAACCCAAAATCTAAGGAAATCCGAAGGAAATCCAATTTTTTTTGGACATGTTAAAATTTGTGTGTATTTAAAATGTATTTACAAATGTATTTAAATACAATTGATGTATTTAGTATTTAGTATTTAAATACATTCGTAAAATGTATTTAGTATTTAGTATTTAAATAAATTTCTCCCATGTATTTAGTATTTAATTCAATGTATTTAGTGCCCAGCTCTGGGTGCACTGTATGAGGAAAAGAGGCTAGATTCTAAAAAAAAAATAATAATGGCAGTTTGGGGCCCCTGAGTTATACCAACACAGACACAGTAACATGATGGGAAGAAAAGAATATGTAAGACATGACATAAATCATAGTAAGACAAGACAGAAATCATAGTAACAGACATGTATCATAGTAAAAGACATGTATCATAGTAAGAAAGACATGTATCATAGTAAAAAATACATGTATCATAGTAAAAGACATGCATCATAGTAAAAAATACATGTATCATATGTAGTAAAAAAAGAAATGTACCATAGTAAAAAAATACATGTATCATAGTAAAAAAATACATGTATCATAGGGAAAAAAATACATGTATCATGGTAAAAAATACATGCATCATGGTAAAAAATACATGCATCATGGTAAAAAATACATGCATCATAGTAAAAAATACATGCATCATGGTAAAAAATACATGCATCATGGTAAAAAATACATGCATCATGGTAAAAAATACATGTATCATAGTAAAAAAATACATGTATCATAGTAAAAAAATACATGTATCATAGTAAAAAAATACATGTATCATAGTAAAAAAATACATGTATCATAGTAAAAAAATACATGTATCATAGTAAAAAAATACATGTATCATAGTAAAAAAATACATTTCATAGTAAAAAAAACATGTATCTAGTAAAAAAACATGTATCATAGTAAAAAAATACATGTATCAAGGTAAAAATACATGTTCATAGTAAAAAATACTGTATCAGGGAAACAATCCTGTATCATAGTAAAAGTACATGTATCATAGTAAAAATACATTATCATAGTAAAAATACAGTATCATAGTAAAAAATCATGTATCAGTAAAAATACTGTATCATAGTAAAAATACATGTTCTGTAAACAATACATTATCTAGTAAAAAATACATGATCATAGTAAAAAATACATGTATCATAGTAAAAAATACATGTATCATATAAAATACTTTCTATTAAAAAGTACATGTATCAGTAACAAATACATGTTCATAGTAAAAAAACATGTATCATAGTAAAAATAATGTACATAGTAAAAAACTTATCTAGTAAAAATCATGTATCATATAAAAAATACAGTATCATAGAAAAAAATACGTATCATAGTAAAAAAAACATGTATCTAGTAAAAAAATACAGTCATAGTAAAAAATACAGAGATAAGAAAAAAATACATGTACATAGTAAAAACATGCAATCATGGTAAAAAATACATGGCATCATGGTAAAAAAACATGACATGTAAAAATCATTATCTGGTAAAAATACTGCATCATGAAAAAATACATGTACATAGTAAAAAATACATGCATCATGGTAAAAAATACATGCATCATATAAAAAATACATGCATCATAATAAAAAAGACATGCACCATAGTAAAAAGACATGTATCATAGTAAAAAAGACATGTATCATAGTAAAAAAGACATGCATCATGGTAAAAAAGACATGCATCATAGTAAAAAAGACATGCATCATGGTAAAAGACATGTATCATAGTAAAAAAGACATGCATCATGGTAAAAGACATGCATCATAGTAAAAAAAGACATGTATCATAGTAAAAAAGACATGCATCATGGTAAAAAAGACATGCATCATAGTAAAAAAACCTTAGAATAAACAGAAATCATAGTATAAAAAAAACATAAATCCTAGCACGACCAGACATCCACACAAGACAGGTTAAAAAGGTCATGTAATCTGACCTGTTTCTGATCCAGGTCATCCTCCTTCAGGCTGGCCTTGAGGCGGTCCAGCTGGGCGACCATGACCTTCTTGACCCACATGCTCTCATACCGGGTCATGGTGTCGCTCTCCTCGTAGGGTAGGTCAAACCAGGTCCTCTGGGTGCCATCACGGAACACCTTCACTCTCTTCCCCTCGGCGTTAATGGTGTATTCAGGCACTGCGGGTTGTTTCTCTTTCTTCTTCTTCTTGTTGGTGTGTGTGGAGTCTTGTGTTGGGTGTGCGGGAAGCCTGAAGGAAATAAAGTTACCAACACTTTATTATTTTTACCAATACTACCAATAGAGCAGAGAAAAGAAAGGAGACTTAATATAAAAAAGGTCTCCCTATAAAAAGAAGCATGTGAAAAAGTTGCAGAGGATACAGAGAATGGCAACAAAGATGGTACCAAAGCTAGAAGAACTCTTATGAGGAAAGGTTGAAGGAAATAAAGTTACCAATACTTGAGCACAGAAGAGAAAAATAGACTTAATAACAATTTTTAAGCTGATAACTAAGATGGAAGAAACAGACAATGAGAGACTACTGACTCGGAAAAAAGAGAAGGTCGATAAACAAGAGGTCGATAAACAAGAGGACATACAAAACAACTAGGAAAAGGGAGATGCCTGAACAACATAAAGTAGTACAGCTGCCCTCATAGCAATGTACAAGTTTGGAATGGACTAAATGAGGAGGTGATATTGGCAAAGAATGTGCACCAATTGAAAGAAAGACTGGATAAATGTAGATATGGAGACGGGACCACATGAGTGTAGCTCAGGCCCTGTAAAACACAAGTAAGTAAATACCTGTCTCCCTCCTGCTCTCCAGCCCTCGTGTCTGTCGCTGCTTGGAAGGCATTCTGGGGTCTGCTTTCCTGTTCTTGTTCCCCGAGGCCAATACTTTCCTCCTTCTCCTTTGTGGTTTGTCTAAGAACATAAGAACATAAAATAAGGAAGCTACAAGAGGCTGGGAGACATAAGAACATAAGGAAGCTACAAAAGGCTGGGAGACATAAGAACATAAGGAAGCTACAAAAGGCTGGGAGACATAAGAACATAAGGAAGCTACAAGAGGCTGGGAGACATAAGAACATAAGGAAGCTACAAGAGGCTGGGAGATATAAGAACATAAGGAAGCTACAAGAGGCTGGGAGACATAAGAACATAAGGAAGCTACAAGAGGCTGGGAGACATAAGAACATAAGGAAGCTACAAGAGGCTGGGAGACATAAGAACATAAGGAAGCTACAAGAGGCTGGGAGACATAAGAACATAAGGAAGCTACAAGAGGCTGGGAGACATAAGAACATAAGGAAGCTACAAGAGGCTGGGGGACATAAGAACATAAGGAAGCTACAAGAGGCTGGGAGACATAAGAACATGAGAACATAAGGAAGCTACAAGAGGCTTGGAGACATAAGAACACAAGAACATTATGAAATAAGGAAGCTACAAGAGGCTGGGAGACATAAGAACATAAGAACATAAGGAAGCTACAAGAGGCTTGGAGACATAAGAACATGAGAACATAATTAAATAAGGAAGCTACAAGAGGCTGGGAGACATAAGAACATAAGGAAGCTACAAGAGGCTGGGAGACCTACACGTGGTAGTTCCTGTTACTTAACACTACCTACATCCACCTTTCATCCCCATCCATAACACTGTCCAGCCTCCTTTTAAAACGTCACAATGACTCCGCACTAACTACCCCACGACTGAATCCATTCCAATCACTTACCACCCTATTTGTGAACCAGTTTTTCCCTATTTCATTATTAAATCTACGCTTTTCCAGCTTTAATCCGTTACTTCATACTTTTCCACTTTTTCCTTATTTTTCTTCCTCTTGTTGTTGTTGTCTTTGTGGTCTAAGTGTGAGACCATCTCCGTCCAGGGCGTGGGCTCCTCATACTGCCTCTTGTTGGACCCCTTGGACCCATCGGCCCGCGCAAAACGAACCATCTTTCAGTCACACCGCTACCTGTAATGCATCAGAAACACTACTATTATAAACATGTATATACACCACTACTATTATAAACATGTATTACACCACTACTATTATACATTATATACACCATGCTATTAACATGTACTACCACTAGTATTATAAACATGTATTTACACCACTAGTATTTAGTATTATAAACATGTATATACACCACTAGTATTATAAACATGTATATACACCACTAGTATTATAAACATGTATATACACCACTAGTATTATAAACATGTATTTACACCACTAGTATTGTATAAACATGTTATACACCATAGTATTATAAACATGTATATACACCACTAGTATTATAAACATGTATATACACCACTAGTATTTAGTATAAACATGTATATACACCACTAGTATTATAAACATGTATTACACCACTAGTATTTAGTATTATAAACTATGTATATACACCACTAGTATTATAAACATGTATTACACCACTAGTATTATATAAAATGTATATACACCACTAGTATTATAAACATGTATATACACCACTAGTATTATAAACATGTATATACACCACTAGTATTATAAACATGTATATACACCACTAGTATTATAAACATGTATATACACCACTAGTATTATAAACATGTATATACACCACTAGTATTATAAACATGTATATACACCACTAGTATTATAAACATGTATATACACCACTAGTATTATAAACATGTATATACACCACTAGTATTATAAACATGTATATACACCACTAGTATTATAAACATGTATATACACCACTAGTATTATAAACATGTATATACACCACTAGTATTATAAACATGTATATACACCACTAGTATTATAAACATGTATATACACCACTAGTATATATAAACATGTATATACACCACTAGTATTATAAACATGTATATACACCACTGTAGTATTATAAACATGTATATACACCACTAGTATTATAAACATGTATATACACCACTAGTATTATAAACATGTATATACACCACTAGTATTATAAACATGTATATACACCACTAGTATTATAAACATGTATATACACCACTAGTATTTAGTATTATAAACATGTATATACACCACTAGTATTATAAACATGTATATACACCACTAGTATTATAAACATGTATATACACCACTAGTATTTAGTATTATAAACATGTATATACACCACTAGTATTATAAACATGTATATACACCACTAGTATTATAAACATGTATATACACCACTAGTATTATAAACATGTATATACACCACTAGTATGTATTATAAACATGTATATACACCACTAGTATTATAAACATGTATATACACCATAGTATTATAACATATTTTACACCATAGTATTATAAGTATATAAATATGTTATACACTAGTATTATAACATGTTATACACCACTAGTATTATAACATGTATATCCCACTAGTATTATAACTGTAATCCCTAGTATTATAACTTATTACACCACTTATTATAAACATGTATATACACCACTATATTATAAACATGTATATAACCACTAGTATTATAAACATTATATACACCACTATATTATAAATGTATATACACCACTAGTATTATAACATTATATACACACTATATTATAACATATATACACCATATATATAAAATGTATATACACCACTAGTATTATAACTGTTATACACCATAATTATAACATTATATATACCACTAGTATTATAAACATGTATTACACCACTAGTATTATAAACATGTATATACACCACTAGTATTATAAACATGTATTACACCACTAGTATTTAGTATTATAATATGTATATACACCACTAGTATTATAAACATGTATATACACCACTAGTATTATAAACATGTATATACACCACTAGTATTATAAACATGTATATACACCACTAGTATTATAAACATGTATATACACCACTTGTATTATAAACATGTATATACACCACTAGTATTATAAACATGTATATACACCACTAGTATTTAGTATTATAAACATGTATATACACCACTAGTATTATAAACATGTATATACACCACTAGTATTATAAACATGTATTTACACCACTAGTATTTAGTATTATAAACATGTATATACACCACTAGTATTATAAACATGTATATACACCACTAGTATTATAAACATGTATATACACCACTAGTATTATAAACATGTATATACACCACTAGTATTATAAACATGTATATACACCACTTGTATTATAAACATGTATATACACCACTAGTATTATAAACATGTATATACACGTCTATCATATCCAATAGCCCCATACTTTTACTGCATATGAGAAAGCATACAAAGGTTTAGTTTAGTTTTAACAATATCTTTAGTGTTGTGTGGCAGTTAGGGGTGTGTTGAAACAGGCCTGTGGAATCTGTTCCTACATGCAACCTTTGACTCTGACTCAAAATCCTTTATATCAAGAGAGGAAATAGATACTTAATATATATATATATATATATATATATATATATATATATATATATATATATATATATATATATATATATATATATATATATATATATATATATATATATATATACCTACTAATTATATTTCTTATACTAAAGTAACTTCAATAAACCGAACCAATTGGGGGGGGGGGGGAAGGGTCGATCGCAATATCCAATAGTTCGGCTATCGGCGATTTGTCGAATAGTTCCGACAAAAACTAATGACAGATTCATTCAAAACACATCAAAACTATTCAGTAAAACTAACTTTCGACCTCGAAATCGGTAAGTGCCCACTACCAAAATTTTACCAAAATGTTCAGATCTCAGGAAATAGTGATTACCGAGGATAAAGCACCGTACCAGTGTCTTGTACATATAGGGAGAAGGCACCTCATAGAACACACAGGTGTTCTTCGTAGTGAGTAGGTTTATTTCTGGAATACCGGAAATATAACGTGGAGGGTCCACAACAGCACACAGCCAAACATGCCGCCCCGGCCCATCACAACTGCTGGGTAGTATTGCTATTATTCCAGATGAACACCGAATTCACTTTGGTGGACGAAACAATTTATTTCTGGTGAGTTTTGATGTTTTGAATTAATCTGCTAACCATTTCTGTCGCAAATCTTTTCTTTTTTCTTTTTTTTAGTTAGGTAAAGGTTAGTACTAGGTTAGGTATAGGTTAGGTTAGGTAAAGGTTAGGTTAGGTATAAGTTAGGTAAAGGTTAGGTTAGGTATAGGTTCAGTTAGGTTCAATTTGTTTTGTTGTCATTTTTGTAGAAAAAAGAAAAGTGATTTGCGACAGAAACGGTTAGCAGATTAATTCAAAACACATCAAAACTTACCAGAAAAAAAAATTGTTTCGTTCACCAAAGGAAGTTCGGTGTTCATCTGGAAATTTACCGATTATTTTACACTAGGACCGAAATTGCCTACACAATAGGCCACTGCACTGAATAATAAGATCCCGTTCCAAATGTCCATAAATCTTGATTAGATAGGTAACTTGCAGACAACTGGGTGCTAGCGACCAATATTTGATGTTATTTTAACCGCGATAAGGCAATCTTAAGTGTTATGTTGAAAATCAGGTTTTCACTAATAAAACCAATGGTTTTGATATACTCATGTCCATACCATGAACATTGCTCAGAAGAAATAGTAATTTTGAGAGTATGATCTACTCATGTATGGTCCGACAGCTTTAAGGAACTGTTACGTCAAAATGTTTGGGTGAATATATTTCTCCATTGATGCTGAAAGATTATAGATTGTGTGCACAAGGGTATATGATTTCTTATTCTCCATATTATTTATCATCTCAATATTATTTCTACTTTCAAATACTATTTCTTCTAACCAATGTTCATGGTATGGACATGAGTACTATATCAAAACCATTGGTTTTATTAGTGAAAACCTGATTTTCAACATAAGAACATTTAAGATTGCCTTATTGTTGTTGAAATAACATCAAATATTGGTCGCTAGCACCCAGTTGTCTGCAAGTTACATGTAGAAATTTTATGTCACAAACATATATTTAATTTGAGTTCTTACCTATAGAAACCCATCGTCTATCTCATCCCGACACAATACCCCAACTAGTCAACTAACTAGGATACTTATCGGTGGATAGTAGGGTTGAATTGGTTGTAGGTCTTATCAATACTGCAATGTCTTGTTATCCGAAGTGGTCGCGCGTGATCAAGGCCGCCGGTGAAGGGCGGAGGTGGAGGTGTTATTGTGGTGGGCGTCAAGTGGTTCATCAAACCATCATGGCGCGGCATTTATAATCACTGATACGTCCAGGAAGCTATTCAGGCTTAATAGACGCGGCACTGATATTCGCTATGTCGATAAGACAAGTCCTATTGTTTTACACTTATATGTACAAAATGAATGTACAGTAAAAGCCTTATAACTCGGCACGATAGGGGCTCTGGCCCTTGCAGAGTTATTCAATGTGCCGAGTTATTCAATGTGCCGAGTTATGCAATGTCCTCTGATATGGGGGAAAAAAAAAAAAAAAAAAAAAATACAGTATACTGTAAAAGCATAAGAACTACACTTACCAATGAACGGGTAGCAGCAGGCATGTAATCCAAAGAGAGGGGAGCCTTGTAACGTGTAACATGTAAAAGATGTTAGGGGGACTCAGTCGCATTTTAACACTGGTATTACTTTAATCACTTTATAATCACAACTCTGTACTGTATTGTATACAGTACTGTACCTGTACAACTTAATTTTACATCACTTGAGCACTTAATTACTGCAACACTATGCCATGTCCATTAACTCTACCTTCGACTGTGAGTGCATGGGAGGACACAGGGGGGTGGCATGAGCCTCTAATCACAGGCGTCACTATAACAATCCTACCTGCGCCACCAAAGGGCGAGGGCCAACCATCACAGCCCTCGAGTGAGCCTCCAGGGCCTACCATCCCACCCCTGGAGCTCACTGCCTACACGCGCCATAGGCATAGGTGGTATATATATATATATATATATATATATATATAAAAAAAAAAAATAATAAAAAAAATATAAAAAAATAATAATAATTAAAAAAAAAAAAAAAAAAAAAAAAAAAAAAAAAAAAAAAAAAAAAAAAAACCTTGTCTTTGCCATGCCGAGTTATATCAAATTCCGAGTTATACAGTGCCGAGTTATAAGGCTTTTACTGTATGTACAATTCTCTCAATGTAATCAGATACAATTAAAGAGAGATGTTGGATCACCTGAAGATCCGTCACCCCAGAATGTCCACCTGAAGATCCGTCACCCCAGGATTTCCCACCTGAAGATCCGTCACCCCAGGATTTCCCACCTGAAGATCCGTCACCCCAGGATTTCCCACCTGAAGATCCGTCACCCCAGGATTTCCCACCTGAAGATCCGTCACCCCAGGATTTCCCACCTGAAGATCCGTCACCCCAGCCCACAGTGAATATAATTTATAAAATGATAACAAATATATTCCTTTGTGTTATGCATCTTGGAGAAATGCATCTTCTGAAATTCGAGAACGGGCAAAAAAAGATCCAATTCTTATAGACTTAGTGGATTTGTAACTTCAGGCAGTCTTTTGTTTGGCATTTCCACAGAAAACCATCCTTCGATCTGGAGTATATTGTCAAATTCATCCAGTTATCACAAGTATCACACTTAATTTCACGCTTTAAAAGTCTGTTTTGTTGAAGCCACCGAATAACCTTAGTGGAATCATCACACAACAGTGGCAGGACGCTAGGGTTTGGAAGGTATTGCGTGCCAGGGTCCACTGACTCCTATGACTTATATATTTTAGTCAACTTATTTTTATATAGTCCTCCTACCTGACTGGAGGGTCCTGACTCCTCTCTTTTACCCATTTGACCCGACCTCATTTGGAAAGTGAAGTCAGTTCAAGTCTTGACCCCACTTGAAGATCCGTCACCCCAGGATATCCCACCTGAAGATCCGTCACCCCAGAATATCCCACCTGAAGATCCGTCACCCCAGAATATCCCACCTGAAGATCCGTCACCCCAGAATATCCCACCTGAAGATCCGTCACCCCAGAATATCCCACCTGAAGATCCGTCACCCCATGATATCCCACCTGAAGATCCGTCACCCCAGAATATCCCACCTGAAGATCCGTCACCCCATGATATCCCACCTGAAGATCCGTCACCCCAGAATATCCCACCTGAAGATCCGTCACCCCAGAATATCCCACCTGAAGATCCGTCACCCCAGGATATCCCACCTGAAGATCCGTCACCCCAGAATATCCCACCTGAAGATCCGTCACCCCAGAATATCCCACCTGAAGATCCGTCACCCCAGAATATCCCACCTGAAGATCCGTCACCCCATGATATCCCACCTGAAGATCCGTCACCCTGCCAAACTCTGGGGTGACGGATCTTCAGGTGATCCGAGATGTTAATCCCGTGAGGGCTGGAATGGTACTGAAACTCTGTGGGGGCAACAGCAACCACAAATTACACGTGTCACCTTTCGGTAGCAGGCAGGTGGACCGCCACAATTGGTGCAAATTTAAAGGACGGCGGCCCATGAGCAGCCGTATCAAATTAAGGTGCAAACGCTTAATAACCACTGGGAATGTTCATTTATATTATCCCAGTACTTATCATTTACTTAAATTACCTTAATTAATACCCATTACCATTATAATTACATATAGTATACATCCCTACGCTCCCCCTTTGATGAGCGGACAATACCTCCCTCACAAGGGGGGGAACAAACCACCGCTCTACCAATTATTGAGAGGGTGGTTGGTGGATAATTTCCACATTACCTATTTAATCAAGATTTATGGACATTTGGAACGGGATCTTATTATTCAGTGCAGTGGCCTATTGGGATTTTTGGTTTATGTTTACCTAAATGGATTCTAGGGAACATTCTCTCTATGAGCTTCCGTCGCAAATAATTACTTTTGGAAATAATGACATGTTGTTTATAGGGAGGCGAGAGACAAGTGTTTACGTCCGCCATATTCTTCTTCCTCTTGTGACCTGCATCGCCTCTGTTCTTCCCTTGCCGCGGACACTTTTAATGCAGATTTGGCTTTAGTAAAGAGGTTAAAGCGTGGGAATAGGTTAGGTTAGGTTAGATCAGTGAGTCAAAAGGTGGGGTTAGGTTAGTTTAATTTTTATATCTCATATACACTCCTTCCTATTAAAAACGTCTATTATATCTCCGAAAGTAGTGATTTGCGACGGAAGTTCATAGAGAGAATGTTTCTTAGAATCTATTAAGGTGAACAGAAACCACACTCCCAATTGTGTAGGGAATTTCGGTCCTAGTGTAAAAATTTACCCACTGTTTCACCATTGCCTTCCCCCAACAAGCTTTGCCTTTACCCTTCACAAGAACAAGCACAAGGGGTGATCCACCAGCACACAACACAACACGGTAAGAATGGACGAGGACTTCGCGATCGTTTTCAGAGACACCGACTATTTTTTCCTGGCCTACAATAGGTGCTTATTCCAATGGAGATAGTCTTATTTTGCGCAAACCCATATATAAAAAAATAAAAAATAAATCACCGAAATTTATGGTACCGTTTCCATTAAAAACATTATCTCCATCAGAAAAAGCACTAATCTAAAGCTTGGCCGGGAAAAATTAGTAAGGGTCTTATAGGTTTTAATGAAACCTAACCTAACTTTATAGGTTTTAATGAAACCTAACCTAACCTTATAGGTTTTAATGAAACCTAACCTAACCTTAACCACAAAGTATACCTAACCTAACCTTATAGGTTTCATTAAAACCTGTAAGGTTAGGTTAGGTTTCATTAACACCTGTAAGGTTAGGTTAGGTTTCATTAAAACCTATAAGACCCTGACTAATTTTTCCCGGCCAAATTTTAGCAGTACTTTTTCTGATGGAGAAAGTGTTTTTAATGGAAACGGTATCATAAAATTCGGTGATTTCTTTTTTTTTTTAAACTATGGGATTGTGCAAAATAAAACTATCTCCATTAGAAAAAGCACCTATTGTAAACCAGGAAAAAATAGGGTCAATTTATAGTTTCACCCAACCAACGATTTTCTGATGCGCCTTATGTTTTTCTGGTGTGTTTTTATGTGTTTTGAATGAATATGCTAACCGTTTTTGTCGCAATTTTTTTTTTTTTTTTTTTTTTTTTTGCAAAAATGACAACAAAAAAAATGAACTTAAACCTAACCTTTACCTAACCTAACCTTTACCTAACTAAATAAAAAAAAAAAAAATAATAACCTTTATCTACCTAAAAAAAGAAAATAAAATAAAATAAAAAATAAAAAATTGCTACAGAAACGCTTAGCAGATTCATTAAAAACACATAAAAACACACCAGAAAAACATAAGGCGCATCAGAAAATCGTTGATTGGGTGAAACTATAAATTTCTCTGAAAACGACTGCGAAGTCCTCGTCCATTATAACCCACAACACTTCAACAACCAGAACACAATCACCGGTACTAAGGTGTTACCCCCAAAAGTTATTTCGTTGTTATTTAGTACACAATTATTTCGTTGTTATTTAGTACACAATTTATTTCGTTGTTATTTAGTACACAAGTTATTTCGTACACCAGTAGATTCGTACACCAAAAAGTTGTTTCGCAGTCTATATGAAACCATAGTCGAAATGTTTCGTACACTCGGCTCAAAGTTGAACTTGACTACTAGTTACGAAATGACTCCAGGTATGTACGAAAAAACTCACTCAGTGTACGAAACAACTAACAGAACCTGGGTATGAAACAACTTTTGTACGAAACTCCCTGTAACCCTAAGGTGTTACCCCCACACTGCTTTCACTACCCTCCTTATTAGAGTCCTCACCACCACTGTGCCTCTACGCAGTGCCTGTGTGTGCCAGACGCCAGTGCTTCCCTTGCCCTGGCCTGCCCTCTGCACGTGTCACCCACACCACGCGGCCACTTGTAAACAACTCACGTAATCTTGATCTTAAACTAATCTCAAAACACAGTATTCCTGGATTTCGCGAAGGCCTTTGACAAGGTGGACCATGGCATCCTCATACTGTCATACATAAGATCAAGGACCTTGGAATAGCAGGAAAAGTGGGTTTATGGCCATACGACTTCCTCACTGAAAGAACGCAGTCAGTGACGGCAAATGGAGCCATTTCAGAGGAACACAATGTGGTGAGCGGTGTCCCCCAAGGGTCTGTACTAATAATTAGACCTCTACTCTTCCTCTGATAGGGGACATAGACAAAGAAGTGACCCACTCAACAACGGCCTCTTTCGCTGATGACACAAACATATTTAAAAGCATTGGAGCCAGAGAAGACATATCAGCCTTCTTCGAGAAGATCTCTACAAAATCTATGAATGGGCCAAAACAAACAACATGCTATTCAATGGTGAAAAATTCCAACTTCTCAGGAGTGGTAAAAACCAAGAGATCCTAAACAACACCTCCCTCCTGTCAAGCGAGAAACAGGTGATAACCACTAGCCCACATGTAAAATGTCTGGGCATTCACCTCAATGCTGATGGCACCTTCCAACGCCACATCGAAGAGACCATCAAAAAAGCTAGAAGGATTGCAGGGTGGATACTTAGAACCTTCTACTCCCGGGAAAAAGAGTGTATGATGACTCTATGGAAAGCACTAGTCCAGCCCATCCTGGACTACTACCCCTCTCTTTGACCACTGTCTCTCTCTCTCTGACCACTGTCCCTCTCTCTCTGACCACTGTCCCTCTCTCTTTGACCACTGTCCCTCTCTCTTTGACCACTGTCCCTCTCTTTGACCACTGTCTCTCTCTCTCTGACCACTGTCCCTCTCTCTCTGACCACTGTCCCTCTCTCTTTGACCACTGTCCCTCTCTCTTTGACCACTGTCCCTCTCTCTCTGACCACTGTCCCTCTTTGGCCACTGTCCCTCTCTCTTTGACCACTGTCCCTCTCTCTCTGACCACTGTCCCTCTCTCTTTGACCACTGTCCCTCTCTCTCTGACCACTGTCCCTCTCTTTGACCACTGTCCCTCTCTCTTTGACCACTGTCCCTCTCTCTCTTTGACCACTGTCCCTCTCTCTCTGACCAGTCCCTCTCTCTTTGACCACTGTCCCTCTCTCTTTGACCACTGTCCCTCTCTCTTTGACCACTGTCCCTCTCTCTTGACCACTGTCCCTCTCTTTGACCACTGTCCCTCTCTCTTTGACCACTCCTCCCCCTCTCTCTCTGACCACTGTCCCTCTCTTTGACCACTGTCCCTCTCTCTCTGACCACTGTCCCTCTCTCTTTGACCACTGTCCCCTCTCTCTGACCACTGTCCCTCTCTCTTTGACCACTGTACCTCTCTCTTTGACCACTGTCCCTCTCTCTTTGACCACTGTCCCTCTCTCTGACCACTGTCCCTCTCTCTCTGACCACTGTCCTTCTCTCTCTGACCACTGTCCCTCTCTTTGACCACTGTCCCTCTCTCTTTGACCACTGTCCCTCTCTCTCTTACCACTGTCCCTCTCTCTCTGACCACTGTCCCTCTCTCTCTGACCACTGTCCCTCTCTCTCTGACCACTGTCCCTCTCTCTTTGACCACTGTCCCTCTCTTTGACCACTGTCCCTCTCTTGACCACGTCCCTCTCTCTCTGACCAGTCCCTCTCTCTTTGACCACTGTCCCTCTCTCTTTGACCACTGTACCTCTCTCTTTGACCACTGTACCTCTCTCTTTGACCACTGTACCTCTCTTTTGACCACTGTCCCTCTCTTGACCACTGTCCCTCTCTCTTTGACCACTGTCCCTCTCTCTTGACCACTGTCCCTCTCTCTGACCACTGTCCCTCTCTCTTGACCACTGTCCCTCTCTTTGACCACTGTCCTCTCTCTTTGACCACTGTCCCTCTCTCTCTGACCACTGTCCCTCTCTTTGACCACTGTCCCTCTCTTTGACCACTGTCCCTCTCTTTGACCACTGTCCCTCTCTCTCTGACCACTGTCCCTCTCTCTCTGACCACTGTCCCTCTCTTTGACCAGTGTCCCTCTCTCTTTGACCAGTCCCTCTCTCTGACCAGTCCCTCTCTTTGACCAGTCCCTCTCTCTCTGACCACTGTCCCTCTCTTTGACCACTGTCCCTCTCTCTTTGACCACTGTCCCTCTCTCTTTGACCACTGTCCCTCTCTGCACTGTCCCTTCTGACCACTGTCCCTCTCTGACCACTGTCCCTCTCTTGACCATGCCCTCTCTTGACCACTGTCCCTCTCTCTCTGACCATGTCCCTCTCTCTCTGACCACTGTCCCTCTCTCTGACCACTGTCCCTCTCTCTTTGACCACTGTCCCTCTCTCTTTGACCACTGTCCCTTCCTCTCTGACCACTGACTGACCAGGTGAGGCCATTTCTACCCTGTGGGAGTTCCTCTCTCTCTCTCTGCTGGGGGCTTTCACAATAGATTTTTCATTGTCATTGTTAGCAGTAGTAGTTGTTATCATTGTTATTGTTGTTATTATTATTTTTGTCATTGTTTTTATCATTATTATTACTAATCATATCTCTATTATTATTGTCGTTAGTATTGATATTTTTGCTGCTGTCAGAGTATTTACTTGTCCTATCTTTTACATTTTACTACTACTACTACTACGAACTACTACTATTAATAATAATAAAAATAATAATAATAATAATAATAATAATAATAATAATAATAATAATTTTATTCTCGCCCAGAGGCATACAGACAAAAACAAAGCAACAAGAACAAGCCAAGGAGTTAACTTAAGTACTAGAGCAAAAACAAAAACAAGAACATAGTATAGGCACATTAGGGGACAAAGTATCAAAGTACATAGAAAAACATACATGGACACCTGTGCTACCCCACATTCTGCACAAACAGCAGACCCAGCCACCACTGTTGTATAGGTCCACATAAATAGGCCGAGCTCTGCCTGACTGCCTGCCTGGTCGCCACCTGCAATAATGTCGCCAGACGCCAAATATTACGAATTATAGCCTCACTACTGCTGTGTATGTGCCACTGAAGATGATACACAGTAGTTTATGCGTTGTATCTGCTAGTATAGACGGTTTCAAATTTTGGGCGACGACGACGGCGGGAGGACACTCTTAACATAAACACTAGCTGGCGACCTTAGTGTAGCTTCATTAGTCCAGAGCTGGGCACTAAATACATTGAATGTATTTAAATACTAAATACATGGGAGAAATGTATTTAAATACTATATACTAAATACATTTTACGAATGTATTTAAATACTAAATACATCAATTGTATTTAGATACATTTGTAAATACATTTTAAATACACAAATTTTAATATGTCCGAAAAAAATGAATTTCCTTAGGATTTCCTTAGGTTTTGGGTTTCCTTAGAAATTTCCTTGAAATCAGGACATTTCCTTGCCAGTGGAAACCCTGGTTCACTGTAACATCAGGGTTGCCAGATAGTTGGGCGGGTTTATGGCCAAATTAACATAAAAATGTATTAAAATGTTTATATTAACCCTTTCACGTACAAATGACGTCTTTGAGCGTCATCCGGTACGTGTAGGCCATACATACAAATGACGTCTTTGAGCGTCATCCAAAAATATTTTAAAATATTTATTAAAAATCTTAAAAGGCGCGCGGTTGACGTGAGATTCACTTGACCGTTGGAGCGAATTACAATATATTATATTAAAATATATTTTGTATATAATATTGTATAATATTATATTATACAATATATTTATATAAAAAAAAAAACTACGCTATCTTTCACTTCGTTGTATGGCTTTATTTTTGAGCGAATTACAATATATTATACTTCATTGGAAAGGAAATTTATTCAGCTATGTCATGGAATGTAGAAAAATCTTCTATGATGATAAGTTGATTTTTGGCATATTATTTTTTGCCGCAAGGTTATTTTTTTTTTTTTTTCACTTCTAACTCGAGGTTTTGCAAGTTATTTTCACGCTAGCGTATTTTTTTTAACATTGTATGATATAGGAAATGATCTTAGCTTAAAAACGAAACATAATTGAACTCGATACCTTTGATAGTTTAGTTTCTAGACGCGGTGGAAGTACAACTTTTTTCCCGCGCGTGACATTTCGGGTGACAATGGGTTTACGCGGGACAACAAAAAGTGAATGACAATGGTGACGTGCAAGGGTTAAATGTATTTAAATACAATGTATTTAAATACATGACAACCAATGTATTTATAAATACATTTCTAAATACACAAATGTTTTTAAATACAATTATATTTAAATACTGCCCAGCTCTGTATCGTTACCAATGTCGCCACTCGTTTTTATTTTGATAATTTGTTCATTTATAGCCATACTATGACACAGATGAAGACACAAAATGACAGACTCTCCAGGGGTGCGTTTGAGAAGAAGAATTTGAGCGGTGCGAGCCGCTCAAATTCTCTCTCAAACGGCTGTGCGCGACTCAGGCGGGCAGTTCAAGTGGCCACCGAGCGCCCAACTCACAGAGGTAGGGCGCTCTGCGAGGTGTGACGTCATGACAACAACAATGGCCGCCCAAACAGAGACAAATTTGAGACAAATTTATGCCAGAAAACCAGAGACCAAGAAGAATGTGGAAGGAGGGGTGAGGGAGAGAAGTAGATGTGCGTGGGCGGGTGGAAGAGGTGACCGTGCGGACTGTAGTTCTCCCGGCGGGAGAAGGGTTGTAGGGTGCAAGAGTAGCTACACAGGATGAGGAGGACAAAGAAGGTTGGGGAGGAGGAAGGGTAGAGGAGGGATCTGGAGGGGTAGTAGAGCAGGGAGGCAAGGATGGAGAAGGAATGGAAGAGGTAGTGGGATTGTGGGCTGGAGTGTTGCCTGGTGCTGAGGATGGATTCTTGATCTGGCTAGGGGGCTCAGGAGCACTAAGTGACTCTTGAGGGTCGAGTTTGGGGTACGGGCATATCAGTATTCCGGACCGTAGTCAAAAGAGGAGCAGGGGTCGGTAAACCAGGGGGATCAGTAGGGTCATTTGGTAGAGGGGCCGGCCCTAAAGCCCCTATAAAATTTAAATTATCATCATTGGCCATGGTGAGCCTGGAGTAAAGTGGGGGAAATAAACGGACAGCCCCTCATAATCCCCAAGAGGGGTAAGGGCAAAGTTACAAGGGTATACCGTGCCCAGGGCACCCTGAGGCCGTTCGTGACTGACCCGAAGCCAGCCTCCTATCCCATCAGCACGGCTCTCACACCTTAGGAGGAAAGGGGGATAGGAGGAGGTACAAGAGGAGAGATAGAGGGAAGGAGGGGAAAAAGGAGAGAGACAGGAAAGGCCAGGCAAAATTCATCAGACCGAGGACAGGGGCCAAGGGAGAAACCAGGAGGTCGTTCCCCGGGCGTCAGGCCCCAATCCCCGTGCCCGAAGCCCCCCCACAATGACAGCGGGTCTGGGAACGGGGGGGGGGGACCACCACAAGCACAACTAACACACAGCCACTCCCTCCTCACAGGTGTGTCTGGATATGCTTGGCAACACGACTCTTGGTAGGAAAACACTTGCCGCAAATATCAGTTGTACTTCCTTTCACCAGTGTGGGTGAGCATGTGTCTGTTAAGACTGCTCTTCTGGGCAAATGTTTTCCCACACTCCTGACACTTAAAGTTTCTCTCACCAGTGTGGGTGAGCATGTGTTTGTTAAGGTGGCTCTTGTAGGTAAATGTTTTCCTACACTCCTGACACTCAAAGTTTCTCTCACCAGTGTGGGTGAGCATGTGTGTTTTAAGATTGCTCTTGTAGGTAAATGTTTTCCTACACTCCTGGCACTCAAAGTTTGTCTCACCAGTGTGGGTGAGCATGTGTGTGTTAAGACTGCTCTTCTGGGTATATGTTTTCCCACACTCCTGGCACTCAAAGTTTCTCTCACCAGTGTGGGTGAGCATGTGTGTGGTAAGACTGCTCTTGTGGACAAATGTTTTACCACACTCCTGACACTGAAAGTTTCTCTCACCAGTGTGGGTGAGCATGTGTGTGTTAAGACTGCTCTTCTGGGTAAATGTTTTCCCACACTCCTGGCACTCAAAGTTTCTCTCACCAGTGTGGGTGAGCATGTGTTTGTTAAGATGGCTCTTGTGGGTAAATGTTTTCCTACACTCCTGACACTCAAAGTTTCTCTCACCAGTGTGGGTGAGCATGTGTGTTTTAAGATTGCTCTTGTAGGTAAATGTTTTCCTACACTCCTGGCACTCAAAGTTTCTCTTACCAGTGTGGGTGAGCATGTGTGTGTTAAGACTGCTCTTCTGGGTAAATGTTTTCCCACACTCCTGGCACTCAAAGTTTCTCTCACCAGTGTGGGTGAGCACGTGTGTGTTAAGACTGCTCTTGTGGGCAAATGTTTTACCACACTCCTGACACTCAAAGTTTCTCTCACCAGTGTGGGTGAGCACGTGTGTGTTAAGACTGCTCTTCTGGGTAAATGTTTTACCACACTCCTGACACTCAAAGTTTCTCTCATCAGTGTGGGTGAGGATGTGTTTGTTAAGACTGCTCTTGTGGGCAAATGTTTTACCACACTCCTGACACTCAAAGTTTCTCTCATCAGTGTGGGTGAGGATGTGTTTGTTAAGACTGCTCTTGTGGGCAAATGTTTTCCTACACTGCTGACACTCAAAGTTTCTCTCACCAGTGTGGGTGAGCATGTGCCTCCTAAGAGCACCTTTACCAGTGAACACTTTGCCACAGTGGTCACAACTCAGCCCTGTCTTGCGTGTATGGGTGAGGATGTGTGCATTAATGCCAGCCTTGCTGGAGCACACTCTGCCACAGTCATCACAAGTGTAGGTCCTCGCGCCCTCCATTGCAACACTACTTCTGCCAGCACCCCTGTGGTGGGAGGCGTCAGCTGGTCCTGCAGGAACCCCGGTGGAGGCTGGAGTGAGCAGGCTGCCTGAAGGACGAGTCCGGCAACCCTGAACAGAAGGGAAGCAGGAGTGCAGAGAGGAGTCCTGGGGTGGGTGATGCCTTGGACTCTTCACCTCAGCACCTGTAACATTGGTGGCCGTCACAAAAACATCACAGGTATGATCTACAAGACATAGACTACTGTATTACTCTAACAAACATGTCGGTGTGGTTCCTTTCGTACATTTACTGTTGCTACAAAGTTTGGGAAAACCTGGTTTAGGCCATGGCTTATCCTAGGAGCTGGCCAGGCAGCCTAAGGAACAACAACAACAACAACAACAACCTCTATCATATTAGCATTCGTTGCACAAGAATTCAATGATCTGAGTTTGTTGAATTAACACCCTAATTCGCTGTACAAGCAATGACGGGTCAATGACAAGAGTATTGGTGAGGCAATACCTGCCTGTTCCTCTGCCTGTTCCTATAATTCCTATAGTTTGGAGATGAGCATTATCTTTGCACAGCAGTAGTGGCGCGTCCCTGGGTGGATGGGTGCGGCAACATGTCCCTGGGATGCTCAGTATGACAACGGGAACACTTTAAACAGGTACTGGAGCCTTTTGTCTGGAAACTTCTTATCACCTTTATTATACAAGCCACTAATTCATAGTCAGTTGCTTTTATGTAGAGAATGCTTGGTCAAACTTCATGAATAATAATAATACTGTAACATAAAACCTGCACCTTAGAGCACTTGCTGGTCCCTTCTCTAGCCTTTCCTCAAGACACAGCAAGCTCCTGGCCTCCCCAAACAATTGCCAGTTTACACAACAAACATTATCGGTAAAATTTTCTCAAGGACCATAATTCTCTACACAATTAGGAGCATGTTTACTGATTACCTTAATGGATTCTTAGGAATTCTCTCTCTCTGAGTTAAAATCGCAAATCACTACTTTCGGAGATATATAATGTTTTTGGTAGTAAGGAGTGTATAGGAGATATGGAACTTAACTAAACTAATCCCACGTTTTAACTTCCTAACTAAAGCCAAATCCTCATTAAAAAGTGTCTGCAGCAAAAAAATAAATAAATTAAAAAAAAAAAAATTCAGGTCAAGAAGTGTGTGGCGGACGTAAACCCTTGTCTCTCGCCTCCCTATAAACAACATGTCCTATCTCCAAAAGTACTGATTTGTCTCTCGCCTCCCTATAAGCAGCATGTCCTATCTCCAAAAGTACTGATTTGCCACGGAAGCTCATAGAGAAAGTTTCCCAGAATCCAATAAGGTAAACGGAAACCATACTCCCAATTATGTAGAGAATTTTGGTCCAAGTGTAAAATATCAAAATTATCTAAAAACACAAAATCTATGAATATTCTTGCTCACTAAACCTAATCCCACGTCTGACCTCCTTAGCCAGGGGATTCAAGCCCCACGGACCCCTCGCTTGTTAAGGGTTAAAAAAAAGAAAATGTTTTAGTGGAAAAACAGTAATCAGGTCTATTAGATGGATTACAGTAAGTTATTTAAAGGGTAATTTCCAGAGCTGGGACTACCGAATGAAATTCGGTATTTCGGTACTACCGGCGGTAGATTTATCTACCGCTACCGAATCTTCGGTACCAAACCTCTACCTCTACCGATACCGATACCGAATGGATCTACCGAACAAATTTCTTCGGTAGAATTGAATTGAAGTTGGAAAAATACGCCAATAGATGGCACCACAATTTGTTTACTTAGTCAGTCAGCTGATGGATTCGGGACCGGTTGGTTCTGTTGCGGAGCTCCACATTTAGAACGCTACTACCGAATTACTATCATACTTTGAGGTGAGTAAAAATTATACAGCGTACAACTAACATAAAGAAGACAGCAAGACCAAGACAGCTTTATTTGTGTTGAACATTTTTTAGTTGCTTTTTTAAATGTTTAATTGTAATAAAAACGTGCTGTAATAATTTAATTAACAAAGTTTTACTGCTAACCTTTTTTTCCAGCTGCATAGTTATATAAAAGTGTTGCCGAAGATAGTTTATTAGTTTTTTTACGCTTAAAAGGTCTTTATAAGCTTTAAAACATTAAAAAAATGGTTGCGAAAGGCTCAGAAATACTAAAATAAATGCTTTAAAGGCTCTAGAATGTAGTTAAAGGCTTAAAATAGGTGTTTTATGGGCTCTAGAATGTATTAAAAGGCTTTTAAAGGTGTTTTTTTTTATATATAACGGGTTTTTTTAAATCTACCGAACCGAAATACCGAAATACCGAAGCAGTCGGTATATTTTTTGGAAATCTACCGCAATACCGAACCGAATGGCCCGTTTTCATCTACCGAATACCGATACCGCCGGTAGAAAAAATCTACCGAATCCCAGCTCTGGTAATTTCTATATATTCTTGACGCAGGAGACCAGCATCACCCAGTAAGAAAGAAACTATAATTATTCCCATTGATTTTCAATGGAAACACAGGGTGAAATACGGTTAAGAATTCAAGTAATAATAATAGAAAATAAAAAAGGATTTCAGAGTAGTAGCCAGCCGGGTTAAGATTTGTTTTATCGCCCCCTGCCTATCTTGCTTACTACCTTATGAAGGACTTAACTTTTGTCATGTACGTCTTCTACTAACCTTCAAACCTCTTGGCAAGCTGTTACTTTGGTCAAAATCCCAGACAAAAATTATTTGATAAGAATAAATGAGGGGCAACTCCGGGCTGGGTTGTCTGGGGTATTGTGTATAATTCAGGGGTATTCTGTTTGCCTCTATTACCCACCACTGATCTGACCTTATAATATGCCTTATACCCAGCCCTCTGTGTGGCATCAGAGTGGCCCTCAGCTCCCCTTGCCTAGTGCCCCCCCCAACACACACACTCAGCTGTGCCCCGCAGTGATTAGATGCCGACATAAGAACATAAGGAAGCTACAAGAGGCTGGGAGACCTACACGTGGTAGTTCCTGTTACTTAACACTACCTACATCCACCTTTCATCCCCATCCATAAAATTATCCAGCCTCCTTTTAAAGCTCCCTAATGACTCTGCACTAACTACCTGTCTACTGAGTCCATTCCAATCATTTACCACCCTATTTGTGAACCAGTTTTTCCCTATTTCTCCCCGACGCTAGCCACGCCACTGCTGCTCTCCTCCTCCTGTCCTCCACTCACTCCCTCACTCGCCACATCACCACTTGATTACAGCGGTGCCTGCTGCCGTTATCTTACCTCTTACAAGCAGTGCCAGATGCCCTCAGGAGGCTACAGGAGGCCTACATGTATTATAAGTCACGGAGAACTATAGGCGTACGTCGCGGCCGTACAAAACTGGTGGGCAGTAGCGCGTTTTCGCGACCGCTCTGGCCCGGTCTGGACTGGGCTAGTCCCAGGCGGCCACTGTTTACGCAAGGCGGATTGGACCGCGCTGGAACGGGCGAGACTGGGCCAGGCCAGCGAGCAGGACCACCTTGGACTAGTGTGGGGAGAACTGGCGCATGCGCACTACAGTCAGCGGGGAAGACGACCAAGAGCTTCTCGTGCTGCTGATAAGACATGCAACACCATGATGGCCAACCATAAGACTAAAGTAATTTCACGAAAAATTACAATATTCGCTATTTGCTGAAACAACATCTTAGGAAATTAATGTACCGTCAACAACACTATAGTCACCACTGCACTAATGTCACCAGACACCATATATTACAAATTTTAGCATCACTACAGACTTGTATGTGTCACTGAAGACATGTACCGTAGCTACAGTATTATGTAGATAATGTAAACTACGTACTGTGCACGTGATGTGATCTGTAGTGCTGCTAAAACTCGTAATATATGCCCCCCTGCGACATTAGTGCAGTGGCGACTATAGATAGTGTTATTAACGGTAAATGAAATGAAATTTCATCATTCATTTTTTCACAATCATCCCTGCTACTTGACTTCCCATTGAGTAAAAATGCGCGCTTTTTAATTGAATTTCTGCCCGGAGGACCGCCCACTCGATCCCCCAGCCAATAGGAACGACGAATGGGACGGGGCCAGTCTCGATGCATTTTAGCGAGCATCAGTCCAGTCTGCACCGGTCTGGACTAGACAGGACCAGGGTGGTGAACGTCGCAAAAACGCGCTGGGTTGCCAGCTCGCGCCACAATAAGGTGTGTAAACAAAGGCCAAAAAAAGCCTTTCCTCTTCTCTCTCCTCTTTTTGCTTATTTAATACAGGTGTGCCACTGTGCCGTGAGTGTTGTGTGACCGATCCTCAGGCGGGTGAGGGCGACATCCAAGACACGGGACGTTTGTCTTATCCATGGGTGCCGGGAGGAGGCTGAGCGGTATTGACCCATGGAGGTCGTTGCCCCGGATGTTGCAGTGGGACCAAAGACATTCAACACCAAGATACCTCACTCGCGGTCCCTCCAATGCAACTTCTGTTATCCGTTGACGGTGGCGCCGCCGTGCAGCAGGTGTTAAACTAGTCTGCTGGCCCCATTCACTTGCTGCATATGACCAAAGAATATCCACTTCAACTCTTCGCCATTTTAAACTTTGCAAGTCAACATTTACCATGAAACATATCAATAGAAGCGCAATTTTATAAGCTTTCCATTGCTATATTTAGTTTTCTGATAAATGAATTACAACCATGCATACATTACCATTAACTAAATAAATAACATCATCAATCGGGAAAATTACCCGATTGATGATTTTATTTATTTATTTAACGCTAATTTATGCATGGTTTTAATTCATTTATCACAAAACGAAATATATCAATGGAAAGCTAATAAAATTGCACTTCTATTGATATGTTTCATGGTAAATGTTGACTTGCAAAGTTTTAAATGGCGAAGAAGTTGCAGTTGAAGTTCATGCATATTTCTTCAGTCTCGTAATGGCATTTCTTTAGCGTGTTTTACCGTTTTGTATTTTATAATATTGTAGAACAAACATTTACGAAGATATAACATTATATCATATATACTGATAAACCATAGTCTATATGATTTTCATTGATAGTCATATGCAGCAAGTGAATGGGCCAGCAGACTGGTTAACTCCTGCCGCACGGCGGAGGTCGATTTCACGCGCACCACAGGGCACCCTGGAGTGAGGTATCTTGGTGTTGAATGTCTTTGGTGGGACTGTGGGAAGGCGGGGTCCAGACAAAACCCCCTAAGCTAAAGTGCAAAATAGGACAAAACCCTCAGTTTAATACCATTAAAATTAGAAGAAAAAATATAATTTAAGCAGTTTATTACTGAAGTAATCATGAAAAATATTATAATCTTTCTTTGTGTTTGTTCACTCCACCTGATCATTGTTTTGTCTACCTGAGTACCGTAAATCCCCATGTACCGTAGCATAGATAACAGTAGAACTGTCCAGCAGTGTCCAGCACTGGTCATGCTATTCATTTACTTATATATTTCGTTTTCTGATAAATTAATTAGCACCATGTATAAATTAGCATTAACTAATAATCCTCACGAATTTTATTTAATTTACTTTATGCATGTTCAATCACTGAAATCATGGTCAATGGTATGTACCTCATGTAGTAACTTAAAATTAAATGCAGAGTTAGCATAGTCATGCTTTTTCATCTTAATGCTTCTTAAATAATGCACCATTTACATTCCTGATTATGTAAGATGACATTATCGAGAGTATCACAATATGTTGTCATTCTTGATCCAGCACTGTTATGAATCGCAATCAAATCTGTATTCATTGAACCTCATGATCAAGATCCAAATCGTGACGAAGAAATGAGTTTTTACGCGCTCTGTTTTTTAGTCTTGTAATATTTGTATCGTTGTTTATATTTGTTTGTGTGTTGTGTGTGTTATCGAGTAGTATTTGTGTCATGTTTGCACGTCAGTAGTTTTTTATGTCGTGTCTGTAATTGAGTTGGTATGCTAGTAGTGTTGGTGTGTCGTGGTAGAGTGTTTGTTGTGCTGTATTTGTGTGTGTGTGTAGTAGTGTTTGTGTGTGTGTGTAGTAGTGTTGTGTGTGTTGTAGTGTTGGTGTGTGTGTAGTAGTGTTGTATGTTTGTTGTAGTAGTGTTGTGTGGTAGTAGTGTTTGGTGTGTGTAGGTGTGTTGGTAGTGTTGTGTGTGTGTGTAGTAGTGTTTGTGTGTGTGTGTGTGTAGTGTGTGTGTGTGTGTAGTAGTGTGTTGTGTGTGTGTGTGTGTGTGGTAGTAGTGTTTGTGTGTGTGTGTGTGTGTGAGTGTAGTGTTTGTGTGTGTGTGTGTAGTGTTTGTGTGTGTGTGTAGTAGTGTTTGTGTTGTGTGTAGTAGTGTTGTGTGTGTGTAGTAGTGTTTGTTGTGTGGTGTGTAGAAGTGTTTGTGTGTGTGTGTGTGTGTGTGTGTGTGTGTTGTGTGTGTGTAGTAGTGTGTGTGTGTGTGTGTAGTAGTGTTTGTGTGTGTGTGTAGTAGTGTGTTGTTGTGTTGTGTTTGTGTGTGTGTGTAGAGTGTTGTGTGTGTGTGTGTGTGTGTTGTGTGTGTGTGTGTGTGTGTGTGTGTGTGTGTGTGTGTGTGTGTTTGTGTGTGTGTGTATTTAGTAGTGTTGTGTGTGTTGTAGTAGTGTTTGTGTGTGTGTGGTGTGTGTGTGTGTGTGTAGTGTGTGTGTTGGGTGTGTGTGTGTGTGTGTGTGTGTGTGTGTGTGTGTGTGTGTGTTGTGTTGTGTAGTAGTGTTTGTTTGTGTGTGTGTGTGTGTGTAGTAATGTTTGTGTGTGTGTGTAGTAGTGTTTGTGTGTGTGTGTGTGTGTGTAGTAGTGTTTGTTGTGTGGTGTGTGTGTTAGTAGTTTGTGTGTGTGTGTAGTGTGTTGTTGTGTGTAGTATAGTTGTGTTGTGTGTGTGTAGTAGTGTTTGTGTTTGTGTGTGTGTGTGTAGTAGTTGTTGTGTTGTGTGGTAGTAGTGTTGTGTTGTTTGTTGTGTGTGTAGTGTTTGTGTGTGTGTGTGTGTGTGTGTGTGTGTGTGTTGTGTGTGTGTGTGTGTGTTGTTGTGGTGTGTGTTGTGTGTGTAGTAGTGTTGTGTGTGTGTGTAGTAGTGTTTAGTGTGTGTGTGTAGTAGTGTTTGTGTGTGTAGTAGTGTTTGGTGGTGTAGTAGTGTTTGTGTGTGTGTAGTAGTGTTTGTGTGTGTAGTAGTGTTTGTGTGTGTAGTAGTGTTTGTGTGTGTGTAGTAGTGTTTGTGTGTGTAGTAGTGTTTGTGTGTGTAGTAGTGTTTGTGTGTGTAGTAGTGTTTGTGTGTGTAGTAGTGTTTGTGTGTGTAGTAGTGTTTGTGTGAGTGTGTTAGTGTGGTGTGTGTTGGTGTGTAGTAGTGTTTGTGTGTGTAGTAGTGTTTATGTGTGTGTAGTAGTGTTTATGTGTGTGTAGTAGTGTTTGTGTGTGTAGTAGTGTTTATGTGTGTGTAGTAGTGTTTGTGTGTGTAGTAGTGTTTGTGTGTGTAGTAGTGTTTGTGTGTGTGTAGTAGTGTTTATGTGTGTGTAGTAGTGTTTATGTGTGTGTAGTAGTGTTTATGTGTGTGTAGTAGTGTTTATGTGTGTGTAGTAGTGTTTGTGTGTGTGTAGTAGTGTTTATGTGTGTGTAGTAGTGTTTATGTGTGTGTAGTAGTGTTTATGTGTGTGTAGTAGTGTTTATGTGTGTGTAGTAGTGTTTATGTGTGTGTAGTAGTGTTTATGTGTGTGTAGTAGTGTTTGTGTGTGTGTAGTAGTGTTTGTGTGTGTGTAGTAGTGTTTGTGTGTGTGTGTAGAAGTGTTTGTGTGTGTAGTAGTGTTGAACCTCAGCAGGCTCCGCTAACACCTGTTCATCCACCTCGTACTCTGGCTCAAACATATAGGGTTGGGCTCCCATCACAATCTGGTTCGTTTTCCTCATATACGCGAGCAGCGTCATTTAGTTCGGTCTCAGATTGAGCATCGTACTCTAGATCTATCACAGCGACAGATTCACTGTCTGACACCGAAGTACAATCGCTCATCATAACATTTGCCGACAGGTCTCACAGAGGCAGACGAGTGTTGTTTACATTGGAGCGTCCCTTTTCTGATGTCATCAATAACATGCGTAGCCCTGTTGGAGGGAAGAAAAAAAAATTCGCGCGCTATTTACAAAAGTCGTGTTTTTACGGAAATAAGGCCTGGAAATCAATTATTTTTGGTGGATTAGATGTTTTGAATGTACATTGTACATTCAACATAATTAGGCAAAACAAATTTGGGTCTGGACGATTACTTTAAGCGTGTTTTACTGTTTTTTGTTTAATAATATTATAGAGCAAACATTAACGAAGATTACAGTATATCATATATACTGATAAACCAGTCTATATGATAGTCATATGCAACAAGTGAATGAGCCAGCAGACTGACCATGGGACCAGTACTGCAGTGTCTAGCGCTCATAGTTGCGGAATGTCACATCCAGCTCTACTGTTATCTATAACCGTAGATAACACTAAAGTCGCCAGGACAATGTTTCTTTTTTATTTACAGATGTGTAGCGGCGTTAATATTTACATTTCTACATCCATGATTTCAGGAAAGTTAGAAGGGGCTATCTAGACAGTCTGTCATTTTGTGTCTTCATCTGTCATATAGTTTTGTTATAAATCAACAAATTACAAAAATATATCAACCGAGTGGCGACGTTGATAATGGGCTACACTAAGGTCGCCTTCTAGTGTTTATGTTCTGAGTGTCCTCCCGCCGTCGTCGTCGCCCAAAAAAAAACCTAGTATACACAAACCTCGTTCTCCCGGACTAATAGGGGGGAGCACTGGTCCGGGAGCCGCAAAAGTCCGGGAATTGCAACAGTCCGATGCCTTTTTTTTTTTTTTTTTTTTTTTTTTTTTTTAAATCACAAAGAACTGGCCAAGGGCACAACAAAATGGGTAACACAAAGCCCCCTTAGCTGCCAGTCCCTATAAGGAAGACAGTAAGAGAATAAAATAAAAAAGAGGGGTGAGCCAATTTAGTTCATTACCCACCCCCGGACGTTTATCCTACTTTAGTATTTACTGTCTGGCAACCGCCAATATCAACTACCCCGCCGCGGACTTTTACGCCCGCTGAGCATGCTGCCACCTGGCGGGAGGCAGCAGAAAGTGTTCAATAGTCTCAAGAGACGTTCCTGCACCAGGGGCAGTGGGGGTCAGGGGCCAGATGCTGAGAGCGAGCTAGGGCGCCCTATCCACTAGGGCGCCTGTGGTAAGGCGAAACACCCTCCCACCGCTATGCTCAGTCGAGATTGCTGCCTTAGTGGCACCGCTAAAGGTGCTGAAAATAAAGCATGGTCAGACCCTGACTTAGTGAGCTGCTGTTGGTCTTTGACAGACATTCATCTTCTGTTTATAAGGCAAATACAGCCTTGTTTCAGTTCCTACAACGTAACAATTGGTGTTTACGTATAATAGTGTTGCAAGGTGTGTATGAATTGATCATGAAAGACTAAACGCGGCACTATAGGGTGTTTTTATAAGCTTATATGCTGGCGATAAAAATTTTGTGTTTTGTGTTGGTTGGCGGGCGGGCGGCGGGCAAAGCGACTAGACAATGTCACCAAGGGTGCTCTGCCCGCACTAAAATGTTGTACTATTATACGGTATTATCATATTACCAGATGATATTTAGGACAACTGAACATACCATCATCTTCACGAGACATTAGTGCATATCATGACTGTATAAAAATTACAGTAAACTATACCTATAATAAGATATTGAGAGCAAAATGAGATCGTGTATAAACATTTATTTTCTTTCACCTTTTTTTATTCAACTCTTCCTTACTCCCGTACTTTTGCTTGCATTAAATTTTCACTCACAGTCTCGGAATCACCACAGTTTTCCGATTATCATGGTATGTGGCACGTCCCAATGCAAAAATATATAAGTGGTCAAAACCTGTGATGAATGTCATACTTGTGACAAACAGTTTTCGGCGGGCCGCGGGGGCGAGCGTTGCCTTATTGCAGAGGTGAGGGAGGGAGGGACTAAAATTCTTGTTTTGGTGTTGAAGTGTTCAAGCCTTGTGATTGGTCGAAGCTGCCTAAACAGCGCTCAGACAGGCAGCGTGACTGGCTAGTAGGATTCTCGGACCACACCCACGCATTGGGCTTTGGAGGTGTATGGCAGAGCAAAAGCGCCTGAAATATCTACTGTACATAGCCTTGAGCCGGTGTCTTAGCCGGGCCTGTTACAAAAGCGCCTGAAGACCGGTAAAGCTCTCTTTTCGCCTTACCTCTATGGCACTTCTCAGCATCTCCCCCCTGGGGACTAATAGAGGCAGTGCAGGTGAACAGTGAGTGTCGTGTGCCCAAATGTAAACAAAGCGACCGCTGAGCATGCTGCCACCTGGCGGGAGGCAGCAGAAAGTGTTCAATAGTCTCAAGAGACATTCCTGCACCAGGGGCAGTGGGGGTCAGGGGACTAACGGAGGCAGTGCAGGTGAACCGTGAGTGTCGTGTGCCCAAATGCAAACAATACGACCGCTGAGCATGCTGCCACCTGGCGGGAGGCAGCAGAAAGCGTTCAATAGTCTCAAGAGATGTTCCTGCACCAAGGGCAGTGGGGGTCAGGGGACTTAACGGAGGCCGTGCAGGTGAACCGTGAGTGTCGTGTGTCCAAATGTAAACAATACGACCGCTGAGCATGCTACCACCTGGCGGGGGGCGCGGACACTGACCAGGGGTGACAGGAGACGCTCGGACCGCCGGACAACTTTGTCAATTCACGAACAGGACCAGGCATTTCAACGTTAAAAAAAAAAAAAAAAAAAAAAAAAAATTGTCCGGGACTCTTGACATATCCACGGACCTCGGATTTTGTCCGGCAAATCCGATATCCGGGAAATGGAGGTCCGGGAAATCGAGGTTTGTGTGTAGTGTAATTTGAAACCGTCTATACTTACAGATACAAAGCATAAAACAACGCTGAAACAGGGAAGATTATACAGTCATTATGTAAACTACTGCGTATCATTTTCAGTGGTTCAGTAGTGATGCTATCATTCGTAATATTTGGCGGTTGGCGACATTATTGCAGCTGGCGACTAAATCAAGTGTTATCTACGGTAGCTATAGGTGTCTTGCACTGACGTCACGATCTAGCGTCTTCAAGCCAAATGCCGCCCGTCAGAACGAGCTGAAGGACCAACAAACTCCACTTGCCGCCCGTGTTTGGCAGCTTATGGTAATTTTCCCCTACCAAATATATGTTTATCAGTATAAAAGATATACAGTAAACCCTCTCGTATTCGGACCTCCTCCTCCTTTTTTTTTTTTTTTTAAGGGGTAGGTCATGACGTGAGTTAGTGAGGTTAGAGGCCCAGGCAGCCAAGCAGAGCATTTATAATCCATCACTGAGCATATACTTTGTATACTGTAATTGTGGTTTCTTTGTTGTGTCCAAATGTTGTATTGGCGAGAAATCTGTGGCCATTGAGCCTTAGGCCCAGATTCAGCAACGGAAGTGGTATCTCCAGCTACCACCTGCTCTCCCACCACCTATATATTACCCTTACTGCCGTATCCAGCCAGCCTCCCTCAGTAGGTAATAAACGGGTAAGAAGGCCCTGACTGGCTTAGGCGAGTAATGACGTCATCAAACTTGCATCAGTCACCAGCCAATGACAAACTGTTTCTAAAACTTCTCGACTAATCACGAATCAACAAGATGTTTGACACAGCCTTTAAAGGTCGTGTCACACGGACACTTTTTCCGTTAGTGTTACGGGGTGGCCGCGGCAAGAATGTTTCCCCATCACTGGTTACCCCGCCACCTCAACACCTTTAAATAACCCTTATTTAAGGTGACACGCGGTACTACACTGACCTAAATAATGACACGTATATTTAACAGCTCACCATAATCATTATGATGTATAATAACTAGTAATAAGAGGTAAAACCCTGCCCACCCTGCTGGCGAGCGCCCTGCCCCGCCTGGCGCCCTGCCTACCTCTCAGGACAACACTCTGTCATCCGCCTCACCTGTGCCTTCCTGAAGAAGACAGGTCAGCTACCACTCCTGTGATAGCATCATAGGACATCACCAGGGATCACAGGGCTCCTTAAGGGGTCATCCCAGCACTACAACCAACACCAAGAAGGAGGAAATCTCCGCCATCATGATACTGCTGCCGGCTGCCAGACGTAGGACCGACAGTGCTACGCTACGCTACACTACACCTGTACAGTACTGTATTGTGTATTTTTACTGTAGAATTATATATTTACATAATTATCTGATGTTTATTGATATTTGCATGACTTAGAAATTTTCTATATTCACCTAGAATTTTTTATTATTTTTTTAATATGGAGGGATATAATACCCCCCATTATTCGGATCCTTGCATTACTCGGACCACTCCTTGGCCCAATTAGTCCGAATATGAGAGGTTTTACTGTACTGTTATCTTCGGAAATGCTTGTTCTATAATATTATCAAATAAAAAAACGTAACACACACTAAATAAAGGCCATTATCAGACTCAAGAAATATGCATGAACTTAATATTCACCAACTCCAGCTCCCATTTAATATTTTGCGTGGAAACTTTTTACATGGAGAATATCAATAGAAGTGGAATTTCATTAGCTTTCCATTGACATATTTAGTTATCTGATAAATGAATTAGAACCATGTATAAATTAGCGTTAACTAAATAAATAACCTCATCAATCGGGAAAAATTACCCGATTTCATGTTATTTATTTAGTTAATGCTAATTTATGCATGGTTCTAATTCATTTATCAGAAAACGAAATATATCAATGGAAAGCTAATGAAATTCCGCTTCTATTGATATTCTCCATGTAAAAAGTTTTCCTGCAACATATTAAATGGGAGCTGGAGTTGGTTCATGCATATTTCTTGAGTCTCATAATGGCCTTTCTTTAGTGTGTTTTACGGTTTTTTATTTGATATTATAGAACAAGCATTTCCAAAGACAACAGTATATCTTTTATACTGATAAACATATATTTGGTAGGGGGAAATTACCATAAGCTGGCAAACACGGGCAGCAAGTGGAGTTTGTTGGTCCTCCAGCTCGCTCCCGACGGGCGGCATTTGTCTTGAAACCGCGTCTGTCGCAGCCACAACAAGGGCTGTGACGTCACGTGCAAGACTCCTAGGTAAAAAACCTATCAAACCTATCTATCAAAACCTATACTATATTATATAATGAATGTAATATTTTACATCTCAGAGAAGTGTTCATAAACTACAAATAAGAATAAAAATTAAGATTTTAAGTTCTTTTTTTTTTTGTCCTAGGGGGGGTCTTGTCCACAGGGTTTTTTCCCCTAGGGGGGTTTTGTCCGTTTTTTTTTCCTAGGGGGGTTTTGTCCTAGGTTTTTTTTCCTAGGGGGTTTTGTCCTACACTCGTGGGAAGGCACCCACTGAAAGGCAATCTCTCAGCCGAGTACCCACAGACGTGAGGTAGAGGAGGAGTCGTTGAAGGGTGTGTGCAAGGACAGTGGAGGATGCCGGGCGACGGGAGAGGAGGAGATGGAGAGTCCGTGAAGATCACAGCCCTGGCACAGGTGTAGGTGGTGTTGAGATAAGCCTCAAATAAGAAATTTGACCCCGATAAACACAGACCACGATAGCCTCACAACAATGTCACGCTGCCTGCACGTATGTGTCATGATGGTCGTAACATGGTCACGATGGAGTCATGACAGCTGTAAGACTATGTCACAAATGGAAAATCAACGGTCATTTTGTCGTCACGATAGAGCTACGATAACCACGACAGTGCCATGACGGTGCCATGAACGTATCACGATAGCGTCAAGAGCTAGCAGCATGCCTCACACGTGGGTGGGTGTTGCCATGGTGATGGAGAAGGAAGGCGGGGCTAGAGATAAAGGTGGGAGAAACAGGGGTGGGGGTTGGTGATGGAGAAGGGTGGGAAACGGGGGAGGGGGTTGTAATAAAGAAAGGGGGGTTGGTGTTGGTGGGGAAACGGGGGGGGAGGGGGGTTGGGGATGGAGGTGTTGTTGGTGTTGGTGGGGATGTGAGTGGTTAAAAGGGGGGTGCGGGTGTCACCACGTGGTGATGGGAGTCGGGGGTGGGTGGAGGTGAATGAGAAAGGGGGAGGAGGAGGAATTAAGAGGGTGCATAAAAGGGGGGGAAGGTAGGGATGAAGGCACGCGTAACAGTTTCTTATCGTCACGATAGACATACGACGATCACGGTAGTGTCACGAAGCTGCTACATAGATAACGATAGCGTCACGATAAACTTACGATAGCGCTGCGTTGGGTACAAAAATCGGGGAGCTTCCCGATTTTTTAGTGCACGCACTAACTTTTCGTGGCCTCGGTCGAGCGCGTCACGAGCGTCACGATCGGTCACGATGGACCCATAACCAGGACCATGACGGCGCTGCGCATTGCATTGTTGGCGCGTTCGTGGTTCCATTATGGAATGTGATGGGGGCTTAATTAGGTCATAACTGGCATATATAACAAGACAATGAAAAACTGATGCTAGCAATAGGTATAACTCATCAAGCTCAACAACTTTGATTCTATGCAATAATACTCTAAGGCGAGGTTCACACTACACGTATTTGCTGTCCGTGTCTACGTGGGCGTGGCGATCAGTGACGTCACAAGTGACGTCGCCCCGCCACTCCCGCAGCCACGTAAGAAAGAATTGGGAGCTCCGAATAATGTGAGCTGAGACCCACGTCTCAAGGTCAGTGACGTCATCACTGCTCTCAGTCACTGGTGACTGGTCATCACCAGCAATGTGGTGGTCGCGGAGAGCCTGTGTTCACATTACACCGGCAGGAAGTGACGTCACTGTGACGTACTGTGAGTCACTGATGACAAGATGCACGTAGACTACGTCCAGCAAAAACGTGAAGTGTGAACCGGGCCTCAGACTAATAGTTATTGAGAAAAATGGCAAAAACATGCTGGGTATTCAATTTTCTCTCATTTCTTCAACTAACTAACCTGGTTTTTTTTCATGTTTTAAAATTCATATGTAAACTATCTCTATTATTCTGTATCTATTCATGCGTTTCTGAAGTTATTTTGGTTATTTATTGAAAAGAAAATGAATTGAACATTTATATGGATGATGGGATATGGGGATGGGTGTTGGTGGTGAGGGAAGGGGATGGGAGTTAGTGGTGGGGGAAGGGGATGGTGGGTGGTGGGGGATGTGGGTGGATGTTAGTGGTGGGGGATGTGGGTGGATGTTAGTGGTGGGGGAAGGGGATGGGTGGGTGTTACTGGTGGGGGAAGGGGGTGGGTGTTGGTGGTGGGGGAAGGGGGTGGGTGTTGGTGGTGGGGGAAGGGGGTGGGGGTTGGTGGTGGGGGAAGGGGGTGGGTGTTGGTGGTGGGGGAAGGGGGTGGGTGTTGGTGGTGGGGGAAAGGGGTGGGGGTTGGTGGTGGTGGAAGGTGGTGGGTGTTGGTGGTGGGGGAAAGGGGTGGGGCTTGGTGGTGGGGGAAGGGGGTGGGTGTAATCAGCAATCGGCACTCCCAATTATTAATTGGGAGTAATTAGAGAGAACTGAAACTCGAGAAATGCCAGTGGTCGCTGGCAGTTTTAACTCAAAGGTTGGTCTACTGTGTTTTCCCTCCGCGACTAATATTTTTCATAAATCAATTTCGCGATGAATATTGATGCACCGCATCTGAATACTAAAAAAGAACGTTCTTCTGTTGTTCTAGTAAGTGTATGCATGACATGCATTACGATTGAACGTTCTATAATAGCAATTAATGCAAATTACTCGCCTCGAGTAGCAAAGCTTAATATATTTTTAACATGTATATTGTGGCATGTAAAATTTGGGCGATGTTCACACTGTTTTCTAAGACAGTACTGCTGCGTCTGGCAAACGCTTGTCAAAATACAATAAGCAATGCCTTGGAAAAACGAAGAATAAAGAATGCCGAAATCGGCTTGTTGCTGCGACAATGTAGGTTATAATTGTGGAGGCGACACGCCGCGGCGGGGAGTGGTGGGCGGGGAGATTGTGGCGGGGAGATTGAATCAAAACATTGCTACTTCACGCGTCGACTCATTGCACTTCCAGGCTTTCTATCTGATTGATACACAATAATAACAGGAACATATGACTGCCTAGGTATAGATAACTTCTAAACATACCTTATTGACTGTATAATATCATAGAGTAACATTTACCTCGCCTCCTCAACTATAACCTCCTTGGTTATTTGGTTATATACAATGTTTTACAGAATCAGGCTTCTATACAATATACATATAGAAGAAAATCTTTCTTAAAATTATACTTTTGTGTTTTAAGTGCAGTGGAATAAGCCCATATTTTTCTTTCAAGTTGACCAACTTTTCACCAAATTGTGAGTTAAAACTGCCAGCGACCCTGGCATTTCGGAGTTGTGGTTCTCTCTAATTGGGCTATTAATCCAGCTGAATGCCATTATTTCTTGACACAATGCCTTATCTTTGTCGCCTCCGTGGTGTAGTGGCTAGCGTGCCTGGCTACAAATATGCGTGCCCCGGTTTGAATCCGGGACAAGGAAAGTCGGTGACCAGCCAACCCAGCTGTTCTTCCTTCCTTTCTGGGTTGATAAATGGGTACCTGGGGAAACCTGGTGAAGCTAACTGTGGTAACCCGGATGTGACACTAGCCCTGTGTCCCGGGGTAACGGGTCATCACCCACCACAGGCTCAAAGGCAAATGCCATGGAGATGAGCACTGAAGGCCAAGCACACTTAGTGCAGCATAGCGTATGCCCCCATCTTTACCAAATTACCTTGCCTTATCAGTAACAAATGAAGCCGAGTTACTCATACAGTGGTTTGCATTTAATCAGTTATTTAAGTAAAGCATTTGTAATATCAAATTTGCCTAAATTGTATTTTTCCAAAGTGAAACTGCCCAAGTCAAAACCGAAATTGCCGAAGTCATAACATGATCATCAAAAGGCCAAAGTTATTTAATTTGGTTAAATAGCACTCTTTATGTGTGAAAATTATTTGAATGTTTATTTTCTTATATGTTGTTATAAGTAAAAAAAAAAACATCAATAAATATGATAAAGCTAGAAATACAGGTTATTTCAATTTCCCACCAAAACTAGTAATTATAACCTGGGGGGAAGGGAGGCTAGCAGATGTAGAGGTATTGAGAAGGCAAGGGTGGAATGTATAGATAAAAGCAATTGGAGACTTCTGTCATGCTCACCCCCTTGATGGACTTCCCAGGAAGGAACAGACTTCAGAGTCGGTTAGGTTAGATTAGCAATTATTTTGGTAAATATTCCGCAGGAGTTGGCGGTAACTACTGCACAATATATTGAGCCAAAATTAACAGAGAAAACGTAAGCTGTAAGGCCTGTGGAGCCCGCCAACTCCTGCGGAATATTAACCATTATTTTAAGAGGTTGACAATATTGCAAACAAAGAAGACAACCGGAAACATGTCCAAACCTTGAATTTGTATGAGGTCCAATCCGGAAGTTGCGTCTTGGTTAGGAGGTATATAATGAGTAGCGAAGCAGAGAGTGGCTACCTCTGCCGAGATGTGTTGAGTGTCGCAATGTGAGCATACGTAACCTGAAAATCAACAGAATATAAATTTACATGTTTTATTTGTGTGTTCGTGTGTGTGTGTGTGTGTGTGTGTGTGTGTGTGTGTGTGTGTGTGGTGTGTGTGTGTGTTGTGTACTATATATATTAAGGGCCTTATCCCCCCCCCATTTTTTTTCTCTTTATTATTTTTTCCCCTAATAATAAGAAACCTTACATGCAATCAGCAGGATGACTTACAACAACAAAATAGCGAAAAACTAGGCAAGTGCCTCTTCTATTCTTTTATATTTATTTTTACAAATAAAAAATATAAGCCACCCACCCTTGTTGGATATTGAGGCCACAATTCCTCTACATCTACTTTCTGCAAGGTGAATAGGGTCTTAAGCATACAGAGATTAGCCCAAATGTCTCCATCTGGACTGAGATTGGAACCCTGGTCCTCTTGGTCATGAAGCAATTACGTTTCTTTAACTGTCATGTTGAATACAAGAAGCTCATGGCCAGAATTTACCAATACATATATAATGCTTTAACACTAGGTACTTTTTCTACATTAACTCTATAATCATACATTTTCCAACTTCCATTGAAGTTGAAGGGCCAGGAACTGCCGGTAGATACTCCTGCTGTTCTTCATCAGTACAGCAGGTCTTGGCCCCTCCAGAGGTGGGATGTCTCCCACCACAAGTGTTGCATTCAAATCTGAAACAAGTATGCAATACGTTACGAAAAGAAATTTACATTAACCCTTTCACGCACGGTGACGCGATCGCGTCAAAACGGGCCCGTCTACATCTGAGCTTTTGACGCGAACTGCGTCAAAAAACATTTAAAAATTCGCCAAAAATAAAGTATTTATCAGAATCGCGTCAAAATTTACTGTGTCAAAGATCCAAGCTAGGCCTATAAAATAAACTAATTGTCAACTCGCTCGTGAGGGTGGATTTGAAGTGATAATGGCTTGTGTCCCAGCTCACTCTCAGCAGGCAGCCTGTGAGCGCGGACTGCCCGTCCCTTTAAAACGTGTCCCGAGCCGGGTAAGCCCATACTTGTAGCCTAATCCATCTTCCAACATGTGTTTCAGTTTTCCTCCATTTTCTCAAGAACTACTGGTCATATGAAAATTCTAATGGTAGCATTGGAATCCTCATAAAAATCCGCTTTTATTGGCATAAAAACCATAAAAAGTTGACTCAGGAAGTCTCGAGCTACAAAGTGGTGAACGTAAGTATTTCTTATTTCTCTTTACTCAATGTTTTTTCTAAGTCGTTAAACTCCGCTATTTACTTGCATTTCTTGTTATTTTTGTCTTTCATAAGGCAGAATAATCTCTTGCGAAACCAACGATATATAATAATGCCAGGAAAAAGAATAATCGTGGTTGAAATTGATAACATAACCAAAACATTCGCCGCAGAGTCAGGCCATTACGCGCAGGCCCCTTAGAGAGCCCCAGACTGATGTCGCAGTGGACGGAAAAACTTATTAAACTTTTCGTGCGTAAAAGGGGCCAAAGAAAAGAAAAGAAATACAAGTAAAATTTGTTTAGCTGTCATTCTTCATTCTTTGAAAATGTCTCTTGCTGCTCTATTCAATGGACAGTATGATTTTTTGGAGAAAAAGTTCTTAAAGTCTAGTTATGTTATGTAAAGTGTGAAAGGAAGAATGCATTAATGTCAAAAAACCTTGGTACAAGTATATATAAACATTCTAGAGATGGAATATGAACAAGTTCAAACCCTCTTGGAACATTTGATGTGGCTTCTACCCCTGGTACCCATAGTTATAAACACTAAAATTAATTATGGGTGAACATTTACCTTAAGTGTGCACTACATTCTCTTAATATCTCTTAGCAGTATCTCTTAATACAAAATATACCAAAATACACCCAAAACCATACCAAAAATATACCAAAATATACAGCAATGCCTTTTATTTGATATATGTATTATGCCTCAATACCAAATTACACAAAAATATGGTATCACGAGAGATGATATATATATTTTAAAAAAATTATCTGGGTGTTTATCTATATTAAGATTAATTCTTAATACAGGGAGGTCCCGTTATACGAGCATTCGGTATACGAGAATCCGATGATACGAGATGTGTAAATTAGGGTCTATTTTCAATATACGAGATCAAAAATCCAATGATACGACATTCAAACTGGGGTGAGTAAAATTATCAAGTTCAAAATGTGCGCCCTACCACTCCTGGACTGGACAAAGGGGGATTTGGTTGACCCCAGTGAGGTCACCCCTAGCAGGCCGTGACCTGAAGGGTAATTAAGCATATGGCGCGGCCTGACATTTAGGGGTAATTAGCAGGTGTGCAGCCCCAACCTTGGGACCGCAGTCAGGTCACCCCTAGCAAGGCGTGACCTGAAGGGTAATTAAGCATATGGCGCGGCCTGACCTTTAGGGGTAATTAGCAGGTGTGCGGCCCCAACCTTGGGACCGCTACACTACCTTCTCTTGTATCGCGCGGCGTCCCCTACATTACAACGTCTTTTTTGCTTGTTATGCATGTTTTATGTTTAATTAATGTGCAGTTATGTTATTTTGTGTGCTATTTTCTCTTTCAGAATGCTTTTTCTACAGAATAGGTAGTACAGTGTGGGTAATATAGACGCTGTGTGTTTGTTGTGTTTGCTATAGTTTATTTTAGCTTGAAAAACATGTCTTTTTTTTCTTTTTCTTTTTAATTGATGGGGTCCTGGAACCAAACCTATATTTTACCATTAGTTATGTTTCGTTATACGAGATTTCGCTTTACAAGTATGCCAGGTGGAACCTAACTGCTCGTATCTTCGGGACCTCCCTGTATTTCTTATTTCTCTTTACTCAATGTTTTTTCTAAGTTGTTAAACTCTGCTATTTACTTGCATTTCTTGTTATTTTTGTCTTTCATAAGGCAGAATAATCTCTTGCGAAACCAACGATATATAATAATGCCAGGAAAAAAGAATAATCGTGGTTGAAATTGACAAAGGTGGGCATTCCGCAATTTTAGTCCGCAATTCCGCAACTTGCGGAATGATAATTCGGTTGCGGAATTGCGCAATTACGGATGCTTGAAAAAATTGCGGAATTGCGAATTGCGGACCACCAAAATTTTGAAACGCAATCGTAATAACTTGCGGAATGGGTAATTCGGTTGCGGAATTGCGCAATTAAAGATGCCTGAAAAAAATGCAGAATTGCGGGTTGCGGACCGCCAAAATTTTGAAACGCAGTCGCAATAATTGTGACGGTCACCACCTTCAAAGTGGCAAGTGCACGCGTGAACATAAGTTCCCACCAAATATTGTGGAGACGACACTGCCAACTGCCAAGTGTAGCACAGTCACTCAGTCAGTGGGTGCTGGAACTTGGGATTGAGAGCGTGTACGCTGGCCGTGTGTGTGATTAGTTGCCAACCTCCACATGCTGAACCAGAAGAAGTGGGAGGAGGAGGAAGAGGAAGATTAGTAGATTACTTACATTAGTGATTACTAGCCAGTAGACTGTGAAGTGTACAAGTAAAGAAAAACACTAAAAGAGACAAAGACTTAATTGTGAAGGACAAGTAACAAGTATAGACAGAAACAAAATAGGAATACAGAAGTATTAAACACTAATAAATAGTCTAGAGACATTTTTTGTTTTAATTGTAGGTGTCAAAATTAGTTTGCGGAATTGCGGAATTGCGATTGCGAAAAGGCTTATCTGAAAAAAATTGCGGAATTGCGATTGCGGACTGGTGCAGGTCGGAATTGCGATTGCGGACTGGTGCAGGTCGGAATTGCGATTGCGGACTGGTGCAGGTCGGAATTGCGATTGCGGACTGGTGCAGGTCGGAATTGCGATTGCGGACTGGTGCAGGTCGGAATTGCGATTGCGGACTGGTGCAGGTCGGAATTGCGATTGCGGACTGGTGCAGGTCGGAATTGCGATTGCGGACTGGTGCAGGTCGGAATTGCGGAATTGCGATTGCGGAATTGGAGAAAAAAATTGCGATGCCCACCTTTGGAAATTGATAACATAACCAAAACATTCGCCGCAGAGTCAGGCCATTACGCGGGGCCCCTTAGAGAGCCCCAGACTGATGTCGCAGTGGACGGAAAAACTTATTAAACTTTTCGTGCGTGAAAGGGTTAAGAGGCACCCCACCACTAGAAAGTTAAACTCACATACTACAACTCAAATAACCGTTATATATTTTTGTCCATAGTTATTACATTAATTACTGCTGTTATTACAATGGCCAGTCTTCACACTTCCAATTAATGAAATACTAACTGAACCTATCCCTATAATTATATCCTAACCTTCTTCACTTATCCTAACCTTGTTAACCCTCATCTTCGCACTGGCACTCCACTGTATAATCTATTTATTATGAGTAAACAGCTGTGTGTGACACTGGGTGGGGTGCAGTCAGTTCGTACACAAGTTGTTTCGTACACCAGTAGATTCATACACCAACAAGTTGTTTCGTATACGAAACCATAGTAGTTTCGGTCAATTTACAGTTTCACCCAACCAACAATTTTCTGATGCGCCTTATGTTTTTCTGGTGTGTTTTTATGTGTTTAGAATGAATCTGCAGTATTATTTTAGTGTTTGCCCATACTCACCCTCTCCCACAAAACTAGCTGGGGGACCTGGGGGAATGCGGGATATTTGTCTGGGGTACAAAATGTGCGTCGCAACCACATAGTTTTTGAATTAGGGGCGTTGAAAAAATTCCCTAGATCTAGGGAAAATTCATTGGATTTCTTCTGAATCCAGAAACGTGTGAACCTGACGATCCTCACAGAATGATGACCGAAGTGTCGAGAACCCCCCCCAACCCCCCGCTAGGAGGTTAGGTTAGATTTGTTTAGGTTAGGGTAGGTAGGTAGGGTAGGGTAGGGTAGGTTAGGTTAGGTTAGATTTGGTTAGGTTAGCTTAGGTTAGATTTGGTTAGGTTAGGTTATCGGTGGGTCAAGCCCTCCGATAGGTTAGGTTAATTTTGGTTAGGCAAATTTCTCTAGATATAAGGAAATTACCCTAGATCTAGGGAATTTTACGCCCCCTACACAACTCTTAAATTTTGTGTTTTCGACGCATAATTTGTTCCCCACCCGATAACCCCGCATTCCCACAGGTCCCCAAACTTGTTTGGAGGAAGTGGGATTGTATGGGCAAACACTATAATTTTACCTAATCTGCTAACCGTTTCAGTCGCATTTTTTTTTTTTTTATTTATTTTTTCAAAAATGACCAAAACAAATACAAAAAAATGAATCTAAACCTAACCTAACCTTTACCTTACTAAAAAAAATAAAAAATAAAAAACTTACCTTTATCTACCTTATATAAAAATAATAATAAAAAAAAATTTAAAAAAAATAAAAAATAAATAAAAAATGCAATAGAAACGGTTAGCAGATTCATTCAAAACACAAAAACACACCAGAAAAACATAAGGCGCATCAGAAAATCGTTGGTTGGGTGAAACTATAAATTATCCGTCGTTTCGTACAATCAGCTCAGAGCTGAAAGTTGTTTCGTACATGACAAACCTTTCTTCGTTGTTGTTTTCCTACCCATTGTAATAGTTTCAGTACTTTTCGACGCCTAAAGTCAATACATATTAATATGATATGCTTTATACATTGATACAAAAAGCTCTCATAAGACTGCTTTGCTTTTGAATTTGGAGTCAAACTTGACGGAAATACTTTGGAGCTCATCCTTCCGGCTTTGACTGAAATGAACTACCGCACTGTATTGTATGCTTATTGTACTTCACATCTGTAAAGGTTCCAGCGTGCGCTCAGCCTTGGCTAACCCACACGGCCACTATGAAATATGAGGTGCCTCAAAAAATTCTAAGTCCAGTTAGGTTAGGTTAGGTATACTTTGTGGTTAAGGTTAGGTTAGGTTAGGTATACTTTGTGGTTAAGGTTATGTATACTTTGTGGTTAAGGTTAGGTTAGGTATACTTTGTGGTTAAGGTTAGGTTAGGTATACTTTGTGGTTAAGGTTAGGTTAGGTATACTTTGTGGTTAAGGTTAGGTATACTTTGTGGTTAAGGTTAGGTTAGGTATACTTTGTGGTTAAGGTTAGGTATACTTTGTGGTTAAGGTTAGGTATACTTTGTGGTTAAGGTTAGGTATACTTTGTGGTTAAGTAGGTTAGGTTAGGTATACTTTGTGGTTAAGGTTAGGTATACTTGTGTTAAGTTAGGTTACTTTGTGGTTAAGGTTAGGTTAGGTATACTGTGTGGTTAAGGTTAGGTTAGGTTAGATTTTTACATATAGTGACTTTGATGATTTTTTGGGGAGCCATAAATCACTTATATTTGCTTCCCCCACCCAAAAAACCCGTATTCCCGCCAGTTCCCCAGGCTTGTTGGCTATAGGGGGAAGAAAAAAAAGATAGGGGTGAAGGACTTCTTCCAAAGTTTTACCAACTTGACTACTACCAGTAGTTACGAAACTACACCAGGTATATACAACATATATACAACATAATAAAACCTGGGTACGAAACTCCCTGTAACCCACTGGGTAGTAGCGGACCAAGTGAACCTACAGTTTAGGGACGCTAGGACCGGCTGCAGCGGTAGAACACTACGGCTCTGAGGAATTATCCTCTAAACAACATCAAGTATCAAGTAAGTAAGTACCCTATACTAACTTACATCCACTATATACTGGGGATTTCCGTGTTAAGCAGGCATTGCAATGGATAAATTAGCCCTATTATCATGCAAGTTGTCTTGTGCAATTAATGTGGTCTCAATAATTCGTGTTACTACTGACAGGTACTGTACTATGGCAATTTTTCGTGAAATTACCTTAAGTATTGAAGCTTGCTGGCGTCCATCTTCCTTCAACAGTAGTGCTAGAAGAAGCTCCCTTCCTTGTTCCGAGGCTTGTCCTCTTCCCCGCTGACTGTAGTGCGCATGCGCCACCCGAGTGCGGTCCAATAAACAGGCCAACATTTGGCTAAAAAGGCCAATTATAAGGCCAAACCCATATTGTGCCAATATCACTGCAATCAATCAATACAATTTGAAGATTTTCAATTTTTACAATTTTCAATGGGAGACTGAGATTTTTTAACCGACGTCTCTTCGTAATTGGAGAGAACTGAAACTCGAGAAATGCCAGTGGTCGCTGGCAGTTTTAACTCAAAGGTTGGTCTACTGTGTTTTCCCTCCGCGACTAATATTTTTCATAAATCAATTTCGCGATAAATATTGATGCACCGCATCTGAATACTAAAAAAGAACGTTCTTCTGTTGTTCTAGTAAGTGTATGCATGACATGCATTACGATTGAACGTTCTAAGATAGCAATTTAATGCAAATTACTCGCCTCGAGTAGCAAAGCTTAATATATTTTTTACATGTATATTGTGGCATGTAAAATTTGGGCGATGTTCACACTGTTTTCTAAGACAGTACTGCTGCGTCTGGCAAACGCTTGTCAAAATACAATAAGCAATGCCTTGGAAAAACGAAGAATAAAGAATGCCGAAATCGGCTTGTTGCTGCGACAATGTAGGTTATAATTGTGGAGGCGACACGCCGCGGCGGGGAGTGGTGGGCGGGGAGATTGTGGCGGGGAGATTGAATCAAAACATTGCAACTTCACGCGTCGACTCATTGCACTTCCAGGCTTTCTTTCTGATTGATACACAATAATAACAGGAACATATGACTGCCTAGGTATAGATAACTTCTAAACATACGTTATTGACTGTATAATATCATAGAGTAACATTTACCTCGCCTCCTCAACTATAACCTACTTGGTTATTTGGTTAAATACATGTTTTACAGAATCAGCCTTCTATACAATATACATATAGAAGAAAATCGTTCTTAAAATTATACTTTTGTGTTTTAAGTGCAGTGGAATAAGCCCATATTTTTCTTTCAAGTTGACCAACTTTTCACCAAATTGTGAGTTAAAACTGCCAGCGACCACTGGCATTTCGGAGTTGCAGTTCTCTCTAATTACGCACTCCAAACGTGTCTGGGACGAAGTTTTCCCTTACTATAAAGCATTACTGTATAGTTTATGCATAGCTAGTTTCACTATTATTTTGGTGGAAAATACAAAGGCCTCTTCCATTTGTGCCCAAGTTGCATGAACCAGTTCTTTCAGTTCAGGGTTGGGTTCTGGGTTCAGCAGGGTTGGGTTCGCATGTCACAAATGGAACGCAAAAACCCCGTTTTTTTGTTTACAAACAAACCAAGATGGCAAGGCAAGAAGAAGGAGAGCTTATTCCTGCCGTGTCTGGGGCTATTCTCGCAATGATGGACGATTCTAGTGATGAAGAGGAAGATATTATATACCAGTACCATCCACTGCTGGCATCTTTGGCAGATATGATGAGGTATTGTGTGAGGTATGAGGTAAAATGGTACCAAATTAAGCATGGCTATAGTTTACATCATATCACCCAGTCTGTGTGTGACCAGGGTTGCCAGACAGCCTGGTCTAAAAATCCCTATATATTTTGGGAAAAATCCCCAGAAATCCCCATTTCATATATTTCCATACTTGTTATAAAAATGCTGAAATATATGCTACATAGCTACTCCACATGTAAATTAAAATTGCTATGTTGATTTTAATGTTGATTTAATGATATTAATTCATACTTTGTTTTACATAATATAGTACATTACACATGAAGTAGCATCATTCACTTTTTTATTATCATCACAAGGACTGCAAAAACAAAAAAAGGCAGTAATAGGATACAGCCTCATGAGCATTTAATAAAAAATACATTTAATAAAATTTTCTACTTAAGGCTGATGGGGATGATATATTTCCTTAAATTGCTTACCTAGAAATATGATACAGAAATAAATGACAATATTAATGCTCTTAGCCTCTTGGGGAACTTAAATAATCCAACTAATATTCTGGACATACTGTAGCTACTACGGTAAGCCAGAAAGAAAGAATAGAATAACACATTTGCATAATAAATAATATCATCACTCGAATCATCATTTTCATGGTATATGTAGATATCTGAAGTCATCATGTTGACTAGTTTATCATTTACAGCAAAATTGAAACATTCCCGGCCTTTCAAATACCGCTTTGAATGTAGAAGTCCAACTAGAGTTCTCTGGTTGAGAGTTTGTTTCTTAGTTTTGTTTTTAAATTGTTTACAGATGAAAATATCCTTTCTGCTGTGGCACTAGAATGAGGAAGACGCAATAGCCCAGAAACAAAACTTGACCAATTTGGAAACATGGGGGTTTCATCACCACTCTTTATTTCTCTAACTGTCTCCCAGAAGCCTTCAACATCATTGATTTCTGAATCAGCAAGATCGGTGTTTCTTAGTACTCTCCATTCTTTGTCTAGGTGATTTATTTTGTCAGGACCTACAATTCCAGGAAATACACTAGCCAATGGACCAATGGAGACCACATTTCTTGACTTGCTTCTTTGGGATCAATGAAGCTCAAATTACTTCTTCCTTGCCGTCGGTTTAACCTCATGTTTTCTTTTAACCTTCATATTAATAATATTATTTTAAGTGATAAAATACATGTTTTTTTCAGAAACCTTAAAAGTCCCCAAATCGAGAGTGAATGTCCCCATGTCCCCATCAGTGCCCCGAAATCCCCAAATATAGGGACAAATCCCCAAATCTGGCAACTCTTGTCTGTGACTGTGAATGGTTGGCTTTGATAAGCGGCGGCCTTCTTCTTCTTCTTCTTCTTCTTGTGACCGACATATAGAGCGGCGGCCTTCTTCTTCTTCTTCTTCTTCTTGTGACCGACATATAGAGCGGCGACCTTCTTCTTCTTCTTCTTCTTCTTGTGACCGTTGTTGTTATCGCTTCATAGGTCCTCTTCCACTTCGTCTCCTTCGTTAACAAAACTTGTTAACTCTTCCCCTGTTTATTTAACTTTCTGCCATGCCATTCTCTGTTATGAACTGGATGAACTGAAAATTCTACCCACCAATGAATGTGGGTAGAGAAAGTTCACGGGTTATGCCGAGTCACTACGCGGGTCGCCTCGGACCTAGGTTTTCGTGCGCAAATGGAACGCCTGAATTCTTGGGTTCCGTGAACTGGTTCATGAAATGTCGCAAATGGAAGAGGCCTGTGACAAACCAGTTCAAATGTAATATATAACAGATTTCTCGTAACGAATTAAAGCCAATGCTTTGATAAAAAAATAAAGGAATGTCAGTAACGGGGTCGACTACCGTAGATAACAGTAAAGTCGCCAGGACAACTTTTTTTTCTCTTTACAGACGTGTGGTGGCGTTAATACTTACATTTCTACATCCATGATTTCAGAAAAGTTAGAAGGGGCTATCTGGAGAATCTGTGTCATTTTGTGTCTTCATCTGTGTCATATATCTATAAATGAACAAATTACAAAAATATCTACAAAGTGGCTGCCAACAGTCAAGTCGCCATCTAGTGTTTATTTACTGAGTGTCGTACCGCTGTCGTCGTCGCCCGAAAAAAAAACGCGTAGTGAAATTTGAAACTGTCTATACTTGCAGATACAAAGCATAAAACAACGCTGAAACAGAGTAAGATAAGATACAAATCACAGATAAGATACAAAAGACAAATCAGTAGTAATGCTATAATTCGTAATGTATGGCGCCTGGCGACATGACTGCAGGTGGCGACTTGACTGTTATCTACGGTAGGAGTCGACAAATACACGTCCGGCCAAACCTGGCAACCCTGGGTCCAAAGGCGAATTTTGGTGAGGGAGCCGTAAGAAGCCGGCTTCTTGCAGCTTGCGTTTTCTGTTAACGCGAGGCACTTTTAAGAAGCCGGCTTCTTAAGCCCCGTCCACACTACCACTCACCACCGTCGGTGCTTGCCGACGGCAAGCGCCGATGCCAGTGTTGTGTCCACACGAACGGTTTTGTTCGGCGGTCAGCGCGCTTCCTGATTTCAAAGTGAGAGTCATGTCTTCTGCATATCGTGTACTCTCAGCCGAGATTATGAAATAACCACAGGAGGTTTAGAAAAACTGACCCAACTATCATCTTCATGACACATTTCTGCATATATACGAATATATGCAGAAATATAAAATATAAAGCAAGAAAAATATACGAAAACCTTTTTGTGTATTCTAAAAAATATAGCAAAAAGAAAGTGTATAAACATTTTTCTCACTTTTTTGTCTTCAACTCGCTGCAATTTCCCGACTATTTCTCCCATTTAATTTTTGATCACATATTCGTAGTCAGCTGACTTTCTTGGTTCTGATGGTATACGGTACATAGCAATACAAAAATATCTAGATGGTGAAAACTGCCGATAACTTGAAGCATGTGTTCGGCGCTGACCCGTGAGTGACGGGCATGCCCGCCCAATATTAAACCTGCTGAATGTTGGCGGGCAGCGCCGACGGTTAAATTTTGCTCGTCGACATCGTGTCCACACTGCCACTTTTGAGTGACGAACACTGTTCGACGGGAAGCGCCGACGGTGGTGAGTGGTAGTGTGGACGGGGCTTTACGGATTGGCCCAGCTGGGCAAGCCGTAAGAAGCCGGAAGAAGCGAGCCCTGGGCCCCGCTTCTCACGGCTTCTCTCAGCTTCATACGTCACGATACGTGACGTCAGAGAAAAACAACACGTGGCGGTGTTGCGCGAAATCTTATCAGTGCAAAATCCTGTAGACCCCTCCATTCATCTATCGTATTTCACTAATTTTACAGCTTAACTGCTGCCCCGATACACGTTACAGGCAACATCGAGTCACTAGCTTCCCATGAGAACACTTACAAGTACAGGGAGGTCCCGAAGATACGAGCAGTTAGGTTCCACCTGGCATACTCGTAAAGCGAAATCTCGTATAACGAAACACATAACTAATGGTAAAATATAGGTTTGGTTCCAGGACCCCATCAATTAAAAAGAAAAAGAAAAAAAAGACATGTTTTTCAAGCTAAAATAAACTATAGCAAACACAACAAACACACAGCGTCTATATTACCCACACTGTACTACCTATTCTGTAGAAAAGGCATTCTGAAAAAGAAAATAGCACACAAAATAACATAACTGCACATTAATTAAACATAAAACATGCATAACAAGCAAAAAAGACGTTGTAATGTAGGGGACGCCGCGTGATACAAGAGAAGGTAGTGTAGCGGTCCCAAGGTTGGGGCCGCACACCTGCTAATTACCCCTAAAGGTCAGGCCGCGCCATATGCTTAATTACCCTTCAGGTCACGCCTTGCTGGTGACCTGACTGCGGTCCCAAGGTTGGGGCTGCACACCTGCTAATTACCCCTAAATGTCAGGCCGCGCCATATGCTTAATTACCCTTCAGGTCACGGCCTGCTAGGGGTGACCTCACTGGGGTCAACCAAATCCCCCTTTGTCCAGTCCAGGAGTGGTAGGGCGCACATTTTGAACTTGGTAATTTTACTCACCCCAGTTTGAATGTCGTATCATTGGATTTTTGATCTCGTATATTGAAAATAGACCCTAATTTACACATCTCGTATCATCGGATTCTCGTATACCGAATGCTCGTATAACGGGACCTCCCTGTAATAATAGTTGATAAATCCATACATGATAAAAACCATACTCCTGACTGTTTTTGACGTGGATAATTTAAGCTTTTGAGTAACTATTATTACTTGTAAGTGTTCTCATAGGAAGCTAGTGACTCGATGTTGCCTGTAACATGTATCAGCAGTTAACCTGTAAAACCAGTGAAATGAGAGCGATGAATGGAGGTTTACAGGATTTCGCGCCTTGACAATATTTCGCAAAACAGCGGGACAGGCGGAACAAGTAATAGAGTGAATATCGTCGTAGAAATAATGTAATTACAGATAACAGGACAAAAGTAAACACACAAATGTACATTCAAAAGCATGGACTTGCCTTAAGACCACGTATAAGAATATACAAGGTACCGTAGATAACACTATATAAGGCGTATTTTGTAGTGTCCTTCCGGAGTAGAATTATACTTATTTAAAGTAATCGTCCAGACCCATTTTTTCTTTGCATAATTATGTTGAATGTTCATTCAAAATACCTAATCCACAAAAAAATATTCATTTTCACGCCTTATTTCCCTAAAAACATGACTTTTGTAAAAAGCGCGGGAAAAACAACAGCCACATTCCAGCCGTGGCGCGAAACTTGCTGACGACGTCACACGAGTGAGCCTCCCAGCCTCGCCCGACACAGACACATGGAGACTCTGAGAAAAATACAGTACCCTTAGAATCCCGGGTGCTTCTGGTATATTTTTTGTGCGACACGGCACATACTTGCATCCTGCATGGGCCCAGCAAGAAAGCTTAGCCCTTCTCGAGAGCTTAGCACCCATTCACAACCCACACGGCGACGATATATGTGTGCAGACCTTTGGAGCGACGGGGAGCGGCTGGTATTAGCCAGGGTACTGCAGCCCTCTCATCTCGGTGGCCTGCTACTACCCGCCGCTCCCCGCTGCTTCCCGCCGCTGCACACATCTGCACACATATATCGTCGCCCCACAGTTTGCAAATGGGTGCTAAGCTCTCGGGAAAGGCACAGCCCCCACGCTGCACCCACACAGGATGCAAGTACATGCCACATCGCAAAATAAATCTATCAGAAACCCCAAAAAATCTTCAGGTACTATATATATCTCCTGTGTTTACATCCTTCTGAATCTGCGCGCGGGGAGAGCGCTGCCTTTTGCTACGTCACCGGGCCTGGGCGCATCGTCTGCAAACCTTGAGGAGTGTTTTGAGAACTCGGGGAATTTGCAGATTTTGATTGCGGATTATTTAAAAACGGCTGACTGGATGCAAAAAGTGACGACGTATTGTTGATATACTCGTTAATGGCTATGATTTGATTGCATTAAATCAGGAATGATGAAATGGTCTGGACGATTACTTTAACCCATTATCTCCGGAAAAATAAAGTCCTTAAGAGCTTGTTAAAATCTATTGTAATTAGTTATTTTAAGTGTATAATACATATATTAAACATAAAATGATAAAATATATTAGTAGAACCTGAGATATACACGGTAACCAAATGGTTACATAAGGAGAATGCGGGTACAACAAATCTGACTTTAGCTCTACTGGTTATTTGATCATTTTTACTTTCATGACGGTTATAATCATCATTGTGTAAATCAATTTATTTTCAATTTTACATAATTGACTCACATACAAACCCATAACAGCAAAAATACCTGAGTGTGATTGATCACACACACACACACACACACACACACACACACACACACACACACACATACACACACACACACACACATACACACACACACACACACACACACACACACACACACACACACACACATACACACACACGCACACACACACATGCACGAACACACACACACACAAGAACACACACACACATAAACACACGCACACACATACACACATAAACACACAAACACACATATACAAACACACACACACATACACAACACACACACACATACACTTACACGCACACACACACACGCACACATACACACACATACACATACACACTCAAACACACACGCACACACACGCAAATTAAAGGCGTTTTCTGCGGGGATCCTGATTGCAACCGAAAAAAATTCGGTTGCTCAAATTTCAATCCCTGTTCAACCATCCAGGGAAGATGATTGGCCCGACCCGCAATCATTTATTGTTGTTGTTGTGACCGTTTGCAACCGAAAATTTTCCGATTGCAACCAAAAATCCCCCGCAGAAAACGCCTTAAGACCTTGGTGTGCACCGCGGGAGAGCGGGATGTCAACTGAGGCAACCGTTTTGTGCCGGTGTGTAGCGGAACCATGTTCACACTATCCAACAGTGACCAACACAGACAGGCTCCGCACCGCACCGTAACCTGCACGGACCAGCAAAATATTCTCGCCGAGAATTCTGACCGGCAACTGCCGGTGACGGTCCGTGCTGGTCAGGTGCCGGTCTGCTCTAGTGTGAATACACCAATGGTTTATCATTGAAGAATATTTTTACGGTCCGGACCGGTACGTTAATTGCCGGTCACGTTACGTATAGTGTGAATCAGCCTTTACACGGAACTTAACCAAGTCCCAGCCGGTCTAATCCCTCCGCTGTTTTGAAGGAAGAACCTGCCACAAGGCGGTGGCGGGTTCCTCCCCCGGCACTACTCAAAACAGCGTACATACCTCCTCGCTGGCCGTCGACACCTAGCGAATATCCACTCCCCCCTTAACCTCTGCAGGCAGACTGCGCACCGCGCGTAACCTCCGCCACCACCACCTGCACCCACCTCTGCAGGCACACCGCACAGCGTGCGTAACCTCTAGAGCATATCGATATAGTACTCATTATACCGTCTTCTGTTATCCACCGGATAGAGAGCACATTGCGCCACTCAGGGAGTAAACGACGTCAATACACACAGCCGCCCCAGCGCTCCACAGCAGCCACGTGCAGTTAACACTATACAATAGGTACGACGTTAATGTGAAGACAATATAGGATGTATTATGCTCATGGTCATATTACGGTTACTATATGTTATGGGCATTGTCCATAGGTGGGCGCGATAACGAAAAAATGTATCACGATAACCGATAAATCGATAACGATAACCTTATCGGCGATAACCGATAATCGATAACTGGCGATAAATTTATCGCCCGATAAGGCGATAACCGATAAATCGATAAATCCAAAATTCCGATACTAGCGATAAAGATATTGATATTTTAAATAAAAAATCTTAAATGCTATCAGTAAACTGTTAGAAAACCCTTAATTTACCTTTTGCACACTAATATCTTCTAAATTCAATTTTTAGGTCCCTGACAGAGCTAGTGCACGGCCTAGTGCACTAGCTCTGTCAGGGACCCAAAAATAGGCTTTTCATACTTCAAAGCCGTCATTTTAGGTCCCCTTAGAGCTAGTGCACTAGGCCGTGCACTAGCTCTGTCAGGGACCCAAAAATAGGCTTTTCATACTTCAAAGCCGTCAGTTTATCCTGTCACTTCACTAATGAAAAGTACTGTTTTTAAGTAAAATAACTACATTTGAAAGTTTAAACTACTAGAAATGTCTTTTGCACAGCAACAGTCTAGACCAGGTTCTACAGCATGTTCCCCTTCATAAACATGAGCATGTTGAAGTTTTCATCAGACAGGGAGCTCCTCTTGGCCCTGTTGATGTCCTTGCCAAGGGAGAACAAGCGCTCCACCGCGGCGCCGGACGGCATCGCCGTGTTGTACCTCAAGAAGAGGTCAATGAGCACCTTCTCACTGTTGAAGGCTGGGTCTGCCAGACTGTCTGTCCATTTGGCTTGCAGCCACACCTTCACAATGTGAGCAGCCTTGAACTTGGTTGACCTGTGATGACCCCCAGTGTCATCTTCCTCATCACAGATTCAAACTGATTTGCTCAGGTTCCAAATCACTGATTTGGTCATCACAGACCAAAAAATAAAATTATAGATTATCGCTAGTTTGGAACCAAAAGTATCGGCAATACCGATGAATCGATAACGCGGGGAAATTTTTTATCGGATAACCGATAACCTGATATCGTTATCGCGATAAATTATCGCGATAACGCCCACCTATGGCATTGTCTAACGAATGTATTCTGTTATTCCAGTCGTGAACATTGTCATCGCATGGAATAAACCTCATGAACACGACAAATGGTTAAAATACCTATTCAACCTCCCCCACCACCACCTGCACCCACCTCTGCAGGCACACCGCACAGCGTGCGTAACCTCCGCCACCACCACCTCCCCTCACCGCTACCTCTACCACACACAAAGCCACCACCAGTTGTGAGCTGCAAGTCCCTCCATCACCATCCACCAGCCGCCCCTGCAGTGTTGGAAGGTCACCAGGCAGCCCTTCTCTTCCCCCGCGAGACCCACTAGCAGGAACCCCGAGCTGCTACCTCAACCACAGGCTACCCGAACCACAGGGACTTTCTCTAACCCTGGGCCCGCCTCAGAGGTGACCACAATCCAGGAGACCACAATCCGCTGGACCCCGCACAGCTCCCCCTGTTCCACTGCTCTAGTCTCGCGGTGGAAAGGCGCCACGACCCTCCCGATAGACCAAGCCCTCCACTGCAAAACGCCGGTGAAGATGCGGCAGGACTTAGCAGCAACGCGCTGCGGCTGGCACTGCTTGGTAGAAGGCACGTCGGTGTCTCCCTCCACCATCATAACAGGCCGTTGCCGCCACCTGCCACAGCTTCGGCGGTGGCCACCCACTGCGCTCGCCATCCTCTTGATAGCGCAGCAGAGCCAGGTATGGGCAAGATAAAGAGACAGAAGGTAACGTCACCTCCCCGGGGCGTCGAGGCAAAATCAGTCCTTTGTGCGCATGACGTCAATGGGTATCGCGCCAACGGCGCCACCGTTCAAATATTTTATGGCCTCACTCAGGCCTCACCGCCGACCCGATACCTGACACGCCTGACACCTCCCACCATATCTCTCTCTCTCTCTCTCTCTCTCTCTCTCTCTCTCTCTCTCTCCCCCCCCCCTTCCCGTAAGCCACCCATATTCTTTACCTTGATCAGTATTGTGTACTCGAGAGAGAGAGAGAGAGAGAGAGAGAGAGAGAGAGAGAGAGAGAGAGAGAGAGAGAGAGAGAGAGAGAGAGAGAGAGAGAGAGAGAGAGAGAGAGAGAGAGAGAGAGAGAGAGAGAGAGAGAGAGAGAGAGAGAGAGAGAGAGAGAGAGAGAGAGAGAGAGTTCTATCTAGCACACAAGCTGGGGACGAGACCCTTTGCTTGTGCCGCTGTTGCCGCTTAGCGGGACAAGTAAAGTTAATTTCCCACCTGACATGTAAGGCCATGCCTTATTTTCTTATGTTCATACCTCCTCCCTTCCCTTACCTTCTCCTCCTACCCCTTCCCCTACCTCCTCCTCCTCTTCCTCCCCCTCCTCCTCCATCTTCTCTTTCACTCTCACCCTCCTCCTCGCCCTCTTAATTCTTATTGACGTCACTTCCCCCAGCGCGGCAAAAGGGAGGTGACGTTACCTTCTGTCTCTTTACCTTGGGTATGGGGACGTCCTCTTCATCCTGGCCCTCCGAGGCCTTCCCTGATGGCTGCGCGACATCCCTCGTTCACCACGCCTGCGACTCTTCGGCCGGGGCGGCAGGCCGCCCTTCAGCCGTAGGCGCCTGATCCGCACCTGCTGGAGTGTCAGGCCCCCAGCGCGGCCCCTCATGCCTTTTACGCCGCTTGCCAGCGCCGCGAAAGGAGCCCAGCAGGCACTCCACGCCGCCTTTCCATCATGCAGCGACGATTCACGCCACCCCGAACGGCCACACACTGCAGCGCGGCCCTGGGGTGACGAAGGCGAGGCAGGCAGGGGAGGAGCGGAGCTCCGTTTAGTTTCTTCCTGACAGAGCGGCCGATTCGCGCGGACCGCCGTCGCCGCCGCCTTTCCATCACCTCCTGAAGAAGGCGGGGCAGGGAGGCGAAGGGTGGAGCGCTGCTCAGCCGGAACTATCTCCGCCGGGACGTTACCGGCGAGTAAGGGCACCTCTTCTCCGTATACCCTTACCGTCCTCCTCTCTGGATCGATGCACACCTCACCCTGCATCAGGTCTGCAGGGGCGTCACCTAGGGACAGGGGCAGCTCTTCTTCCCGCTCCTCTGCCTTAATGCCCTGCACCTCCCTTATCAGTTCTCTCATGTTTTCATTGTTTTTCTCGGTTGCCTCTTTCACTGTCTCATTGATTTCCTTCATTCCGTTAATCAACGCCTTGAGCATTTTCATCACAGCTTGACTCGGCTCGCTCAAGCTTGGCTGCTTGCCTTTGTTTCCATCCAGCCGCCGAGTCAGCACAGCCATCTCGCCGCCCGACGCCATCTTGACCTCGTGGTACACAAGCCGGCTTTCACCCCTAACACACACAATTCCACTTCGTGACACCAATTGTTGCCCTCTCCACTTCTCTCTTGGACCTTACCACACCACCACAGGTGTTACAGGCTGAAGGCTGTATATATACAGGAAGAGGTGTTTTACGTTACAATAACCACTGCAAGAGACCTACTCCTACAGCGACTTCTACAGGAGCTCGGTGTGTCAGGGTGAAGCGAGTTAATGTATCTCACGAGGTCAACACACAAAGGCGAAGGAAGACACTGAGGCATTTCTTAGTTTAATGAACAAGCCACACACAGTACAACCAGGGCCGGATTATGACTTTTGGGGCCCCTGGGCTAATTAAATTGTGGGCCCCCTCAGACGGAGCCACCCTCTAACTCGCCCGCACCCGAATTTTTTTAACATTGTATAGCAAAATAAGTGAGCTGAAAAACAATATATAAGCTACATTCACAAATAAGTGTTTTACTGTGTTTAGCACGATGATAAACAAACATGGACTGGGGCCCCATGATTTACAGCTAGGGTCCCAAACAGGGGCCCCTTATCTCAAATAAAGGCCTCAAACAGAGGCCCTTTATCTCAAATAAAGGGCCTCAAACAGGGGCCCTTTATCTCAAATAAAGGACCTCAAACAGGGGCCCTTTATCTCAAATTATTTGTAATTTTATTTTAAGTTAAATGAATTATTCAGCAATGCAAAATGTCATTTTTCAAAAAAAAATTTATATGGAAATCTTTTAGCAGGGACCCCAGGTTTGGGGCCCCCTAGCTTGAGGGGCCCTAGGCTGCAGCCTATACTAGCCTATAGGATAATCCGGCCCTGAGTACAACGTACAGACAGTACGCACTACACAGTCGCCTTCCCATCTCTTGAAAACGGTCGCAAAGGCTACACTGCGTCCCTACAGTCACTGTTCATTCCACACCAACCACACACAGCACAACTACACCACAACCAACCACACCACCATTACAACCACACGCCTCCTCCTCCACGCGACACCCGCACGCCACCACGTTTCAACCCTCTCTCTTTGCTGTCCTGAGAGCCACTGCCCGCCACCAGCCAGGCTCCAGCCAGGCTCTCACTGCCGGTGTCCAAGGTCGCCCTACCACCACCCTCACGCGTTGCTTCCCCGCCAGCCGGACACACAGTCACACACACACGTCTCCAGACTCTTCACCCACCCTCATACACACACACGCCTTCCCCCCACCACATCATGCATTACGTTAACGTAACAATACTTACATTTCTACATCCATGATTTCAGGAAAGTTAGAAGGGGCTATCTGGAGAGTCTGTGTCATTTTGTGTCTTCATCTGTGTCATATTATGGCTATAAATGAACAAATTACCAAAATATCAACCGAGTGGCGACCGACACTAAGGTCGCCAGCTACGGTAGTGTTTATGTTCTGATTGTCCTCCCGCTGTCGTCATCGCCCGAAAAAAAAATGAGTAGCGAAATTTGAAGTCGTATATACTTGCAGATTGACGGCTTTGAAGTATGAAAAGCCTATTTTTGGGTCCCTGACAGAGCTAGTGCACTAGCTATAGGATAGGAAAGATCGCCACCCAGGGCAAACCCTGGGTATACAGGCAACCAATATCCACATCTGGTTAGGTAACCAGGCTACACTTAGATCTGAAAGAAAAAGAAACACACGTCTGGCAACGCCGTGCCAATCCTGACGAGGCCGGCTGTCCGCCAGCCGGCTCGGAGCCATCATAACCATCCCAATAATCATCCCCGGGGAGAGGGGCTGAAAACTTGGCGGGGAAGGAAGGGTGGGAGGCCGAAGGCCGTGCACTAGCTCTGTCAGGGACCCAAAAATAGTCATTCCATACTTCATAAGCCGTCATTTTTAGTCCGCCTTAGAGCTGTGCACTAGCGACCTGCCCTTTGAGACGGGGCAAGAAAAAAAGGAACTGACCCCCGCGGGGAGGCAAAAAGAGCACTGCACAAGAACAAAACGATAACCACTTATACTCACCCGAATCAATCGGAGACGTCAATGGAGGCCCGGCGTCCCCACCCCCAGCCCCTCGGACGGAGGAGTCCAGGGCAACACAGGGAAGTCCCACGACGGAGTGGGACCGGTAACGAGCCAACGAAGCACGAGTGCCGTACTCCACTGTCCCCCCCTTCCCGTACCCTCCTGTCCAAAATGGGTTCGGAGGCCGCCAGAGACGCAGCAACAAACCCCGACGTCATGGGCGCGAGGGGCGTGACCCGGTGCCCCGACTCGCTGACGCCCCGAGCCGGCCGAGCAATCCCCCTGGTGGTTGAGGGGACGACCAGTGACAGATCGCGGGAACAGAACTGCAGGTCAAGAACGTACACGCCCAGGGCTCGGAAACATCAGGTCACACCGGAGCGCCGAAAACCGGGGCACAGGGGTGTGCGGCGTCCCCAGCAGACCAAGCCGCACGAACGCGACCGTTGGAGACGGTGGTCCTGCCGCTCGTTCTTACCCCACCTGGCGAGAGGGAGAGGAGACAGCGGAGCCGTCCCGCGAGAATGTCGTCCACTGGGGGAAACGGTTCCCTCCTGCACCTCCGCTGAGATAAGCCCGAACCCGTAGCCAGGGCCACCAGAACACGGCCTTCTGAAGGAGGCGAGGGTCCGGCAGCGTCCGCCGCAAACTCGTCGCCCTGCAGGAAACCGGAGCAACCTTCTCCAGGGACCAGAAGGACGCAGGAACGACGGGGAGGGGAGGTTTTGGTGAACAAACCCCTCTTCAACAGGGTCACAGAGCGCCCGGTCAGGGACAAACCCAACCGTAGATGAGGGGGTCAGCCGGGCCGTAGGTGAGTGGAGAGAGTAAGCGGAGACCTCCCACTTTGTGGGCCAGGAAGGAGATGAAATCCAGGACGACCGATTCAAGACGTCGCGGAGGCCCTTGAGTTTGGAGGATACGACTGAAAGGCCTTCCAGTGAGACTGATACTGTCCCTCGTAGAGGACGGGCGAAGTGCCGCCAACATGTCCTCCGTTAACCGCGTCCGAGACCGTCCCGACGGAGAGAGGTACGGAGAAACTCCAGCGTTGTGAGCTTTCAGGTGGAAAGAAGCTGGCCGGGAGCTCCTCCAACAAGCGAGGGCCCCTAGAGGAAACCGGGTAGGGACCCGGCATTCAGTTCGGAGACCACGGTTGCGCCGTCCAGAGATGAGCCACCATGGTCAACCTTCCTCCTGTAGAACGCAGTTTGTGCATACCTCAGGAGGAACACTGGGTGCTGGGAGGCGGAAACAGGTAAACTGGCGCCCCTGTTTCAGTCCCTTCCCGTGAGGGCGTCCGGTCCTCCCACCGCTGTCCGTCCCCCCGCGTCCGAAAAAGCCCTGTAGTTGGGCAGAGCGCGGGACGCGAAGAGGTCCCACCTCCGGAGTGCCCCACCGCACGACAGAGAGCCGCAAAGCGCTCCGTTGCGAGCTGCCACTCCACCGACGAGCCCCGGAAGCGGAGACAGGGCCGTCGGCCCACACTTCTCCACTCCGGCAGAACCTTTGCAGACATATGAAGGTGGAAACGGGCCGCCCAGGCCTAAGATCTGCTCCGAAAGGACAACAGAAGGGCCGGATCTGGATGTCCCTTGGTGGGCGAGACAGTGGAAACCGCGACCATGTTGTCCATACTCACGAAGCAGAGAGCCGTCCTTCTTCTGGATCGTTCGAACGGAGGAGAGAAGAGGGACCAGCAGCTCCTTGACGTTGATGTGGAGTCCTGCCGTCCACCCCGGACCACCCGCCGAACCCTGCCGGCCGTCGGAGGTTGGTAGCCCCACCCCGACGTCCGACGCATCCGACATCACGAAGACCGTAGGGGCGGAGGCCAGCCACCCCGTCCACGCGAGAAACCGCCCTCCCACCAACCCACTCGTCAGTAGTGTGAGGCCAGGGGAGGACGGGCCGGAGCAAGTCGCGGGCCAGCAACCGGAACGGCTGTGGTTTCACCACCCCGTACAAGGCGACGGAGACGAAGGCGCTGTGGAGTGACTTCTGCTCGAAGTTTTTGAGCGAGCCGAGAGGGACTCCCAATGCCTCCTTGACAAAAACGGGACACCGAGGCCCCTGAGAGGCGTTGTGAATGAAGCTTGGCCGCATTTTCCCCAGATGTCTGACCGCAGCCGAACGGGAGTCCCTTGCATACCCAGCCCCAAGTAATGCTGGGAGCGGGGTAAGGACGGACTTTCCTTTTTGACAGGAACCCCATCTTCTCCCCCGCCAGACCGCAAAGCTCGGTGCCAGCATGCGAACCGCTTCCGTCCTGAGACGGGGCGGGACACCAGCCAATCGTCCAATACATGAGGCAATTCACCCCTGCAACACCATCCGCTGAGCCACCACCTTGGTGGCGCGTAAAAACCCTCGGAGCGATGTAGAGGCCGAACGGCAGTCTGGTGAACTGCCCGTTCCGATCCCACCTGGAAGGCCAGGAAGCGCCGGAACCGAGGATGATGGGACATGCCAGTAGGCGTCCTTGGATCGATGGACGCCATCCAGTCCCTTGCCTCGGCGAAGGCTGAACCTGGGCTACCAAAGGTCAGCATAACGGAACCGGTGGTTGCGCACAAAACCGTTTAAGCGGCCTGAGGTCTAAGATAAGCCGCCCCTTCGAAGAGTCCTCTTGGGTACGATGAAATGCGGGAAAGAAAGACCTTTCCCGCGCCTTTCCACTACCCCGAGGAGTGCCCATGTCCGACACGTTGGCGGCGATCACTGTGGAGACCGCGTCCAAGAGGAGATCGCCGAAGGGCGGTAGGGCAACCTGGCCAAGAAAGACCGTTTCGGACTCCCCTGGCGGCCCACCTCTCTGCGGCCAAGGCTGCCCGAAACCCGGACAGGATGCCCTGGAAGGGAGTCTCAGACGCGAGAGGACCCTTAGAGGAGGGCTTGTGACAGTAGCGGGCCCCGCGCGAAAGGCCCGAGACCTCATAGCCACCTGAACCCGAAGTGCCCACCCCGACTAACGACGAGGATCCTGGAGGCCATCCACAACGGGGGTGAGTCACTCCTGGACTGCCCCTCCCGACGAGAAGAGCCCTCGACGAACACTGCTGACCCCCTCCCGGAAAACCCCGCCGAGCGGATCTGGGGGCCGGAGTAGACACCAGAGTGACGGTGGGGGGGATTGAGGACGAGACACTGTGGCAAGAGGGCTCCCGACAAGACTCCGAATCGAAGGGCTAATCCGGAGAATCTGCTGTCGATCAGCTCCGGCAGCCCCGAAAGGCCTCGCGCCGAGGCAAAGCGGGCAGTGGACGGGCTCCTGTCAATGGCAGGGCGGACCGTGGGGAGGAGGGAGGCGCCGAACCATCACAGGCGGTCGAAAAGCCCGACAGAACAATCCGACCGGGAGAGTGCCGGGGGAGAGGGAAGTGTGATCCACGGCGAGGGAGAGAGCCAATCCGCAGCTGACTGAAGAAGGCAACCAAGGAGGTACACAGGGAGGCGTGTTGCCGCTCCTGAAAATCCCGGCGAAAAAGCTCCTCCTTCACCGGTTGCGCCCTCCACGGGAGGTCCCTTGGGCAGAAAGCCCGGACACCCGAGGAATCAGCTCATCACACTTGAAAGCGCACCAGAGGCCGGAGAACCGGGATCGGGGACCCAGTACGGAGAAGGACCCCGGTTCACACTAGTTTGGTACCCGCTGCATCCACACTTCGCAGGGTCCAAGCCGGCCCTTGCATCCAGGGCAAACCGTTCTTGGCCCCTATGAAAGCCACCTGGCATCCTGGCTTCCTCCACGCACGGAAGTCCATCCCTGACCAAACTAGGCTCAGCCGTAAGGAGGCCAGAGCATCAACAGCGGCCGCCGAAGAAACGCAGGCTGCCTTCGATATTCGGAGGGAGCGTCCCAGGCGAGAGAAAGGAATCCTGGCGGTATAGGTAGACTCCTGTCCCCCGGTCCTAACCGGGAGCGACGTGCACCTCCAAGTCCGAACTGGGCCCCACCTGAGCCGTCCTCAACGACCGATGGCAACAAGCCCCGCCCGTCAACGTCTCACAAGCATTCGACGGTGGCATCGGTTGCCCAGGTAACACATGACGGAGGAAGTAAGGAGGGAGTCCCAAGGCATCCTCCGCAGCGGGACGATGGGAAAGTGCACCTAGAAGGCACCTCAGAAGAAAAGGCGGAGGAAGGGCCCGGCGGCAAGAAGCCAGGGGGCGGAAGTCCCCAAACCGTCGTCGCTTGGGCAGGGTAGGGCACATCCTCTTCCCCTCGGAGCACACCAGGTATCATCCTCGACTACCACAGACCAAAGGAGGCACCGGTGAGAGGGAAGCAGCGATGGGGACCTGCGACGCCTCGGCGTCGGAGAATGGGACCCAGAAGTTAATTGGACCTCCATTCTTGCCATGAGGAGTTCCCCTGAGTCATCCAAGCCGACAACCCCGGAGGCACAGGAGGTGAAGGTGGGGAAGGCCCAGGAGACAGGCCTCGTGCTTCGTGGCTCGTTACCTGTCCCACTCCGTCGTGGACTTCCCCTGTGTTGCCCTGGGACTCCCTCCGTCCGGAGGGGCTGGGGTGGTGGACGCCGGGCCTCCCATTGACGTCTCCGCTTGATTCGGTGAGTATACTAGTGGTATCGTTTGTTCTTGTGCAGTTGCTCTTTTGCCTCCCCGCGGGGGTCGGGGCTTCTTGCCCCGTCTCCAAGTGGCAGGTACTTAGTGCACTAGCTCTAAGGGACCTAAAATGACGGCTTTGAAGTATGAAAAGCCTTTTTTTGGGCCCCTGACAGAGCTAGTGCACGGCCTTCGGCCTCCCACCCTTCCTTCCCCGCCAAGTTTTCAGCCCCTCTCCCCGGGGATGATTATTGGGATGGTTATGATGGCTCCGAGCCGGCTGGCGGCAGCCGGCCTCGGTCAGGATGGCACGGCGTTGCCATACGTATGTTTCTTTTTCTTTCAGTTCTTCTATGTGTAGCCTGGTAACCTAACCAGATGTTGGTATTGGTTGCCTGTATACCCAGGGTTTGCCCTGGGTGGCGATCTTTCCTATCCTATAGCTTAGTGCACTAGCTCTGTCAGTGACCCAAAAATAGGCTTTTCATACTTCAAAGCCGTCATTTTCTTTCAGATCTAAGTGTAGCCTGGTTACCTAACCAGATGTGGGTATTGGTTGCCTGTATACCCAGGGTTTGCCCTGGGTGGCGATCTTTCCTATCCTATAGCTAGTGCACTAGCTCTAAGGGGACCTAAAAACAAAGCATAAACAACGCTGAAACAGGGTAGATTATACAGTCATGATATAAACTACTGTGTATCATCTTCAGTGGCACATACAAATCAGTAATGATGCTATAATTCGTAATATATGGCGCCTGGCGACGTTAGTGCAGGTGGCGACTGTAGTGTTATCTACGGTAGGTCATATGCGTGAATTATAGGAAAAAACTCACATTTTGTATCATCTATGCGCTTAAATCATTTCAAAAAGCGCGCCAAAAGTGGAGGCAGATCAACAACCTACAGCAAATTTGTGGATACCTTTTAGAAATCTCAATAAATATATCACCACGATACCAATACATACAGACTATACAGAAACATTAATACTAGAGTTATTTCAGTCTAATATATTGAGTAATAAACGTAGAAAGGGTAAAAATATGCTGTGATGTTCTCAAAAGGCGGGAGGAAGAGGAGCAGCGAACGCCATCACCGCCACCTCGGCAGCTCGGCCACTCTCGCGCCGGACGTCTCCCTGACATGACGTGTCGTCAGTCCCTCTCACCCTCACGTGGCCCCCGCCAGGCACCCACCAGCACACAAAGGTGAGATTATAACAACACACTGCATGGATAGCTAAAATTCCTTCGTTCGATACCAGAGTCACTCGCAGGTGTGTTCGTGGCCTTGCGAGTGCTAAGGATCATCGTAGAGTATAGCCGGTGTGGCCCCGCTCCGCCCCAGACTCCATGCCGGCCTGGGGCTAGGGGGATGCCCGGACAATTATGCTTATTATGGGTGTTATATTACTGTTAGTAGTATTATTATTGTTATTATTAAGCAGAACTGGGCTCTTTTTTACCGGTCTTAACACCCACGTGGCCCCGACTGCGAATTATTTCCCCAAACAGGTTAGCTTGCTGTACGGTTAGGCTAGGTTTCATGCACGACCTGTAACGGTTACTTTGTGTGGGAATTACAGTGAGGGTATTTTAAAGAAAATTTTGTGGTTAGTTTCGGAGCTACAGCCAAGCTTGGAAGGCCGCTCACCAGTGCAAACCTGTTTGGGGAAAAAATAATCGCCCCCGGCTAGGCGGTTAGGTTAGTGTTTTGGGTGCCTGGAACTGTCGCCGATAGGAATTCTCGCCTAGGATTAGTGTTCATTTTTTCTCGTCGGCGAGTGTTCATATTTTCGGCGACAGATCAGTTCTTGATGTTGATAGTACCCAATATGGTTATAATGGACGAGAGCTGCGCGGTCGCTACAGCCGTTGGTCAAATTCTAGTCCTTTCCCGCCCTTATTAGTGTTTGTTTTTCCTCCAGACCTTCGTTGCTTCAGTAGGTAAGAGTAAGAAGAAAATGTTAATGGTGACCAATTTCAAAAGCGAATTGCAAGGTTAGGTTAATTCTGCCCCTGTTAGGTGAGATTAGGAAGATATAATCTCCAATGGACGAAGCACCCATTTTTGTCCAAGAAAAATTCACAAAATGGCCACTCAGTCCTCGTGCATTTCTACCCAGTTGGGTTGGGTTACCGTTATGTCTGTTAATTAACCAATGTCCAGGTTAGTTAGTGAACAAGCGGGGGTCTGGGGGGACGCAAGTCAGGTTCCGTCACCAATGCCAAACTGCAGTTATAGGGTTTTGGTACAAGTGGAAAATATGGTGTCCAATAATGAAATACCCTTGATTTTTCTTATTAATCTATCGCTAGTTTAACTGTCGCCGTAAATTACTATGTCGGCGATAGTTCTCGGTTGATTCCTGTTTGAATCAACAACCGGGGGGCAGTTTGAAATCGCCCCCTGGGCCCCCAAAATGCATCACTCAAATCAAACAAAACTCCTGTGATCCTCTACGAACTTGCTTAAATTCCTTGGAGTTTGTCTTTAATTTAATCCATCATTTGAGTACCATCATAGGTTTTTTTATTTGGATTAAAAAGATTGATGGGCATTGAAAGAAGTCTAAGAAAGTGTCGAAATGTTAATTTTCCAAAAATAAATTGAAACCACCCAGCTGGTACCCATCACCCAATTAGTAAGTCCATTTTTTTCCCAAATACAATAATTGAAGTAGCCTAAATACCTTTGTAAATATGCAGTTTCAACCAATACTCCCTATTGACCAATACTCTCCTGACAACTTGGGGGGGGCCGCGCCCCCCCAGACCCCCCAGTTAACTAACTCAACATGGGCATTGATTACGTAACCTAACCTCACTGTGGGGGGGGAGAGGTCACAACCCCCCCCCCCAGAAAACACTTATTTCAGCTAGAAATGACAGGTTAGGTTAGACGAGGGGAAAATTACAAATTATCGAACCTTAAAACTTTCTCCAGTATATCCCCTTAAAATGTATTCTCATAACCCATTATTCTGTCTGTCGCAAAGTATAATGATTTACAATTAATGTTTTCCCAGATGGGTGTGCGTGCGTGCGTCAGTGTGGCCCCATGGCTGGCTGGCTGGAGACACGGGCGCCTGGCTGTATAGTACAGCCGCGTACCAATCCAATACGTGATGCAGGTAAGAACACGTTGTATTATTTCTGTTGATATTACCTTTAATACGTCCTGTATTTTAAACGGTAGTCTTTAAATATTTGAAGAAAATAGATTAAGACATTATCTCATTTATTATTAGAAGTCTTAGTCTGAGTTCCCTTCTCTTGCCTCCCAACATGATGAGACACGTGCCACAAACATTCGCGGTTTCCACCCGATGGCTCAAGGGCTGTGTGATGCTTTGCAATGTCTGATTTATCCCCTGGACAGGTTATAGAGGGCTGTCTTAATGTGCCTTTGACCGATTCTCTCTCTCTCTGTAACAGGTTTGCAGCTGCCGTTACAAGCAGCTAACACAGGACAAGCTAAAAGAAATTAAGTAAGTTTAGAAAATATCCATTTATGAAAAGTAATGAGAAATATGAAAGTCAATGTTGCTTTACCTGTGTGTATTGATATCTTTGTTTTCCTCTTGTCTTGAATATGATGATAATTTTTAATAATTCATTCGCGGTTTCCAACAGATGGCTTTTATAAGGCTGTGTGATGGCTATTTGAATGTTGTCTGACATGTTAGTCACTTCTTTAGTGTGTGTTTTATGTCCAGTGGCTAATCCCCCCCCCCCCCCAGGGTCTTGGATGTGCTACACACAGTGGCGTCTCAAGAACTAGGTCTCCTTAAGTCAGCTAAGTAAGTGTTTCCTATTTAGTTTTAATAATTAAAAGTATTATGGATAACTTAAATAATGCAGTAACTTTTGCTCATAAATATAATTGTAAGTACAGTAAACTCTCTAATTCAAACTAATTGACGAGACCTGGGTCGAATTAGCCGAAAGTCCGAATTATCCAATGGTTACCTCTAGCCCCTCCACACAGAACTTACTATAACATGTCACAGCACAGATTGTATTACTTTTACTCACCAAAACTATTTTATTACGATAATTATCATTTATCTGGTCCCGCTGAGCAGCCGCGGCACGTACCGCATGAGAGAGGTCGGACTCGCACTAGTAAGGCCCGGATAATTCTAACTTCTGTTCAAATTGATTACTCCTACTCATTGGGGGCAGGTTATGTGTCGCCCACATTGACTGCTCCACAGTCCTGGTTACTCTGCTGCCACCACCCACATTAAGTGGGGAAAAAAAATATAAATTAATAAATATAAAATATGTAAGTAATGGTTGGATCTGAATGATAACGCGTTAATGTATTTCTAATTATAATATATTTAACTACTGTCTCACTTCCCCACTGGAGTACATTCCCAAACCGCCTTAATCCTAAGTATTCCTATTTCCTAACGATACGCACACGTAGTGCTCAAGTCGTTCTTCTATCCTAATGTAGTCTGTTATCTCTGGTAACTTTAGTCGCACTGTTACCACATTAACGATACGCACACATAGTGCTCAAGTCGTTCTTCTATCCTAATGTAGTGTTATCTCTGGTAACTTTAGTCGCACTGTTACCATATTAACGATACGCACACATAGTGCTCAAGTCGTTCTTCTATCCTAATGTAGTGTTATCTCCCGTAACTTTAGTCGCACTGTTACCATATTAACGATACGCACACAGTGCTCAAGTCGTTCTTCTATTCTAATGTAGTCTGTTATCTCTGGTAACTTCAGTCGCACTGTTACCACATTAACGATACCCACACACAGTGCTCAAGTAGTTATCCTATCCTAATGTAGTGTTATCTTTGGTAACTTCAGTCGCACTGTTACCACATTAACGATAACCACACAGTGCTCAAGTCTTTCTTCTATTCTAATGTAGTGTTATCTCTGGTAACTTCAGTCGCACTGTTACCACATTAACGATACCCACACAGTGCTCAAGTCTATCTTCTGTTCTAATTTAGTGTTATCTCTGGTAACTTCAGTCGCACTGTTACCACATTAACGATACCCACACACAGTGCTCAAGTCGTTATCCTATCCTAATGTAGTCTTATCACACTTCCAAAGTTCCCTCTCGCTCTTTTTCTGTTCCCTTCTCACTGCTGCCTCACGGCTGGCTGTCCTCCGCTGCAGTTTCACCCACTGCTAACTTGTGACCGCCTGGCCACCATGTCCACCAACAGCTCCTAGCTTGGGACCCTGGATAACATATTCCATTAGTCCTTATGTCAACAAAAAAATCACCAGTGAATCACACTTAAATCTCTACCCTATAAACCTTCTGTCACATCCCTTTTCCAAGGGCGATAATATCACCTCCCCACAGGCGACTTAACCCAGCGAGTGTCTGACTGCTTCTAAGGCTATCATGACTTTAAACTCCCCTTCTCACTTTGCTTCGATACGTGGCCAACTACCACTGGTCTTAAATATAACCCTCTCACTAACCAGTGATTCAGGACTGAAGAGTGGAGGAAAATTACTTTTTTCGATGATTGATAATTATAAGTTACTTCACCTCTTCCCCTATTAACGTAATTTCCCGCGTTACAGTAACAAGCGGGGTGCCACAAGGATCTGTTTTGAGTCTTACTATTTCTGATTTACATCGACTTAGATAGTGGGATTAGCAGTGATATCAGCAAGTGCGGATGATACTAAGGTAGGTAGGATTATTAGATCACAGTCTGATGTATATATATTGCAAGGAGACTTGCATTAATTAAATGAGTGGGTAGATAGATGGCAGATGGAATGTAATATTGATAAGTTGTTGCGTAATGAATGTTGGTAGGAACTACGCAATGTATCGCTGAAAAGATCAGAAGGTGAAAAAGATCCGAGTGAGGGTGAGCTCAGACCTAGGAAACTATTGAGGCTAGAATTAGAGCTAATAGTGTTAGGATTTTAAAAAGAAATGGGGAGAAACTGGTGCACTACACTAATAGGGTGGTAAATGACTGGAATGGACTTAGTCGTCAGGTGGTCAGTGCGGAGTCGATAGGGAGCTTTAAAAAGTGGATAAATTCATGGATGGGGATGAAAGGCGGATGTAGGCAGTGTTAAGTAACAGGAACTACCTCGTGTAGGTCTGTCTCTTGTAGCTTCCTTATTTTATTATGTAAGTCTTAAATTATGGAAAGTTGTTGAAAAATTTGACCTGGCCTGAAACCGGTAGAATTATCCGCTGTTGGAATTAGTGTGTTTACTGTATGTTACTGATGAATATAATTAACAGTTTAATATCTTTGCTCTTATTCTAACTTGAGGGATAAAAATGGAGAGTTGAAGGATAACTTGTGCTTTTTTATAATTTTATTTATTCCTAATATAATTGCGTTATGAAGCATGATGCCTATCACATAGCGAGAAGTCGTATGAGAGATCTATGAATACACTGTGAACTGATTTATAAACATTTAAGTGTGGTTTATGCATGTTCTTGAACCAAGTAATGATTCTCTCTCTCTCTTAACAGGTTTGCAGCTGCCGTTTGAAGCAGCTAACACGGGACAAGCTCGACAGAAATGAAGTAAGTCTAGTAAATACCCTTGAAATAAATAAATAAAGTATAATTCCACTATTGAAAATGTACTTAGCCATGAAATAAGTCATCTTTGTTTTCCTCTTGTCTTGAATATGATGATAATTTTTAATAATTCATTCGCGGTTTCCAACAGATGGCTTTTATAAGGCTGTGTGATGGCTATTTGAATGTTGTCTGACATGTTAGTCACTTCTTTAGTGTGTGTGTTTTATCTCCAGTGGAAATTCTCTCTCTCTCTCTCTCTCTCTCTCTCTCTCTCTCTCTCTCTCTCTCTCTCTCTCTCTCCAGGGTCTTGGATCTGGTACACAGTGGCGTCTTAAGAACTGGATCTCCTTAAGTCAGCAAAGTAAGTCACTGTTCCTGACTTATAGCCTGAACAGTATTATGAATAACCTAAGTCACTGCTCTTGCCTGCTTCACTCTTACTGATGAATATAATGACAAGTATTTAATGTCTTTGCTCTTATTCAAAACGAGTGAAAATAATGATGAATATATCATTTTAGTACTTTTCTTGTGTATAATTGCGTTATGAACAATGAGTTATTGAATCACATTAGGACACCTTATGAGAGATTAGGAATACAAGTGAACTGATTTACAAACCTTTTGTTTTGTAAATGTTTCTTCAATTTGAGATACTAATGATGTATTCTTTTTTTCTCTCTCTCTCTCTCTCTCTCTCCTTTTCTCTCTCCTCTCTCTCTCCTTCTCTCTCTCTCCCCTTTCTCTCTCTCTCCTTCTATCCCTCTCTCCCCCCCCCCCCCCCCCCCCCCCCCCCCCCCCCCCCGGCAATCAGTGCGGACACATTTTAAAAGACATCAAGTTTGGTAAGTTTAATCCTCCTCGCCTTCCTTTTCTGAACAATAACTAATATAGTATAACTAGTGCATCAGTACCGGGCCCAATTAAAACCGAGCACAGGTCTGAGCCACCTCGCTGTGAAAGAGATTAAAAGGCAGAGACTCTCCTACATCCCTACCCCCAACCTCAGCTCGATCGGGGCGGCCAGCGACTGTAATCCTGGTCGCTGGGCTGCCCCTGTCGAGATGGTTACGGATTTTCGTACCTGGTTTTATATTTGTTTTGTACACTGATTTGAGTATTTTCGTACTTTCCTAGTGTAGTTAACTCTAGTAGTAAAGTTTAACTGAGCCGAGTGTACGAAACTACTATGGTTCATATAGACTGGAACAACTTTTGGTGTACGAACTGACTGCACCCCTTTGAGCTGTGGTTGGGGGAAGGAGGTGGAGGGTGATTGTGTCTGCCTTTCGTCTCCGTACAGCGAGGTGGCTAAGACGCCCGCCCTGTTTTGGGGTTTGTATCCGACCCAGTACTGATGCACAATTTGTCTTAAATGATTATATAAGTATAAAGAGTAATAGTAATGATAAATGAGTTCGTGAATGAAAATGATGAGATTCTGACACTCTACTGAAGAAGTCAAGTGTTGAGGTATTCGTATCTGATCACCACACCCTTAGCGCCCTTCACCCTGGTCATGTTAAACGCAGCCACTAATGGTCTCCTCCACACTGCCAGCGGCCTGCCTGTGTGGTCCGGGACTGCCAGCTGCCTGCCTGTGTGTCCGGGACTGCCAGCTGCCTGCCTGTGTGTCCGGGAGCCAGTGCCTGCCTGTTTTGTCCGGGCCCTGCCAGCTGCCTGCCTGTGTGTCCGGGACTGCCAGCTGCCTGCCTGGTGTCCGGGACTGCCAGCTGCCTGCCTGTGTGTCCGGGACTGCCAGCTGCCTGCCTGTGTGCCCGGGACCCAGCTGCCTGCCTGTGTGTCCGGGACTGCCAGCTGCCTGCCTGTGTGTCCGGACTGCCAGCTGCCTGCCTGTGTGTCCGGGCCGCCTCGCGGGCAAGCGGCGCTGCGGACGGCTCGCCCGTGACGTGACGCCCAAGGAGGCGCGGGGGAAGGGGCCTTTTTGGGTAAGCTGTAAGTTTTTTTTTTTAAATTTTAGTTAAATTTTTTGTTTAATAAGGTTAGTTTTTGTTTGTTGGTTATTTGAGATTTATTCATTTATTTATATCTTAAATGATGATCCAATTCTATTCTTTGCTTGACCCCTGATAGCCAAGATCAAGCTCAACGGGAAATGAAATAGCCATTAACAAAACACTACTATGGCATCCTTAGTGCAAGTCTATCATGGATTCCGTTGTCTTGACAGAAAGGCAAAGATTCTGCACAGCGGGGCGCCTGGACGCAGCATGGAAGGGGGCAGGAAGGTTTTAAAGTTGTAAGTAGTAATTTATTACTTTTGTGTGAAGATACGGGTTAGGACATAATTTCATGGTTATTGTTGCTACACATGATCTTAGCGGCAGGCAATGTTCACGGGGCGAATCCAGCATGTCTGCACTCCTCTGCTTTCCTATCAGCCTAAGTCATGCCTTCCAACCCAGGGGCAGGCGTGAGTATAGACGCTTTGTCGTCGGTTTTCAGTGCTGGTATTGACGTGACTTGGATCTGTTGGTATTTGAAGTTTTATCAATGACTTGTTTATTGCTGTTATTGAGGTTGCTGTTGAGATTGTTGTACAGGTTAAATATGCTGCTCGCGCGTTGGACATTTTAGCTTGGTATTAGATATTGCTGCCGGCGGCATAGTCCGTTTTTGGAAGAGTAGGGGGCGTTACTCTTGAAACTCGTCGGGTTGGTTAAGTTAGATTACGGATAGGTTTTCTTTTTCCCAGTAAACAAGTAACTTTGCGTGGGAATCACAATGAGGGTATTTTCGAGACTATCCTATTGTAGTTTCGAAGCTACAGCCAAGCGCCTTCACTCTGAAACCACAGACTTATTAGGAACAGGACTATGCCACCCGGCGTATGGGGAGGGGCGAGGGGTCTCTAGAAGACCTACATGGTCGAGGGTCAGGCCTGTGCCCTTGTCACGGCATGCAAGCCTATTATTTCACCAGGTAGTTTAGTAATTGTTTTGTTGTTGCCTCGCTAGGAGGTTATTAGTGAGGTTAGGTTAGTAATGTAAACCATATAGTATATTTGGGGGTTGTTCAGGGGGGGTGAAGGGGATCAGAGATGAAAAGGGTAGTTTAGCGTCTTATTTTTTTCAGTGTACTTGGTTAAAATTACTACATACATACATATGCACGCTAAATTATTTTACATGTTTATTATCATAAATGATGACCCACTTTCTATTCATTGCTTGCCCCCTGATAGCCAAAATCAAGCTCAACAGGACTGAAACAGCCATTAAAAAAAACACTGCCATCGCATCCTTAGTGCAAGTCTGTCATGGATTCCGTTGTCTTGCAGGAACACTGAGGTCGCCACAGCAGCACAAGAGCAGTGGCAGTACCCAGGCAGCAGGGAAGGCAGGAAGGAACCTTTTAAAGGGTGAGTAGTGTATTTTATAACTAAATGAAAAGGTAAATAAATAACTTTAAAATGATGATAAATAATTTTGCCTTGATCCACCGTGAGAGAAAGCCCAAAAGGATACTGAACTTTATCAATATTTTAACACAAACTGACCTTTTTATCAACCCAAAAACTAACTCAATCTATCATTGCAGAAAGGTCCCGAGGTCAAGAAGCCTCCAGCGTGACCTTGCCCTCCCAGCACCAAGCAAGGTCAGGTCAAAGGCAACTAGCCCTCCACAAAAGCCATTCGCTGCCTTGCATCAAAACTGACCCATTAAAGCTGTTGGAAAAGGTCAAGAGAGTCAGGGTGTGTGTGTTTTGATTCGTCCTTTGAGAGTTAGAAAGCTGATGATAATTCTTTGAAATCACATGTTGATAAGAATTCCTCGTTTCTGAAATATGTTGTGATGATTTTATGGCATTTTGTGTTTATGTGTGAGGTAATTATTTTTTTTCTCCTTTTTCCCCTTCCTTCCATTCCTGTTGCCTAATTCTCTATTCCACCTTTTTATCCCCAATCCATCTTTTCATTCCTACCTTTCTCCAACTTATTCTACCTAACCCATAGTCTTCCATTCTAACTTATCCCTTCCCTTGCCATCTGTTCTCCGTGCCCTTCCCTTCCTTCCCCTTCCCAGCACAGACAGGCACACAGACCAGCCTGTAACACTCCTGTAACACTCAGTCTGGTCCCGGCAAACTCAACCCTACGTAAGTAAAAACAATTCATTCAGTCTTTCATCAGCATTTTGTTTTTCCTTGTCTCCCCCGCCCTCCTTGCCTCTGTTGTTTCTTCCTTGCCACCACCCCTCCCCCTCCTTGCCTCTCCCGCCCTCCCTTCCCTGTTAGTTTCTTCCTTGCCCCCACCCCTCCCCCCCTCCCTTGCCTCTCCCGCCCTCCCTTGCCTGTTATGTTTCTTCCTTGCCACCATCCCTCCCCCCCCTCCCTCTGCCTCTCCCTGCCCTTCAGAGGATGACACCCAAAACACGTACAAACCCCTCGGGCACAACACGGTTTGGTGCCAGAAATGGTGGAACCCGCTGCCGTGGCTCGTGGGGGCTGTGTAGCCATGGCCCGGACAAAGGCTGCTGATAAACCCCTTAACCCTCATCCCCCTGTCTCTAAAATAGACACACTTTTGAGTATGAATACTTAAATAGCTGTGTTTAATAGTGTTTATCTAATAGGGGGTTTTCTTGTTCCTCAGTGGTGTGTTTGTTGCGGCGTTGTGGCTCAGCAGGTGAGATTGTGTTTGTGTTTGTCAAGTTGATAAATATTACTAATTTTTGGGGGGAGGACAATGAAAAGTTGTTATTTTAGGGAAATTTTGACCCTTTTTGGGTAATTTGGGGCTGAAAGTTAGGGAGACTTTTTGGAGATTTAATTTAATGGTAAGATTAGGGAAGAACTTTTTAGTGAGACTTTTTTAGGAATACTTGGGGATATATAGTAAAGTAATGGTCCTCCCTGGAATCACTTAATATTTTCAAAGATCTAAGCCAAGAAGTGATTCTATGCTTGGTGTGTTATTGATGGTATATTCTTCATGATGATTTTGTTATCCCTGTCTCAAGGCAATATATGTGGAAACAACATGGCTGAGTGTTGCCAGCAACATTTTGTGTTAGCTTTGTGTGGCGTTTGTCTGAACAAAACCCCATAATTTTTGCAGGATTTGTGGCGGGGAAACCTTGCGGCTGACGTGTCGTGGTGGTGGTGGTGAGTACTGTTTGTGTGTAGGCTTGTTTAGCTTGTTTATTTGTGTACAAGATCTGGATGGGCGTCCCGTGATAGACTAAAGTAAACACATTCTCAAATATAAGACTAGTATGATATACACAGACCTGTTCAATACAAGAGCTGCGATATAATTGGAGGTACGGATTTTTTTTCCTGCCGTAAGAAGCTGCATAAAATGCGCTTGTCAAAAAAATTGCCCAGTGTTGAAAGCAAATTCTGAAAGGCTCTTGAAAGGAGAGTAAAAGATGTCAAAAAAATTGTTCTGAAATGTTAAGAAAGCATTGAGGACTTTGGATTAGTTTGACGTTTATTTTGAATGGCACAGGATGACTTAATTGGGATTTTGTAATATATATTTATCCGTGTAATGATGATACAAAGAAACCTTCCTTAGATGTCTGAGAAAATCATGAAGCAGATATTTTCTTTTCTGCCCTTTTAAGGAACCCATGACCTTGTCTGTGGCCTGCCTGTGTGGGGACCTGATTTGTTTTACGGGCCTTGGGGTCATCCGCTCATTAATGATGGACGAGTGCAGGGAGGAAAATGATAGAGGAGGAAGAGGTTAGTGATCATTTGGAAATTTTTGTCTTGTTTCAGAATCTTTTTTAATTCCTAAACATTTACGTTATAAAAAAACACAACTTAGAGATTCTGATGTACAAAACACAATTAGAGATTCTGATGTACAAAAACACAACTTAGAGATTCTGATGTACAAAAACACAACTTAGAGATTCTGATGTACAAACACAACTTAGAGATTCTGATGTACAAAAAACACAACTTAGAGATTCGATGTACAAAAACACAACTTAGAGATTCTGATGTACAAAAACACAACTTAGAGATTCTGATGTACAAAACACAAACTTAGAGATTCGGGATGTACAAAAACACAACTTAGAGATTCTGATGTACAAAAACACAAACTTAGAGATTCTGATGTACAAAAACACAACTTAGAGATTCTGATGTACAAAAACACAACTTAGAGATTCTGATGTACAAAAAACCACAACTTGAGATTCTGATGTACAAAAACACAACTTAGAGATTCTGATGTAAAAAAAACACAACTTAGAGATTCTGATGTACAAAAACACAACTTAAGAGATTCTGATGTACAAAAACACAACTTAGAGATTCTGATGTACAAAAACACAACTTAGAGGTATAATAATAGGGACACAAGAATTACAAAGTGTAGGCAGAAAGACTTTTAATGATCTGTTACTGTGATGAACCCTGGAAGAGTCTAACCGATATATGTTGACAATTTTAGTATGTCTGAGTGTTGGGGTGTTTGATATTGCCAGGGTGTTCATTCCCGGGTTCTTAATGCTCTCTCTCTCGCTATTCTCTGGAACGGTCACAAGAGGCAGGACAAAGGCTAACTTTAAAAAGATGTTTGGTGGATACTTGCTTTTTTATTACTTGAGGTACGTAAAGTTTGGTTTTTACTTCTGTTAAGAATAATTGTTTTGTATATTGGGTTGTGGGATTAAGGTGAATGTTTCTTCCTCCTGTCTGTTTTTCCCTTAGTGTTCCTTCTTCCATCAATTATTTGTCCTTTCTTCCCACCTCCCCCAAGCTAGATCTCACTGTGCTCCTCTTCATAACAAACCCTCATCTCATCCTAGCTCTTCTTCACACACTGACACTTGACACAGAAACAAACAAAACAGATCAATGAACAAGCTCATTCATAATCTATCCCCTTCTCTTCCTTCCTGATGTACTAGAGTTAAGAATATAGACGTAGTAGTGTAGCAGCACCAGTAGTAGTCAGTGGCGGCTCGGGGCATAGGGCTGCAGAGCTCAGCCCCCCAGACACTGCCAGGTGGGAGGTGCCTTTAGAGACAGCAGAATTGATACTCCCAACAAATATATCATGATAAAAAATAATTTTATTTTTAATAAGTTTCTGAGTCAATTTTCATTAAAACCAGACCTAAATGTAAGTTACTTGACTTGCGATTCCCGGACCAGTGCTCCCCCTTTTAGTCCGGAAAACGAGGGTTGTGTGTATTGCAAAAAAATCAAGCTGACCTTAAATGAAAAGACTGAATCACAGAGTACTGACTATTTCAAGTAATACTGTAATTTTACCATCACACCCCAGCCATCCCCTCTACTGCCAACACTGCCACCCCCACCATCCCTTCTGCCACCACCACTACTACCATGCCCCGATATCCGTGAATATCAACTACAGCTCATGCCTGAGATAGGTAAAATTTGTATATCCCATTATTGTGAAGTTTGCAGTCCTCCATTGTATTTTATCAGGAATTGCCACTGGTGGTAGTATAGTAGTAGTAGTAGTAGCAGCAGCAGTAGTAAGCCACACATCTTCATCTGGACGCCCTAGTCACTGGCGTCTCAGAGTTCTCGTGTGGCAGGGGTAAATGATTTGGAGTCCCTTTTCCTGTATTTCGTTCCTGCACTGTTTTTTGGGGGAATGGCTGGTTGTTGCCTCCACATTGAGAGTTGTTGGAGCAAGACTGTGCGTTGTTGTCATTTTACAGGAGAAGCAAGAGTATTTTCCTGTTAGTGTAATGTATATGCCATGACAGTGTGTTAATAAATGAGTAGTATGGATATCAAAACAATGGTTGACAGGAGAGACAAGACTCAGGCTTCACCATTGTCAAGAAAATAATCATGGTTTATATTTTAAATTTAATAAATAACAAACTTATTCTTTGTTCTCTCATCTTATTATTTTTTCAGATTAACTTTCAGTAACAAGAATCAGGATAAAACTCATCCTTGCTGGTTATAGACTACACAAAACTGCCACCCACGCTGGAATAACTCTGGACAGCGTTGCGAGGGGGTTCCAAACCCCGGCCCCCATGGCGGGGCAGGCCAGGCCAAAGTGTTGACCACTCAGCCACCGGGACACACTCAACAAGGCAACAGAGTGGCGGCATTCTGTGCCTCTGTCTCTTTGTTGGTAAGTATTTATTTATAGTGTTTTCAGGACTCGTCTGGACTTTTTCTGTTGCCATTCTGTGTTCTCTGGTTCTGTTCCCGGGAACATGTCGTCATATTGGGTGTTTTTGTTGTCATGGTAGAAATGTTCCCAAAGATTACTGAAGAGATTGTCTTGTGTGCTTTGTCGCATGTAAGGTTTTTTTTTTATTTTTTTTATTTGATTTTTTTTCCCCAAGAGAACGTTGTGGTTGTGTATATCTGAAATGCTTAAGTGTTTATATGATTGAAAAAAAGCTAAAATTTAAACAATTTTTTTAATGATAACTAAAAACCCCTATAAAGGTAAATCCTGGGAGTTGAGCCATGTGTGTGTGCTAGTGATGACGAATGACGAGTCTGAGGCGACTGCTCCTGCATTGCCACGGCCTTGAAGACAAAAATTTTAATGATAGCAGAAAACACTCACAAAATACCAATTGTTTTATGCCAGTGTGGGGTTACTAGTTAATTGTCTCTTTTCCCAGGAACAAGTGGTCCCGAGAGTCACCAACACACACAACAAACCTTGTATCCACGTCTTTCTAAACACTCATTCATGTCTCTACAAGCACTAATGGTAAGCTTGTGCTGTAATTACCATAAAACCTTAAGTGGGAAATGAAACTATTATTATGACCCACCAAGTTATTATGATGATTGTTAGTTAGGTTTTGTATCAATGTGAAGGGCAACAAGAACGGCCAAACCCGATCTATACACGCCGCTCTTACAAACACACAAAAACACACACACATGTACATCTTTTAAATCTTTTAGACTTCTGTGTACATCTTTTTCGACACATTAATCCTACAACAGTTTAATTATTTTTCTTGACCAGGCTACTGCTCCCTTTCCCTTGTTGAGAATGCAGAGAATTAAAATCTGGGCCTCAAGAAGGTGAACATCCTGAAGCGACTGAGCGGTTCGGTTTGGGAGATTACCTAGCCTGCTATTTCCCCAGATGGATGATATGATCTAATGGTAAGCTTATGTTGTATTTACCATAACCTTAAGTGTGGAAATTTTGAAACTATTTATGATGATTGTTATAACCATGAGTTCTGTAACAATTTTGAAGAGAACAGAAACGGCCATCTGATCTATACATGCAAAACACACACACGCGTGCACACAGAAAACCCCACACACACACACGCAAGCACTTACACAGACAGACTCACCCCCCACTTACACAGACAGACGCACACACATACACAGACACACACTTACACGACGCACGCACGCACGCACACACACACAAATTTAGGCCGTGTACGTCTATCACGACAGATTAATCTACAGCCTTTTCATTGTTTATCTTTGCCAGGCTGGCGCCTGCCCCTTGTGTTGTGGTGTTGAGCAGCAGTGGTGTTGCTGCAGGGAGTGTTCCAAAAGGTAGGCGCTGCCTCTTGTGTTTACATGTAAGAATATAAGGCATTGTAAGGGTGTCTGTGCTGGGAACTAGATACACACGTATACATAGAGAAGTATTGTTTTGTCCACAGAAGTATAAACGTCTGGAATGGACTAAAAAAGGTGTGATAAGTAAATATAAATAGCTATATCAATCTTAATGTCAAACACTTATTTCTATACATCAGACAGAGGGGCCACTCGGGGACCCAGGCCCTGGATGCTGCTAGATACACAGACATACAGTACACACACAACTTTTACTCAAACATGCAAAACAGACTCAATCACATTTTTTATTTTTCTAGTTTGGAGATGTTTTTAGGCTTCAAATGTAGACTTACAGGTGACACGTGCAGTGCTTCTATACAGTTTTCATAAATCTATATCAGCTGAGCCCGAAATCAATAGATTTTGTATTTATATATGATGAATTATTTGACAAGCATATGTCCAAGAAAAACCTTGTTGAGATATAACTTACCTGAACTTAAGCATAATTTATTCCTGTGTTTTGTGCTCGGGTGTGCGTGTTGGTGAGTGGGTTTCCGCCTTTGCCAACAGGTGTGTGAGCGGCGGCAGGAGAGCACGTCTGATGCAAGAGTGTGGCTGGAGAGCACGTCTGGGTGCAAGAGTGGGGGTGGAGAGCACGTCTGATGCAAGAGTGGCTGGAGAGCACGTCTGATGCAAGAGTGGCTGGAGAGCACGTCTGATGCAAGAGGTAAGCCGGACTGCCTTGCCCCTGACCTTGGCGTGGGAGCAAAAAATGGAGGAGGGGGATGGCCTTGGAAAGATGGAAGAGCAGAGATCAAGGATGAAGGCATGACAATATAACAGCAAACATTAGTCAATAGAGAGAATGAGTAAGGATGCATGGATGGAAATACAAAAGACAGAAAAGCAGTCAAGAAACATTAGTAAGGATTGACAAGGACGGTTTACACTGGGAAAATAGAAAGACAGTAAAGTATAAGGCCCCCCTTCCACCCCCCCTCCCCTCTTGACATTGGACGTGAAGGTAAAGAAATATTTAAGACTAGCCATGAACAGTCATCAAGAATAGAGTTTTAAGCCTCCTCCCCACCCCCCCTTGCCTACCCTCGCACTTAGAGCGTCACCACTGTTGATAGAATGATGAATATTCACAGACCTGTTCTGCACCTCCCTGAAGAAAAACTGATGATCATGAGGCTTCTTGTTCTGTAGTGTTCAGCAACCTTTCTGTGCTGCCCTCAGCACTCACCCGGTGCTGTCTGCTTCCAGGTGCTGATAGCCGCTGCCCGGGGCCGCACGCCGGTGCTGTCTGCTTCCAGGTGCTGATCACACAACGCACTGCTACACGGAACAAAGGTATGCAATTTGTACTTAAAATTATTCATTTTATAAATGTTCCTTTTTGAGTTTATTCTTGTTTTTTTTCTAGTCTTCTTCATTCTCAATTTTCTTCCTACTTTTTTTGGATTTTCTGTCCTTTGTCCTATTTTTAATCTATATTTTCTCTGCATTTTTCCTCTTACTGTGAACATAATTTTTTTCCATCTCTAAAAGCTTCTTCCTTCCCTTTAAACATCTATTTACAAGTTTTCCACACTCCTGTGTTTGTCTTGTTCCTATACAACCTTTTCCTTTCATTATTGACATTTTTCAGTCTTGCAATGCCTTCATGTTTTTTTTGGGTTCGGGAAACTTTTCTTGCTTAGTTTCTCCTTTGTTGGCACCCTGATTACAAATTTTCGCCCCTATCGTTGACCACCCCATGACGATTGCAGATTAGTCTTGATGAAGCAAAGTGTTGCATCATCTTGGCCTAAACCTTCACTTTGCACCTGCTGATCTGTGTTTTGTTTGTTCTCCTTACAGGCGAGTGGTGGCCAGCAAGGCTTACAAGCTGTAAGCAAGCAACAAGCGGGGTTCCCGCTCCAGCCGCTTGTCAAAGGTCTTGCCAAGGGTGGCTCCTAAAGGATGCAATGGTATGTGGTAGGTGAAAGTTGGTTCAAAATACCAAGGTAGGAATTTGGTAAGGATGGATAAACTTTTATATAAAAAAAGCAGTAAAGAGAGAATTAGTTTAAAGGGTAGAAAAGAACTAATGTAACTTCAGAAAATTAGAAAGATTGAAAATTAGTCAGTAAGATACAGCAGTATTTTACTATACTAATAGTTTTGGGTTCCCCCTTGATTGGCCATTTTGGTTTCTTAAACCAATATGCATTACACGACCAAAGGGCCCGACGGCTTTGATAGAATGATGAATATTCACAGACCTGTTCTGCACCTCCCTGGAGAACACTGATGATCATGAGGCTTCTTGTTCTGTAGTGTTCAGCAGCTTTTCTGCGCTGCCCTAAGCATCAACGCTGTGCGTCTGCTTCCAGGTGCTGATTGCTGCTGCCTGTGCTGATTGCTGCTGCCTGTGTGATGCTGCTGCCTGTGCTGATCGCCGCTGCCGGGGCCAACGCACGCACGCATGCAACGCACTGCTTTCACGAACAAAGGTACGCAATATATTCTTTAAGCTTTTTTATAGTTTCTCCTTTGTTGTGCACCCTGATTACAAATTTTCGCCCCCTATCGTTTACACCCCATGACGATTGCAGATTAGTCTTGATTTAAGCAGGTTGCATCATCTTGGCCCAAAACCTTCACTCTTGCACCTGCCCGATCTGTTTTGTTTGTTCTCCTTTAAGGCGAGTGGTGGCCGGCAAGGCTGTACAAGCAACAAGCGGGTTCCTGCCTCGGCCGCTTGTCTCATTGCGTCATTCAAATTCCCTCGTCTGGTCTGCACTGTTCAGGTCTCGCCAAGGGAGGAGGATGCACAAATCTCTTCTCATAAACCTGGGGTTTGTTTAAATTCTTATTATTTGATATTTATAAAATAATTTGTTCTATGGTGCATTTTTTTTTCGCCCTCCCATATTTCAGTGGTTGCGTGAGTGTTTTTTGTATTGGCTATAAATTGTTGCCACTGACATAAGAATAGGAAAGCTATAAGAGTATAAAATTATTTTAGTATGAATGGCCAGTGACTTGTACAACACCTTAGCCCCCTTTGACAGTACAACTTATCTCCCCAAAAAACCTCCCCCGGATCATTAGTTCTATACAAATTTCCAATCTTCCCTTTAAAAGTCATTAATACCAATCGATTTTATTTTTCCCTCTGAACAATTATCACAACTTGTAGCCCCGCGGAAATTTGTTATGTAATTGCACTGCTACAAGCACCAAATTTTTCATAATGGTGCCTTTTGATATCCTTAAAAGATTATAGATAAGGAGACATTTGAAATAAATGGATGTAAACTTGGACCTTTGTTTCTTAGTATCGCTTCATAGGTCCTCTTTAGTGGGAGAGGACCTATGAAGGGGATACTAAGCAACAAAGGTCTCCTTTGGGTTAACAACTGTTCCAAGGCCCGCTGTCATCGTGGGGGGGCTTAGGGCGGGGATTGGGACCTGACGCTTGGTTACTCCCTGGGTTTGGGCCCCTGTCCTCTGTCTGACCAATTTTGCCTGGCCTTTCCTGTCTCCTTGTTCCCTCCTAACCCTCTTATCTCCTCTTGTACCTCCTATCCTCCTAAGGTTTTGAGCCGTGCTGAGGGGGTAGAGGCTGGCTTCGGGTCAGTCATGAACGGCCTCAGGGTACCACGGGCACTGTATACCCTTATAATTTTGCTCTTAACTTCAGGGGGTCTTGAGGGGATGACCGGTTATTTTCCCCACTTTACTCCAGGGCCCATACTTATAGAGATTTAGGATTAGTCTTAGACTCGCTCGAGTCTTAAATATTTCGGCCGGCGTCCTAAATCATTTTGGGGCGCATCCTAAATCGCTAAAGCCCGTCCACAATACCACTCACCACCGTCGGTGCTTGCCGACGGGAAGCGCCCTTGCCAGGGTTGTGTCCACGAACGGTTTTGTTCGGCGTCAGCGCGCTTCCTGATTTCAAAAGTCATGTTTTCTGCATATCGTGTACTCTCACTCGAGATTTTGAATAAACCACAGGTTTAGAAAAAACTGACCCCAAAATATCATTTCATGACACATTTCTGCATATCATAAGCAAGAAAAATATACGAAAACCTTTGTGTATTCTAAAAAATATAGCAAAAAGAAATAGTGTATAAACATTTTTCTCACTTGTCTTCCACTCGCTGCAATTTCCCGACCATTTCTCCCATTTAATTTTTGATCACATACTCTTAATCAGCTGACTTTCTTTGGGTTTTATGGTTTTTACGGTACATAGCAAAGCAAAAATATCTAGATAGTGAAAACTGCCCATAACTTGAAGATGTGTTCGGCGCTGACCCGTGAGTGACGGGCATGCCCGCCCAATATTAAACCTGCTGAATGTTGGCGGGCAGCGCCGACGGTTAAATTTTGCTCGTCGGCTTCGTGTCCACACTGCCACTTTTGAGTGACGAACACTGTTCGACGGCAAGCGCCGACGGTGGTGAGTGCAAGATAAAGACCTTGGGTGAGTGGTAGTGTGGACGGGGCTTAAGACGTAAACATAGAGTGCTCCACCCACTCCTGAGAACTTTTAAGTGACAGGAGAGATCTACTGGACGAACTTGTTGATACATAACTAATCAAGCGATACCGCTTGGACCGAGAAGGGATTATATATGTGACAGACTAGTGGGAGATGTAATATCAAGCAACACTGAAAAAAATACGGCGATCAGTGCATGACAAGTCACGAGTGTTATTATTCACTGAGGTGGTCATGTTCCTCCTGCCTTGATATCATTTATCGTGATACAGATTGAAGTGCATCCTCCACCAAACTGTTGATGAAGAATGGTATGTTGAGAATAAAAGCGATTTAGAGTAGGCTCACTAAATTTTTTTTTTTTTTTTTTTAATTGAATAAGTTGATTTATTAAGCCATGGAACAATATTCATAACTATTTCTCTTCCCACTGCCGTAGTCTTGATAATTTTCTTATTAGTTCTTGATATCATCTGTTAATATACCAAACCCCACCTCTAACCTAACTTAACAGTTTTTGGTTGAAAGAACTAGATTCTAGGTAGTATATGTATCAGCATTATTATTCGATTGCGCCATGGGAAATTGGGTGTTAAAAGACTCAGAATGAAGAAATCTACACTATGAAACAGGTTAGAATTGTTTAGGCTCGAGGATGACCTAAACCAAAAAGGTAAATATTCCCCCAGGAGTTGGCCCGGTGCCAACCTCCCGGACAATAGCGCACCATCAAAAATTTGTTTTTTTTAACCCAAAAAAACTCAACATAACCTAATCCAAAACTACCCTAAGCTTAACATAACCTAAACCCCAAAACCCTTTAAAAACCTAAACTAAACTTAACCTAACTCAGCAATTTGGTAATAATGGACGATGACTTCGCGGTCGTTTTCAGAGACACCAACTATTTTTTCCTGGTCTTCAATAGGTGCATTTTATTTTTCCATTAAAACACTATCTCCATCAGAAAAAGCACTTAAAACTTGGCCGGGAGAAATTAGTCAGGGTCTTATAGGTTTAATGAAAAACCCAAAAATAAAACCCGGAAAATCTTAAAAACAAGGTCTCCACGCTAAGCTGACACAAAAGTGGCTCTATGTTATTATACTTACGTCTTTAAGACATCTGTTTATATTTTAATGAGTGCCGATCCTTACATGGCCGATATTAAATTTCAGCGATCCATAATGTTATATTATTTAGTTTTGGTTGCGGGTCCCGGAAGCATATTGCCGAAGTCTATTGCTATACGGGATCAGGGGAAATTGGAACCAATCAGCGCGCGGTGAGGGCGGGGGTGTGGGAGGGGCTTATACTCAGACGTCCACACACAATATTTACGGGTAACTTGCTCATTTTGTGGGCAGATGTTGTGCGTGACTTTATTTAAATAATATATTTGTAGAGAAAAAAAAGAGAGAGAGAGAGAGTGGAAACAGTATAAGATGAATTTATTAGATATTATAATTGCATGCTGTATAATTAAGACAGAGAGAGAGAGAGAGAGTGGAAACAGTAATAATTGCATGCTGTATAATTAAGAGAGAGAGAGAGAGAAGGGTGGAAACAGTATAAGATGAATGAGGGAGAATGATCTGGGAGTGTGGCCTCAATCTAGACTCTACCGTAGATAACAGTATAGTTGCCGCCTGCACTCATGTCGCCAGGCGGCATATATTACGAATTATAGCATCACTACTGATTTTTATGTGTCACTGAAGATGATACACAATAGTTTATAATCATGAATGTATAATCTACCCTGTTTCCGCGTTGTTTTAAGCTTTGTATCTGCAAGTATAGACGGTTTCAAATTTACCTACTCTTTTTTTTATTTCGGGGCGACGACAACGGCTGGAGGACACTAAACATAAACATAAATGGGGGACTTTAGTGTAGCCCGTTCCCAAAACGTCGCCACTCTGTTTTATTTTTGCAGTTTTTTAATTTATAGCCATATTATGACACAGATGAAGACACAAATGACACAGACTCTCCAGATAGCCCCTTCTAACTTTCCTGAAATCATGGATGTAGAAATGTAATATTAACGCCACCAGACGTCTGTTATCAGAAAAAAAACGTTGTCCTGGCGTCTTTAGTGTTTTCTACGGTAGGTCGAAAGGGGATCACGGGTTATACTCTACATTTCACCATGGAACATATAGGGAAGTGCTAAATTTTGAGGGGGAAAAGGTTTTTTCACTACAAGTATAACGGTGAAGGATGACACTGTTCGTCTCCGCATAAATACTAAATAATTATTTTGTTGAATGATATTTTTTGTTCCGAATACGTATACGACATATATATAATATATTATATATTATATATATAATATTTTATATATATAGAGAGAGAGAGAGAAAAGAGAGAGAGAGAGAGAGAGGAAAAAAAAATGGAGGGAAAGGAAGGAAAGACTGACAAGAATGTGACTTATATGACGGAACATTAGTAGTAGTAGCGCTGATGGATGAATGTTAGAAAGGAAGACAAACACTTGGCTCATAAACCAGTCTTAAAAAAATACTTACATGCGCTTACTAATAAGTACCTTCGTTAAATAGACTTTTTCCAACCTGCTGTTAAACTGACATAATGGGACCTATGTAACATACTAGGACAGATAAAAATGAGACATATCATAAAACAAGATATATACTCAATTTATTGGACACACTAAGTGAAAAGAACAATCCTACTATCATCATATCAAACTAGACTCTAATAAAGTTTCTCTAATGGCCACTGCCTGAGATTTTGAAAATGGCTTCGTTGTGCAAAATATTATGCGACAAATTTCTTGGTCGCTTTGCTTTAGGTTTTCGGCATGCTGTCGGGGCCCCCCGTCCCTTACCAAGAGGTGCTGCTCCCCTTGGTTTTCCGGGTTTCCTCTTCTGGCAAGGAAGTTGGTGGAAAGGAATTTTCCCTCTTCCTTCCCTTTCTTCCTCTGCCCAAGGGCATGTATGTTACATGGGTCCCAGTATGTCAGTTAATAGCAGGCTGGAAAAGATACTTTAACGAAGTGACTTATTAGTAACGCATGTAAGTATTTTTTTTAGACTAGTTTATGAGCAAAGTGTTGGTCTTCCTTTCTAACATTCATCCATCAGGGGCTACTACTATAATGTTCCGTCATATAAGTCACATTCTTGTCACTGTTTCCTTCCTTCCCTCCATTTTCTCTCTCTCTCTCTCTCTCTCTCTCTCTCTCTCCCCCTAATTCATCTCTCCTCTCGCTCTCTATCTCCTTCTCTCTCTCCCCTCTCTCTCCTCTTAATTATACAGCATGCAAATAATATTTAAAATTTCATCTTATACTGTTTCCACTCTTCTCTCTCCCCGTCTCTCTCTATCCCTCTTCTCTCTCTCTCTCTCTCTCTCTCTCTCTCTCCTCTCTCTCTCTCTTACAAATATATTATTTAGAAAAGTCACGCACAATAAACTGCCCAAAAAAATGAGCAAGTTACCCGTAAATATTGTGTGTGGAACGTTTGAGTATAAGCCCCTCCCACACCCCCGCCCTCACCGCGGCCGCTGATTGGTTCCAATTTCCCCTGATCCCGTATAGCAATAGACTTCGGCAATATGCGTCCCGGGAAAATGCCAGTAGAAGATGCTCGTAGCCGAAACGCCGTTGTGACGAAAGCGCATATTTTTGCCACCACTACGGGCATCTTTTGTAGCAAAATACCAAAAAATACCGGAAAAAGTGGGCCGTGTGACACGGCCTTTAGGTTTTGGTTAGGGCAGGTCAGGTTAGGTTAGGTTAGGTAGGTTAGTGCACAGAAAAAGGGGCTCGAAGAGGGGTGCTAGGTTAGGTCTGTAGAGTTTGTCATCTTTAGAATAAAGGCTCAATCTCCTATCTTCTTCTTATGGCCAACAAGCTTGGGGACATGGTGGAAACCTGGGGAGAGATGCTCGAAAGAGTTACGGGCCGTAAGTATTACCCTAGGGGACTTTACCTCGTAGCGCCTCTAAGGGAGATTTCTCGAACCGTTTTCCCCACTCGTTACGGGACTGCGAGGCTAAGGGTGGTCGGGAAAAACCCTTAACTCCCTTAAGGGAGTGAAATTTGAAGCGACAAGACATCAATAAACAATAAATACCCAGTTGTATCACTATATTTTATGTTTATTGTGTATTATAAGAGCCATTTCATGCTTGCCTGTTTGAAATGTGATGTGTTATTGCTCATTACTCCATATATATATATTTAACATACAATAAACCCATACTTGTAATAAATTCATATCAGGGCAAAACCTATATATTAAATATATTATCGGTCGACTTCTTGAATCAAAACGTATAGTTCATCATACAAGTTGGCCGCTATAATGATGCGGTGGTGGTGGTGGTATCAAATGTCTGGGCGTACTAGTACACACGCACGTATACACACAGCAAGGATATTATAAAGTTATACTATCCTTGCACACAAGTGTCACGTGTGTCACAGTGAGGTGTTACCGTGTTTAGCCCCCCCGTTGTCTTGTCTGACCCAAAGAGCGAACGCGCAGTTCTCGTCCACTATAACAGAGTACCGCCAGGGCCACGGATACGGCATACGCACGGCCCCGGCCAGCAAGTGGTCTAAGATACTATAATCAGCGCATCAAGGTATACCCGGGTAGTCTTTTGTAGTAATCAGTGGGGAATATTACGCTGAAAGGCTAATATGGCAGCTATGTATATCGTAACATTCTGGCGGTAGTGAGCTAAAATCGGCCCTATTTCGGAAATCAGCCGATCTTAGCTCAAAAACCGGCAAACATAGTTTTTAGGGTTAGGTTAAATTATGTTTAAATCTGGTTTTAGCTTAGGTAAGGTTTATGGGTAGGTTTGTGTTAAGTTTTGTAGAGTTATTTAGGTTTAAATAAACGTCCGCGGACGATTTCCGAAAGGGGCCCCTTTTAGCACAACAGCGGCATTTTAATTGTCTTTAAATTTATGTACGGGCTCCCTGACAGCGAAAAGCATGATGATTGGCTAGATAAAGCCACGTCATGCGAGGCGCTGCTCTGTGATTGGTTAGCAGGATTTTCCCAACATATCCCTAGAATATCCCTATATTCCCCACCCAAGGCCACCGATAACCGTACGGGAGTGGGCGGCTCGGTTACGAGCATCTCCCTCAGCCCACCCTCGTAAGGTTATTTTAGCCAAAACACTCGTAAGTTGTCCCCCTTTCGAGGGATTTTCCGAGCATCCCTGCCCTGGGTTCTTGGGTGGGGGAGCAACACAAAATAAGGGAAAAATGCCCCCCACAAAAAAATCCTTAAACTAGGGAAATTTCCCTAGTTCATGGACTTTATCGGGGGAAAAATTTCCCTTATGTGTGCTCCCCCACAAAGGAGCCACTCATAAGGGAAATATGGCTCCCCACAAAAATCCCTAAACAGGGAAATTTCCCTAGTACATAGACTTAATCGGGGAAAATTTTCCTGATAAAGTTCATGAACTAGGGAATATCCCTAGTTTAGGGGGTTTTTTTGTGTTGGGCCATATTTCCCTTTTGTGTTGTGCTCCCCACCCAAAAACCCCGGTTTCCCACCATGTCCCCAAGCTTGTTGGCTATAAGAAAAAAGAAGATAGAAGGTGGAGCCTTTTTTCTTAAGATTTACCCCTAACCTTAACCACAAAGTATATCTAACCTAACATTATAGGTTTTCATTAAAAACCTATAAGACTCTGACAAATCTTTCCCGGCCAAGTTTTAGTGCTTTTCTGATGGAGATAGTGTTTTTAATGGAAATGGTACCATAAAATTTTGGTGATGATTTTTTTTTTTTTTTTAAACTGTGGGTTTTGCGGCAAAATAAAAACTATCTCCGGTAATAAAAAGGGCTAGAGTTTTGGGGGTCGTTTACAGAGACAAAGACTATTTTTTCTTGGGCCCACAATAGGTGCTTGCTCTAATGAGATGGTTTATTTGCGCAAAAAAAAAAAAAATAATGAAAAAAATGAACTTAACTAACCTTATGGTTTTTAAAGAACCACCATAATTAAACGAAAAAGCCCCCGGGGGGGGGGGGG
>JACEEZ010019994.1:142500-159413 GCA_016584305.1 Chionoecetes opilio | reverse complement strand
TTCGGGGAGAGACGGGGGCATTTGAGCTACTCCTGCAGTGGTGCCCAGCCGAAGGGGGTTTCCCCCCCCCCCGGGGGGGTACTTGCTTGTTAGACGGGGGAAAGGGTAGCCCGGGCCCGCTACCAGGCAGAGCCAGCCACAACGTGTTGCGTTAAGCCCTGTCGCACCGCCCCGGCGCCTTGCGTGGAGGGATGGTCTGAGGGGAAGTCATGGCGCCTTTGCCAGGGAGACTGGAGCCGTGGAGGGGTTAGAGGCGGGGGCCCCGTGGAGTGTGAAGACCCCGGGGCCGCGGTTCCCTCTGAGCGGAGGCAAGGGAAAGGAAGTCCCTCTGGGTTTTGGGCCTGGTTGATTTTGCAGCTGTGTTCCTCTGGTGGGTTCGCGTGTGAAGGGGCGGCCTGGTGTGATTTTCCGACACTGCAGTAGCGCCGGGGATGAGGGGAGGATTTGCGTTGTGAAGCTTTGGGGGGTGGTAGTTTTGGTAAAAGGTGGTTTGTTTAAATGATGAGGCGAGTTGCTTTTCATTTGAGGAGTTTGTTATATGGTAGTACCCCCATGTTTATATTTTTTTCTGTTTCTTTTTAAGTTTTGGCTGGCCGAGGTCGGCCAGTTTTTTAAGGAGGGCGTGTTCGACGGCAGGAGTGCCCCTTTATCAGGGTGACGTCATTCGCGCCAAGGATTCCATTGGCCGCGGCACGGTGGCCACGGACGGGGATTGGCTGGTGGTGGGGCGCCGTAACGAAGGAAGAAAGAAAAGAGGGGTGCCCCGCAGCACCAAGAGGCAGTCATGTTTGAGAGTCTCTAGGGAAGACGCGCGCGCGGGGGTGCCGGCTGTGGGAGTCGCCGGGCAAGAGGGGAAAAGGGGGGGCCAGTGGAAGCACTCCTGGGGGTCGTTGGGAGGACGGGGGACTTCCTGGGAGAGGGGTTTCCCCTGGACTGCGGCGCCTGCCACGAGGCGCCAGCTGTACTGTTCCTGTTTTGGTGTGCCGTTAAAGCATGTGGTAAGGCGACGTGACGTCTCTCGTGGTGCGTTGTGCGCCTGACGAGGCTGGCACTGTGTGTGCCTGTTGTTTGGCATTGTGTTGTGTTTGATTAGCGTCTCCCTACGACGGCCGACATAGGTCGGGGTTGTGCGTGGTGTTGTAGTGTCTAGTTGTAGATTTGTAGTGAGTGACATTGAAATTGTACTGTGTGTTACTTCAATATAACACCGTCAAAGGACCCTTTTGTTTGCCTAAACCTCCCCCCTGAGTGTGTCAACAGATAGAGAAGGTGAACACAGCCTGGTAGGTTCTCAATTCCTAGCACGAACCCTGTTTGTACGTGCTACGGGCGTCCCGCCCTCTGTCTTATAAGCAGCACTGTTCCTGCTTCCCTTGCACACAAAAACAAAAGTTAGTCAATGGTACTACTTAGCAATACCAAGCCGTGGGGTACTAAAACGAGTAACCCAGTTTAGTCACGCTGAGTAACAAATGGGTTAGTACATTTTTGCGTAACTACATAGTAAATCCGAGTATGGTCTTAGTCTAAAAAAAAATTACTAACCAGTTCGTCAAGTTCAAACACCGTTTTGTGATATTCACATTAGTAAATTTGACAAGGGGCAAAAAATGCACCTTTAGGGGGCAAAAAAATGCACCTTTAGGCGTGCAAGTTTTGCACCTTTATAGGTGCAACTTTTGCACCTTTGGTGGGGTGCACTTTTGCACCATATAGTTGCAGCAATGCACCTTTAGGGGTGCAACTTTGGGGGCAGCTTTAAAGGTGCAAAACTATTATCACATATTGTGCACCTTAAGGGTGCAAGGTTGTCACCTTTAACATTAGGGTGCCAACTTTTTGGCACCTTTTGAATTGGAATTTTGGGGTGCGATTTTGCACCCATATGGGGTGCACAAAATGGCACCTTTAGTGGGTGGCAGACTTTTGCACTCTTTATAGGTGCAACACTCTTGCACCTTTGGAGGGATGCACTTTTGCACCATATGGGTGCAACAAATACACTTTACGGGTGAAAACCTTTGCACATGTAAAGATGCAAAATATGTCCCACTTTTGCGCACCTTTAAAGGTGCAAAAGCTGCACCCACGCTCAAAACTACAGTTATTGCGTGACCTTCTGGAGAGGGCAATATTACACCCTATTGTACAAATAGGGTGGCAATTATCACAACTCCAGTAAGTGCAAAAACTGCACCTCTGCACCTGGCGGCAGGAAATGCAATGTTATAGTTATCTGTCCTTTATGGATCTTTAAAGGAATATTCCCGATATCATATTTTTTGATGGCCAGTTGGCGTAACTTTTCCTATCGAAAATTATAATATCATGAATTCCTCCTTCTATAAGATCCCGTACTGACAGAAATTTGCATTCTTGAAGGTGAGGTTTGTTGCTGCAAGAGGGACATGTACACAAACAGCTTCTCCGATGCCCAAAGTCAATGTGTAACTGCCTGCCCCAATAGTACCTTCCTTAAAATAAAGCAAGGATCTTAATAAACCAGCATTCATGTAACATTGTCTACTTTTACGCTTGTCTTTAAAGCGAAAAATTTTGCATTAAAGGAAAAATCAGGATTAATTTAATAGGATGTAATACATGATTATAGAAATAACATCTTTATTAAAGCTGGAAACAGCTTGGAGATTAGAAAAATACATGTTAGATTAACGTGTACATGTTTACAGGGTAGAAATGATTACAATCTACTTAGTTCGCGATTGGTCCTTCACGCTAAAAATCAGGGGGATGGAAATATATTTCCGATACTTATCTATCTTTGCAAACTGAATACAAATTACGTTTAATTTATATTTTTCATATCTTAACAGCAAATCTAGGAAATTGAATAACAATGGAAATTTGTCATATAATATGAATTACTTTTTTTCATGCTAATGATAAATAAGACCATTCCTCATCTACAACTGGAAAAACGCGACAGTTGGCCAAACCTAACGCCTCTGCAATTATTGCAATAAGCCTGTGACTGATTAAGTGTGATTATTTTACGGGAAAATGCTATTGGAAATTATTGGACCTGGCTATAATATTGTATGCAGTATAAGTAGAAAATAGTGGGTACTATCATACAGGTATCAAAATAATACTGCAAACACTGTTCTTATAGTGAATTAGTTCAACATCTTGTAGAGAAAAAATATATAATTGAAGCTCTTTTTACTCAAACGCATTAAAGTAGGAAAGGATAACATAAAATCCAATAAATATTTTCCAAGGTGACATCTGAATGAAACCTTTTGAATTGCTATGTAATTTTAAGAAAGACTAAAAACAAAATAACTGGTGGAATAGTTTAGCATTAAAAGCCTGACAAACTGGTAAGAAATAAACCTAAGATTTTTTTTTTTTTTTAAAACAGGAAAAGATTAAAAGACATGCACTGAAAGAACAAGATACACAATAAAATAACGCGTGGCCAGTGGGATATGATGGGTAATTCCACATATCAAAAGTGACTGGCCTAATAACTGGCCATGCTAATTTCCTATTTATTACTGTTTTACAAGAATGCCAGTATCTAATATGTATTTATTATATGCAGTGATATGCTCCATACCATAATGTCCTACCTTATGTGCTAGCCTACTTAGACAATCTCTTTGTACATACAATATTAACTATTGATGACACTGGCTGTACAACAGGTTTGTGTAAGCTAAGGCCATGCATCATAAGGTAGGTAAATGATAATGCAGAATGGGTCAAAATAAGACAAACTAGAAGCCGCTATAACCTACCTAATTGTGAATAATATTGTACTGTTAATGCAGAGAATGACAAAGAAAAGAATATAATATCTATTAATTATTTCAATAGTTTCTGTGAAAAGAACCTAAAGTTAATGTGGCCCAAAATATTCTGATTGTTTTTGGATGCAAGTGAAATACTTAATTTGGAAGGCAATGGTATACTTTGAAGAGATTAGAGGTATAAACACTTCAATAAACAGATGAATAAAGGAATAGGAACCCTGTACCAACAAGGGAGCATGGAAGGGTAGATAATAGAGAACATCAACAAGGAAGGGATTGTAGCTTCAGCTAAATGTTGCGAGTGCACGCGAGGCAGTAAAAAACAGGAAGTGCAAAACAGGACTCAGGAATAGCTAGAAAACTAAAAATAACTCTGCCCTGGTAGGGGTTTTAAAGGAACCTGTATCAACCAGAATTAATTAGACCAACCTGCTTTTTTGTTGTTCCCTCAGTTCATCTCTTCTGGTCTCCTCAGCTGATGTTCATGTTGTAGAATGTTTGTAAAGAGCTTGATTTCCAAAATTTTTGTACACACTTCGAATGGTCTGTCAAGCCTAGTTTCTCCATGAAGAACATGAATAAACTGTGTTTGTTGTTGACCAAGTTTAGCGTCCCATCACACTGCTGTCTTGTCCCACTGAATGACAGGTATACATTAATAAAAAAAAATGTTAAGCCTAGCATATGTCACAGAGGCAGATTGAGGTGGGCCTAAAACACATAGGGGAAAGCAAACACACTGACATGCAGTCCACCACACAGTATGCCCATAGCCAAAGGAATGTGACAAATAAACATAAATATACAAATATATTATCCTTTTGGAAACATGGGAGGCTAAAACTCACACAAATAGCCAATAATCTAATACTTATGCTACGCTGTCACACAGAGCCGTGTGGGCTCCAAACCATTCTCCCCGTGTGAAAAATTTGGTGGCGACGGGCAGCAGACGGTGAGGACCGACGGGAGCCTGGTAACAGAGGACGCTATAAGGACGTATGCCCCGTTTGTTGCGCCATGTTCGCGGGACGGTGACACCCAGTACCAGGCCGGTGAGGAACCCTGTATAAAGAAATGAACCCCCCCCCGGGGGGTTTTTTTTTTTTTTTGACAATAAAAACATTGCGGCTGCTGACATTTTTTGCTGATTCTTCGCCGTGTTGGACTTTGTTGTTTTTTCTATTAGAGACGGGAAGCGGGCCGCCCAACTCACCTGGCTCTGTGTTCAGCAGCAGTTACCTTAACGGTAAATTTAGAGTTTGTCCTTACTCACCGTACATTATTTTTTTTTTTTTTTTCCCGGATATCACTGTATTCTAATCTTGTTCCATTAGTTAGGGTCCTACTCTATACTATTACCGATGCAGATTCGGGGTGTTTTTAGTGAAAAACCCAAGTCAGGAGGTTAGGATAGTTAATGCCCTGCAGCAAATCCAGGAGGGGCCACAGCCTCCCTTGATTTAAAACTAAGGTTAACTCGCTCCAAGGATTTCTAACATAACCTTCTGACCTGGGGAGGGATTAAAAAAAAAAAAATATATATAATCTATATATTAATATATAATAGATATACATATATATATAATATATATATATATATATATATAATATATATATAATATTTGCGACAGTAAATTCTAGTAGATATTCAGGTAAATTGTCTTACTTTGTACCTCTAACCTTAACCTAGAACTAAACAAAATGGCAATTTAATATTAGCTCAGAACTGACCACCCGGATGGTTGTGTAAAGTCCGGTTGCCCACTAGCCCGCTTGTATCGGCAGCCGTACAACAATGAACACCAATGACGTCACAATAAAAGTTGACCTCGCACCGCCGTACGCTGTAAACGGCGGCGTAGCACAAGTTTAAAATCAAGTCATCTCTCCCCGCTCGGCGGTGTCCGCTCGAGTGGAGGTGTAAACTGTGCCCCGGTTACCACAAATACCACTCAGCGGTTGGATGATGGTACGTCCATTGTTTGGCGGTGTAAACGGCAACGGGGCCGTAGAAGCGGGCTAGTGGGAACCGGCCTTTAAGCCTACACAAAAGGCGTCGCCTACTTTAATCTTGAACGACTCATGTTTTTTTTGTAAAGGGTTACGTTAGGTTCACGGTTAAGTTTTCCTTCTCATATGTTTACTTGTGTTGTGAATCAAATGTCTGGTATTTTCGAGAAAATCCGATGGTTAGCTACAGAGCGACAGTCAAGCGTCTTCAACCGGCAAGGCGACCCTTTCCAAACTTTGGGAAATAAGCGGCCACCACTGCTCCGTCTAGTTTGGCGGCCGCCAATCCTGTGGAATATTTACCAAATACGTAGGTTTATTTGTTAAGTGGTCCAGAGTGAATGGTAATTACTACATATATGCGCGCAGAAGAAACTAATATACACATATCGTGTTATTAAGGTTTTGCAAGTGAAAGCCCCGTTCTATCTAATAATAATGTGTTATTATTGAGCCAAACTGGGCTTTCACTGGCAACCAAATACAACAAAAAAACCAACAAAAATATCACATTTTGTGGGTATAATTTCTTTATATATAATATATATCACAGACCACCTTTTAGTTCACTAACCGGTACAGGATTCGCTTTTATCCAACGCTCTCCTTTTTTCAAGATGCACTATATTTTTCTGATACCATTTTCATATGTTTATGAAAGAATCTGATGTTTGTTGGTTAAGAGCGTTTTTATAATCGCCCCTGCCATATCTGGCTTACTACTATGAAAAAAAACAAAAGGGTGAAAAAAAAAAAAACAAAAAAAAACAAAAAAAAAAAAAATCCCTTTTTGTCATACACGTCTTCTACTAACCTTCAAACCTTGGCAAGCTGTTACTTTCGATGAAAAATCACGGAAATAAATGATAATAAAATAAATAGGTTGGCAACTCCGCCGGTCGCCATCAGCACAGTCCCGGGACCGCGGGCCAATCCCTCCTATCCCTCACTGACAGCAGCCTAGTTAGGTTATGGTTAAAGGTTAAGGTTAAGGGTAGGTTTAGTTAGTTTAAATAAAACTAAACTTAACTTCACCTAACCTCCTTTTTGACCAAATTCACAGTTTTACCAAGAGGGCTTGAAGGTTAGTTTAAAGACAATGTATGACGAAAAATTAGTCCCTTCATAAGGTAGTAAACGGATATGGAAGGGTTGATACAACAAATCTTAAACTCACTGAACCTAACCTGGGCATTAGGGTATTATTTTACACTAGGACCAAGAATTTCCAACACAAGTGAGACCATGGTATGTTTACCTTTTAGGATTCAAGAAAAACTCTTCTCAATGAGCCTTCCTCGCCAATCAATACTTTTTGGAGATATGACAATTACCGAAGAGAGACAAAGTGTTTATGGTGCGCCCTCATTCTTCTTTGCTCTTGTGCCTGCATCGCCCTATTTTTTCTTTGCGCGGACATTTTTTAAACGCGCATTTGGCTTTAGTCGGTTAAACGTGGAGTTAGGTTAGATGGTATTCAACCAGTAATTTAGTACGAACTACGTTTAAAGTATCTTATCCTATATATTTTGGATGTGCTACTGAATGATGTTCCACATTAAAAATCGTCGAAACTGCGTCATTTTGCCAGTTACCACTCTTAATGTTAGGGTTTTAGGTTAGTGCCTTCCCTAGAAATAGGTAGGGTATCTGTAGTGTTATTGGTTATATATTTTGATGTATTTTCAGCTTCATATCCTCCCATATGTATACCGGATATATTTTAAATACGTCATCTACATGCCTCTACTCCACATGACAAAACTCGTTTTCCTCCCCCTACCCCGCCCAACCCCGCGTTCCCGATGGGTCCTCAGGTTTTTAATGGAGGGGGAGACTGCAAAATGAGGGCATATCCGAACAATTTTTAATGTGACCAACCTTCTTACCACTCAAAATACATAGGGAAGAACATTTTATAATCTCGTACTCAATTAATGTTTGCAGTCGCCCCAATTTACCGGTCCCGAAAAGGGTTACGTTAGTGTCTTAGTGATTCATAAGGTTAGGTTATTAGATTTTCCTATTTCCTATTCACCTCTCTTTCCTATAAAAATATCTTATATCTCCGAAAGTAGTAATTTTTACGACGGAAAGTTTCTCAGAATCCATTAGGTAAACACCAACTCTATGATTGTGTAGAAAATTATAGTCCTATTGTAAACATTTCCTGGGCTTGATTACTTAACCGCGCCTCGATGGCCCACACCGATACCCCCTTGTGTTTATTTTAGTTGATGGTAAATTTCTAGCATTTGCCCTTGACTCTCCCCCTTCCAGGGGGAGAGCCGACCCCAATCCCTTCCCGCAAAACAATTGTTGGGACTTTTTTGGAAATGCGAGCTTTTCGGGTAGGGAACAATTACTGTGTGTCGAACATATACTTACTTTTTTAGTTATGTAGGGGAGTCAAAATTCCCTATATCTAAGAAATGTACCTAGATCTAGAAAATTTACCTTAAAACCTGAGCTAGCTAACAACCTAACCAGTAAATTTGTATACACTACGACAGAAATTCCTTACGAACAATTGGGAATGTTGTTTCGGGTTCACTCTCAATAGATTCTTCTACAGAAATATTCTCTCTTATGAACTTCCGGTCGCAATCACTACTTTCGGAGATTAAACGTTTTTTGAATAAGAAGGAGTGTATATGAGATATGGAAAATTAAACTAACCTAACCCCACCTTTAGACTCACTAATCTAATCTAACCTAACCTAACCTAACCTATTCCCACACTTTAACCTCAAGACTACAGCGCCAAATCTGCATTAAAGAAGTGTCCGCGTCAAGGGAAGAACATAGTGAAGGTGTCACAAGAGTAAGAAAGAGTGTGACGGAACGTAAACACTGTGTAGCAGATTGTCTCTCACCTCCCTATAAACAACATGTCATTCTCCAAAAGTAATGATTTGCGATGGAAGTCCATAGAGAAAATGTTTCCTAGAATGCGTAAATTTCGAGTGTTTGCCCATCTCTCCCACTTCCCAAACAAGTTTGGGAAACCTGTGGTAATGCAAGGGTTTTCGAGTGGGGAACAAATTATGCGTCAGAAACACGTAATTTAAGAGTTGTGTAGGGGGTAAAATTCTCTAGATCTAGAGTATATTCCTCTTATATCTGCAGAAATTTTCCCTACCCAAAATTAACCTAACCTAGCCAAATTAACCTAACCTAGAGGGGGACTTGATCACCGATAACCTGAACCTAACCAAATCTAACCTAAGCTAACCTAACCAATTCTAACCACACCAAATCTAACTTAACACTAACCAATATAAACCTAAACAAATTAACCTAACCTCCTAGCGGGGGGTTTGGGGGGGTTCCCGGACACTTCGGATCATCATTCTGTGAGGATCGTCAGGTTGCAAGCACTCTCTGGACTCGAAAGAATCCAATTAATTTTCTCCCTAGATCTAGGGATTATTTCAACCCCCTACTCAAAAACTATGTGGTTGCGATGTTTATTTATGTTAATCCCAGCCAATATCCGCCATTCCCATGTCCCCAAGCTTGTTTTGTGGGAGAGGGGGAGTATGTTTCCAAACACTAAATAATACCCTGAATCCAATAAAGTTAAATAGAAACCACAGCACAACTCCCAATTTGTGTACGAATTTCGGTCCTAGTGTAAAATAATACCACCTAACTTCCTACCTAACCAGATTGAACCTCCACCACGGGGAGGCTCTACCGCCCTCGACCCCCCGATATATTCTAACCTAACCTCCTACGTTACAGAGTTTTCGTACACAAAGTTGTTTCGTCCGCAGGTTTTGTTATAGTTCGTACACTGATTTTGAGTTTTTTTCAGGTAGATTCCTGATTCGTTTTCGTAGCTCCTGGTAGTCAAGTTCAACGCTGAGCCTGAGTATCCGAAACGACTATGGTTATCATATAGACTACGCACCTTTTTAGTGGTACGAATAACTTATGATACTAACTGACTGCAAACGCACCCCTCTCCCTCCATATTCCTCGACCCTCCCGGTAACCTAACAAATGTTTTATTTACCACACACTTTATAATTAACGTTTTAGATTATCTGAAGCAACTTGTGAAGGTTTCATGATAACCCCCCCCACTATAAGTGCAGGAAAGGAACTAGAATATTACCTGCACTTATCCGCCTTGGGTGATCCTGCCGACGGCGGGCGTCCGCCCCTCACGGCAACACTCTGTCATCCGCCGCACCTGTTGGTTCCTGGGGAAGAAGACAGGTCATCTGCCATGTCTGTTAATAGCATCATAGGACATCACCCAGGGCTGTATTGGTGTTCCCCAAGGGGATCCTCGCAAGCACTATACAACACCAACATAAACTGCCATGGTTTCTGAACTGACATATTAGAATGGCCTTACAGAAAAACAATTTACTACTTACCAATACATACACTGATCGGAATAGAGGTTCACTTGCAAGGGAACGCGAGGGGAGGTGTATCGCAGGTCACTCGAAGGGAGGACCGAAGGGCGGCAGTATATCAAACCCAGGTCACATCCGTGTTGCCATGAGTGCCGTGAGTCCTGGCTGGCCTCGCCACTATGTATCTGGCTGCTGTTTGTTGTTTAGGGGGCTGCTAGGATCCCTTGGGACACACTATGACCCTGGTGATGTCCAAATGATCTATCACAGGCGTGGCAGCTTCCCTGTCTTCCTCAGGCATCGCGCACTATTCAAGTATTTTAACCCAAGCAAAACAAGCGAACATTGACGTCTAATGATGCGGCAAAATACTCTGCTCTTCACAACTCTTTATTTTCTTTGTCCATGCTTTCTTAATTAATACTATACACTTAACTGTCAAGCACAATTAAGAGATAAAAAATTATTAACTTACCGTATAATCCCTTTGGCCTTGCTCTGCACAGGGCACACTACTTTAGCCATGATTATGATGGATATTCTCTTCCATCAGTATCTCTTCTTCTCTGCGGCATGTTTTAAACCGAAAACCAAATCACATTTGCGCCAAATATTTATTTTAGCTTCGTCAGTTTTCAGCTCAAGTAAATGTTGTTAGGCTACTTGGCATATTTCGGAGGAGAAATCCAGCGTTTTGCAATAATGAATAAAATGCGTTCAAAAGAACCGTCGTTTTTAAGACTTATAATATATTATCATGAGCATTAGTTGTATTGGGTACAGAATGTGTTGTATTCCAAATATTTTCACAAAGAGTACCAATCTTTGATAAACAAAGTAAGGTAGACTGTATACCCGATTACAGTGAGTAACACCATTAATCACTAGCTTTTTTTGAACGAAGGCTTTGACTACTTACGTGTTTATTGTGTGCATCTCAAGAGAGGCAGGCCCGGAGCAGGTGTAGAGGAGCCTAGCTGAGGACAGCAAAAAGGGGGGCGTTTTCGTTGCAATATACTTTTTCTATTTTAAAAATAGACTAAACACATCGACATCATTTAAAAAGTAAAAAAAAATAAGAATAACTTGATAACAAGTATACTAAATTTGTGATAACCACCGTCCAGTGAGTCAGGATGCGCTAATTGGCTTTTGATTACGATGTTGACCGAAGTCATGCGTCCTGACTGGCCGTGTAGCAATCAGTACCTGTCCTCCTGACTGGGAAAATGGGCCTGGTCCGTCCCTAGCTGGAAAAGGGAAAGGAGACCGTCCATGACTGCAACAATTACCGCGGTATTACATTGCTCAGCGTGCCCAGGCAGGTGCTTGCCCATCTATGGGAAACTACACTCAGTTTATGATTCCGTTAAGCCTGTGAATCCTCACTCAAATATACATGTGATTTGAACTTTCATAGATTAATTTGTTGTACATGCTTCTATATAGGGTTTTTTTTCCATAATCAAGATTTATTCCAATTCATTTAACCTCCGCTGATTACCAGCTAAATATAATAAAAATTACAGCCACAGCCCAACTGATTTTGGGTTTTTATTTTAAATTAAAAGGTGAAAAATGAAGAAAACAAAAATATCACGCATCTCGAAAAAATGGGGGTTTTTAGGGGGGGGGGGGGGCACCCTCAGACATCAGCTAATTTAAAGGGTTTTCCAGCGCGCCTAGCCCTCAGCTGAGCGCGCAGTATGGCAGATGTACGATGCGTCCAGTTTTCGGTTGCGGTTATTTTCACACCACCCGAGCATCATGTGTGCCTTCAATAGCTCATATATACCACGTATGTATCACATAATGTCATAATAAGTCAATTTGAAGTGTTATAAGTGGACATAGTAAAGTTTTCTAAATGAGGACGCGTGGCAGCAGTCCGCCCTCGCGTCCCGGTAACCATGGAGACGGGCGGCCATGATGGATTTGTACCCCAACACAACACACGTACACACGCACCTCGTTTGTCCTTCAGTAATGACTCATGCGCATCCCCCGTTCCAAGAAGCCTATACTTGAGGGCTGCCACGTTATAAGGCATATCCCATACCAATCTCAAGTCATAGCTACCATAGAACAGGAGTAAATAAGGTCTAAAGTCGCGGCGAAAAAAGTGAATAAGCTCGCGCCTCTAAACCGCCCCTACCTACGCGCACGGCGAGCCCATGCAGTTGCCGGGTACCGCCACTGTTGCCCCACATATTAAGGAGTGTCCCATACCATTTTCAGGCCATTCCTTACCATAGAAGCTGGATTATATACCAGATATACCAGATTTTTAAATGGCGGACGCACAGGGTGCGTCGCTGGGACTGGGCGTTACATACATAGTGGATGCATCACGTGCGTTGCCCAGCGGTTAACAAATGTAACATTGGTGTCTAGCATGCATAGAAAATGAAAATATTATGCGAACAAAAGTCATTATTTTCTCCATGAAATCAATTCGTACATACAATTATTGCACGTCTCATATAGTCAATATAGCATTATATCATGCTAGAAATTTAGAGCAATGCATTAACGAACGCTTGTTACCATATTCTGTATTTGTTGCCAGATCAGTGTACGGCAATTTTCGACAGTGTACGACGGTTAAAATGTAGGAGGTCACAAGAAGAAGAAGAAAAAGGTAAATTTCAGGGCGAGGATTTGAGAGTGTAGCCATACACGTTGGTAGTGGAGGCGTGGACACTGCAGCAGCAAGTGTTCAATGGTTTCCTAGACATTCCTGCGCCAGGGCTAGTTACCTAGTTATAGTTAACTAGTAAACACAAGCGACTAGCTACGTCAGCGAACGTCATTCGTGTTTACAGTATACAAACATCGTAATTTGGCAGCCGGGCCGTGTTTATGTTTCAAATGTTGGATCGCGATATTATCCATGGCATTAATCATGGTTTATATAGAATAAGAAATCATACTACCCTTGTGCTCACAATCTATAATCTTTCAGCATCAATGGAGAAATATATTCACCCAAACATTTTGACGTAACAGTTCCTTAAAGGCTGTCGGACCATACATGAGTAGATCATACTTTCAAATACTACTTCTTCAATCCAATGTTCAAGGTATGGATGGACATGAGTATATCAAAACCATTGGTTTTATTAGTGAAAACCTGATTTTCAACATAAGAACACTTAAGATTTGCCTTACTATGGTTAAAATAACATCAAATATTGGTCGCTAGCATCTAGTTGTCCGCAAGTTGCCTATCTAATCAAGATTTATGGACATTTGGAACGAGATCTTAATATTCCGTGTAGTTGCCTATTGCTGGCACGGATACGCAGCCATCTGCTGAAGCATCAGAGCCCTCAGCAGTCTGGGTTCACGCCAGGTAAGTCAACAGCGGACCGTATCCTAGCGCTTCGTATCATGGTGGAACGCCGACGTGAGTTTCGACAGGGGATGCCTGCAGCCTATGTCGATCTTAAGAAGGCGTTTGACTCAGAGCGTCGTGAGTCACTCTGGATCTTCTGCGACTTCGCGTGATTCCTGCAAGGACTATTGGTTTGATGATTGGTGTGTACTCTGTATCTGAGAGTGCTGTAGAGTGTGGGGGAGGTGTATCCAGCTTCTTTCCTGTGAATACAGGAGTGAAGCAAGGGTGCGTCCTTGCCCCATCACTTTTCAACACTGGTATGGACTGGATATTGGGCAAAGTTGTAGATCAAAGGGATTGTGGAGCAAATCTTCGGCAACACCAAGATCACTGGTCTTGTTTTTGTCGATGATGCAGTAATCTTTTTTGAGTCGCTGAGGGTCCTGGTGATGGCTCTCGAGGCGCTGCACAATGAGGCAAAGCCCCCGGATCAAGAGATAAAGTCAAAAGACTGAGGTCTCCTGGTTCAAGACCAAGGTCCAGTTGTTTGGAGGCTTACTAGATGAAACAGTACAGTCTGTTCATGCATGCGGCGAGGACATTGAGATCTTGGAATGTTTTACATAGTAGTAGCAGTCAGTAGCAGTCAGTAGCAGTTACAATCAAGGCGGGTCGCGTCAAGAAGTCTTACGGCGGATTGGCATAGCCCATGGTGTTATGGACTCGCTCAGCACGAGTAGTTGGCATTGCCGGTATCTGTGTAAGAGGACAAAGATCCGGATTTTCAAGTCGCTTGTGATTCCTGTCTTACTCTATGGTTGTGAGACATGGACACTAAATAGCGACTTGAAGAGGCGAATCGATGCCTTTGGTAATAAGTGTCTTCGCAAAATCATGGGGTATCGCTGGGATGATTACGTGTCAAATCAGCAATTGCACCATGTGACTGAATCGAGGCCTATTACCTGCATAGTCCGTCAGCGCCAACGTCGGCTATATGGGCATGTGAAACGCTACCCTGAAACCGATCCTTCCCATCAGGTTGAATATGTAAGAGACAATCTTTTAGCAGAAATTTCCAATCTTGGGGATTTCAATGTTCACCACCAGCATTGGCTATCAACTTCTTTCACTGAGTGAAAGAAGTTGATTTTCTGAGTGAAAGAAGAACAACATGGTGAACAAGCCTACAGCTCTTCTATCCTCCAAGACCTGGAGCAGCTGGTGCAGCACCCCAGCAAACATGGTCATGACGGGCCGGCATCAAATCAGTGTCGGCAAATCACAAACGGCATATTGGCATTGAGTCGGCAAACCGTAATGAAGTTATCGGCCTGGCTGCGGACCGACAACTTGTGCGTACGTGTTTGCACCCCGGGCCTGTGTCGGTTACGTTACGTTCCTGTGTCAGATCTGTGTCGGTAATCCGTAACCAAACTATTGCCACTACTGAGCCACAAACGGGCCGACATAGCATCTAAATCGTGCCATAAGCGGGCCAAGACAGCAACTGAATCGTGCCACAAGCAGGCCGATTTAGCATCCAAATAGTGCCATAAGAGGGCCTACACAGCAACTGAATCGTGCCACAAGCAGGCCGATCTAGCATCAAAATAGTGCCACAAGCAGGTCGACTTAGCATTTGAATAGTGCCACAACCAGGCCGACTTAGCATTTGAATAGTGCCACAAGTGGGCCAATATAGCAGCTGAATAGTGCCACAAGCAGGCCGACAAAGCAGTTGAATCGTTTTACCGTTCCTAATGCCGGTGTAGCGCACCGACTAGCTACCCCGCCCGGATAGCTACCCTGCCACGACTACGCACGTACGGCAAATAACGTCACACAGGAAAACATTGGCCACGCCTCTTGGACCTCTTGGACTTGGACTATATATATATACTAGCCGCAAAGCCGCCCTCCGGGCGGACTTTTTGGCTAGCTCCTGCGGAGGGCTATTGGTGGGCCTTCGGCCCACCAAACATGGACTCTCCAGATAGCCCCTCCTAATTTTCCTGAAATCATGGATGTAGAAATGTATGTATTCTCCCCACCCATTACCCATCACCCCCCACCCATTCACTCACCCATTACCCATCACCACACACCCATTCACTCACCCATTACCCGTCACCCCCCACCCATTCACTCACCCATTACCCATCACCACACACCCATTCACTCACCATTACCCATCACCACACACCCATTCACTCACCCATTACCCATCACCCCCCACCCATTCACTCACCCATTACCCATCACCCCTCACCCATTCACTCACCCATTACCCATCACCACACACCCATTCACTCACCCATTACCCATCACCCCCCACCCATTCACTCACCCATTACCCATCACCCCCCACCCATTCCCTCACCCATTACCCATCACCACACACCCATTCACTCACCCATTACCCATCACCACACACCCATTCACTCACCCCATTACCCATCACCCCCCACCCATTACCTCACCCATTACCCATCACCCCCCACCCATTCACTCACCCATTACCCATCACCACACACCCATTCACTCACCCATTACCCATCACCCCCACCCATTCACTCACCCATTACCCATCACCCCCCACCCATTCACTCACCCATTACCCATCACCACACACCCATTCACTCACCCATTACCCATCACCCCCCACCCATTCACTCACCCATTACCCATCACCACACACCCATTCACTCACCTATCACCCCCCACCCATTCACTCACCCATTACCCATCACCCCCCACCCATTCACTCACCCATTACCCATCACCACACACCCATTCACTCACCCATTACCCATCACCCCCCACCCATTCACTCACCCATTACCCATCACCACACACCCATTCACTCACCCATTACCCATCACCCCCCACCTATTCCCTGACCCATCACCCATCACCCCCCACCCATTCACTCACCCATCACCCCACACCCATTACCCATCACCCCACCCATTCACTCACCCATTACCCATCACCCTACATCAAGGCTTCCTCAATTCTCGCAACCCACTTTTGTTTTCACAATTCTCGCTAATAGGCTGCTAAAAAAAAAAAAAAAAAAGTGATCGGATCATCTCATAAGTGGGCTTATGACCTTCCCCTGGTCAACCTGATTCCAAAAATGTGCCATATGAGGTGTTTGCGCAGCGGGGGGCGGAACCTATACCACACACACACACAGACAGACAGACACACTTTAGCTTATATTATTATACTAGCCGCAAAGCCGCCCTCCGGGCGGACTTTTTGGCTAGCTCCTGCGGAGGGCTATTGGTGGACCTTCGGCCCACCAAACATGGACTCTCTAGATAGCTCCTTCTAACTTTCCTGAAATCATGGATGTAGAAATGTATGTATTCCCCCCACCCATTCACTCACCCATTACCC
>JACEEZ010019994.1:120000-137500 GCA_016584305.1 Chionoecetes opilio | reverse complement strand
TATATCTATAATATACCTATATATTATACATATTGGCGAGGCGTGGCCGTGGGAGTCTCCGTCAGTTGGGCGGCCGGTGGCCAAGTGGTTTGCGATCCTTGATGCTCTGATGTCCCGATTCGAATCCTGGCCAGGGGCTCCGTTTCCAAGCCGGTCAGGGCAGCAGAAGTTTCCGATTCAGTCTCACAAGAGCACTCAAGCCATCTCGAGTGACGAACAACCCCATGCACTATACCTGTCTCTCCGATTGCGAGTGTGACGGTGGACTCTAGGGGCGCATGCGCACTGGAGATCAAGAAATCATAAAAAATGAACGGTTTCACCTGAGACCTGTGCGTCATAAAACGAAAAATTAGCCGCCCACAACGGGCGAGGTCGACGCGAACATCAGCTGTCCTATGCGAAGCGCTATAGGCTACCGTAAATATATCCTCCCTATTGTCTATATACGTCTTTATATATCTACTAACTATAATACTAATATATATACAATTCAGTTTACCACCGTATGTTAAACAGGGAAGACCTTGTGGCTCTTGGGGCTGTATCGGTCCACACTTCATGTACTATTACTGTATGGAAAGTTGATATATTGAGATGCTGCAATGTAAGTGAACCCAGAATAATTGGTAAGTATCCCGATCGATGTCAAGCGTCATCAGAGAAAATCTGACGTTTCGAGAAGAAAGAAATGTAGCCGTCTGTCATTATCTTTAAAATTAGGTTACTAAGTTAAAAAAGTTAACCGAACTGTATCATAAATATCAGGTTACTAAACCACGAAGAACTATACAATCATAGGTTTGAAGTCCAAACCCTAGAAATTCGGAATAATATGAATCAACCATCTGTCAGATGTGCAGGTGGATTTTCAGCAGGCCACTGTGGTTCCTCAATCACATTAAAGATACATCGACTGGATATAGGATTCCTGTGTCATGCTCACATGATAATTCATTCACCACCTAAAAGGTGAATCCATTTCTGAAACGAAACTAACTAGATTTTCATGTACGATGCACTGTCATAAGTTACTAACTCTTAGCAGATTCCTTATCTTGTTGCTGAGGTCCAATAATCTTTCAAAAAAGTTGTTGAACCTGCAATCACTCAATTACCACTTTACAATTTCACAGTGGCTTACCAGAGGTAGCCATGCGGCATGCCCCCCACCCCATTGCAAGAAAAATTCCAAAATATATGTAGCACCAATTATGAAATAATATATATAATATAGGTATTGAGAGAGAGAAGTAATTAGTAGAGTGATGTAGACTAGGTCGATTGGAGAGATCAAGTAGCATGAGTGCGACAGGAGGAGGAGCCTTCACAGAGGAGTGGGAGGACCGATACGAATTAACTTATTTGAAAAAACTGTATAGTTTCTTTGAGGGGATTTCTGTTATGCTTTTTCGTTTGTGTGATTTATATGTTTTTATTATACATTTTTTGGAATGTTTTTATTCAGGTTTACGTTTTTTATTTCTATTTTTTTCTTATTTTGGTGTTTTTTGTTTTTTTCTTGCGCGTTTCCAACTTTTTATTACTTATTTTTTTTTTTTCAATGAGTTTTAGATTTTAGATTTTTTTTTTTTCATATATATTTCTTATTTAATATTTGAGATTTTTATTTTTAAAAAACAAAATTCATTGGTTTTTTTAATTGTCTTATATTAATATTTTATTTCTTAAGATAATTTTTAAGATTTTTTAAGATTATTTAATATTATTTATTGTAAATTTTTTTTTTTTATTCCCTAATCCTATATTATTACTATTTTACAGAAAGTTGTAGAAGCAAATTTTGCGCAGGGGAGAGGACATATCATCATATAATAAATTATTACAAGTAATCTATGCATATATATATATATGATGCATATATTATAAATATATTTATTACTGTATATGTTGCCCCCCACCCCCATTTTCATTTTCTGGGTACTCATGACCAATTACAAAGACCACAAATTCAAAGAATGTTGGTGCAAATCACAATGATGAAAACGCTAAACTAAATTTAATGTTGTAAACTAGTTGCATGCACAAATCTGTGAAGTGAGAGAAAATGATTATTTAATCTTTATTGCCACAAATCCTTTGGTTTGGAGAATTTTATATTTTTTCTACACCTATACTTTGCACTGTCGCATATAAATATTTTACACTCTACCAAATTCTACATGCCTTACTAAATTAGATGTAAGCCAATGTGTAAAATGATTACCAACTAGACAAACAGGATTGTAAATATAGCCAAACCGAACAGGAATTTTGGGAGTAGCCTGCAAAATGAGGCATTTCGACATTTTTAAAAAGACCCATTTACGACATCTAAAATAGGAATAACATTTTAACCACAAATCAAAATAAAGATTGTAGACCAACAATTAATGTTAGAAATACCAAAGGTACTTGAAATCTGACAGTTAATTTAAGTGCCTTGTAATATATTAATGCGAATATATCCGAAAGTTGCTTTAAACTGAAGATATGCTTTAAAAGTAGTGACATTAAAATTTATAAATACACTTTTTATATACTTTTGGACAGGAAAAACACTCTCCATTTGTAAAAGTATCAAATAATAACCTAATGAAACCATTAAACTAACTTAACTTAACCCTCAAACTAACCTGACTTAGCCTTACCCTTAAATTAACCTAACCTAGCCTTGCCCTTAAACTAACCTAGCTTAAGAAATATTTTATGTTTGCACAACATTTCATTGTTACTTTCACACTCGTTCTCACCTATAGAAACAGTAGAAAGGTGAAAAATACTTGAATCCAGACACAGTCATGTTCTAAATATTAGCCCAGTAGGGTCAGTACTGCTGTATCAAAGGCTACATCAGACACCCATTCATCACAATCACAGGTAAAACTGCAGTTTAGTACAATATCCTCTATTGACCAAAATTCTCCTGACATAACTGGGGGGCTGCGCCCATCCAGACCCCCACCCCCGCTAGTTAACTAACCTAGCCTGGGCATTGATTACTTATCCTATTATAACCTCGCTGGGAGTGGGGGGGGGGGAGGATTTCGCCCCTCCAGACCCCCCATGTGTTATATCTCATTTCCGTCGGGTTATAGGGATTAGAAACGCTGCAAATTGTCAGTTCTATAACTTGAGGACGGTTATAACTACGTGCCTTGTCATGCTTTAAGCTCCATTACAGTAGAACCCAATCACCAAGTAAACATCTTCTCCACAAGACTTTATTACTTAACTCCCTGAAGCGGTACAATTCTAGAGTCCTTTCCCGCCCTTATTAGCGGGGTTTTTTCCTCCAGACCTTCACAGATCACTTGTGATACCTCTAACACGTAATTATAAAGTGGAGGAGAGCTGCCCCTTCACCCTCCCTCCCCCCCTAAACGACCCCCCTGAACCCCTCAAAAATATAATATGGTAAATATTAATATTCTAACCTCACTATAACGTAGCCTAACCTCACTATAACATAGCATAACCTCACTATAACCAAGCCTAATCTTACTAATAACCTCCTAGAAAGACACAAAAAAACTCATTACAAACCTTACCTCAATATAACCTAACCTAACCTAATATATTCTAATTCCCCGCAATTAAGTCTCGTTAGGAGGTTATTGTTAAGGTTTGGTAAAGTTATAGTGAGGTTTGGTTAGTAATAATATTTTGGGGGGTCAGATGGATGGGGTCATTTAGGGGAGCAGGGGGGTTGAAGGTGGCATCTTTCCCCTACTTTATATTTGCATGTTGGAGGTATCTGAAGGGATCTGTTAAAGTCTGGAGGGAAAAAAAACACTAATAAGGGCGGGAAAGGACTCTATAATTTTACCTGAGGTAAAGGTAAGGTTCTGAGGCTTGTATAAGTCTTGTCTATATATTGAGCATATCCTCTCTAAGTTGTCATCACCCTCTCCTACGTACCTTTATAAGTCTTTGTGGAGTAGATGAAGTCGATCCTCAGTCTGAGAGGCCTGTAAGAGCGGTAAATGTAGCGCCGCGGGCGTTCGGCCACTTCCACTGGTAAATATTTTTTAATGTCGGCTTCGAGACAACGCCGTCACAACGGGCGCGAGTGGCCAACAGCTGATCCTGCCTGGCTACGATTCAGCCACCTAATAATCAACAATTATCCTTAACCCGAGCTTTGGATCCTATTTAAGTCCTTCGGCCCGGCCATTCATGTCACATCCACTTAATATATTATCCTTGGGCCGAGTCAAGGAAGACTGTGTTGGGGCTGTACGAATTTATCAATAATTGGCCCGATATACAGTTCCCGCTGCGGGGCCGACATCGGCTTCATCCGATTTGCCGAAACCAGTCGCCCTGCCGCCGGTGCCGATACGTACCCGGCACAAGCCGACACAGGCCCGCATAGCCCATGTCTGCTGGGTAGGTACCGTTGTACCGTACCTTGAGTTAAACTACTGGAGAAATACTTGAATAATCCCTCCAAAAGCCCCAAGATAGACCAAAAATATCCCAACGCCAGGACCTAAATCCCAAGATCTTGGTAAATAACCCAACGAGTGGTATATCTCTGCGTACAGCGTAGTTAGGCAGATGTTGGTGTGTGTTATCGAGGGCTGACATCAAGGCGTATATGTGACACAGTTTGTAGACTTCTACGAATGTTGGCGCGGTTTTTGCATGCAATTGAAAATTGCGCTTCCGGAAGGCTTGCCGCAGTCGCTCAGCAGAGCCTTCCGGAAGGCTTGCCGCAGCCCACGGGCTAAGAATAGATTCAAAAGCTTTAGAAAGGAAGTTAGTCAAAGCTATAAGACGGTAATTTGAAGGATTAGAAAGATTACCCTCTTTGGAACAGGTTGAATGTGAGCAAACCTCTAGCAAGAAGGAAAGGTGGAAGTAGATTGACAAAGACAGGAAAGTTAGACCAGGCAGAGTGCAAGCACAGAAGCACAGTTTCTGAGAACATTAGGAGGGATTATGTCAGGACCGGAAGCCTTTCCAAGATCTAGGTCAGAAAGGGCAAAGAAAAGATCATTACATAGGATCTTAATAACAGACGTAATTTAGTCAGATTGTTTAGGAAAAGGAGGAACAAGGCCTTCATCAGCCAGAGTGAAAGTTTAGCATTGGTTTGAGCGAAAAGTTCAGATTTAAAAATAGATTGGAAAGCTGTGGAACCATCTGGGTGAAGCATAGGAGGGAAAGATTGAGAAGAAAAAATTTTTGAAAAAATTATATGTTTTTAGCTAGATGCCAAGAGTTACAAGACGAGTTTGATTCAGAAAGATTTTGACATTTTCTATTGTTGGAGTTTTTTGGTTAGTTGAAGAAAATATTTGGCATGATTACGGGCAGAACAATAAAAGGCGTGAGTTTCTGGAGAAGGATGGTTACGGCACCATTTGTGAGCCGTCTCTCTATTTTGGACAGCATAAAACAAGAGCAGAGTTAAACCAAGGTACACGCGCTTTAGTGTTAGAGAAATTGTGTGGAATTTGTACCTCCATGCCAGAGACAATGACCTCAGTTATGCGCTCTGCACAGGAGATGGGTCTCTGACACGGAACCAATAATTATTGCACGGAAAATCAGAGTAATACTGTCTTAGGACCTCCCACTGAGCTGAGTTGAAGTGCAAGAAGCATCTTCGCTTATTCGGGTCCTGAGGCGACACCAGAGTCATAGGACAGGTTACAGAAACAAGATTGTTATCAGAGGAACCCAACGGAGAGAAGAGTCTCACAGATTAAGCTGAACGGTTAGAGGCTAGGAAAAGAACAAAAATGTTGGGCGTGTCTCCAAAGCGGTCAGGAATACGGATAGGTTGCTTCACCAACTGCTCTGGGTCTTGGAGGATTAAAAAGTTTAGGCTTGGTCACCAAGTTGGTCAGTGAAAGAAGATGATAGCTAATGCTTGTCGTGAACATTGAAATCTCTAAGAATGGAAATCTCTGCAAGTGGAAAATGAGATGAGATGTACTTAAATAGTCGAAAAAATGTACATGGTCTGAGGAATTAGGGGAGATATATACAGCACAAATTACTTAAGGGAGAGAGTGACATTGTAGTCGAAGCCAGATGGTAGAAAATTCTGAAGATTCAAGACCATGGGCACGAGAGCATGTCGTTGCGTACATATACGCAACAGCCAGCTTTAGATTGAAAATGAGAATAGAGAGAGTAAGATAGTACATGAAAGGGACTGCTCTGTCAGTGTTCACAGACACCTGGGTTTCGGTGAGGAATAGAAGATGTGGTCTACAGGAAGAAAGGTGATGTTCCATAGATTGGAAGCTAAATCTAAGACCGCGATCTAAGCTTGGTAGTTGCACCGCCTATTGGTGTTTACCAATAAGTTAAATGATTTTGAAGCCCTAAAATAGCCATTCCAATCATTTTGTAACTCCAAAAATAGCTGGACTACATAAGTAGCTCTTGTTTTTATTTTAGTCTATCTGAATGAAAAAAACCGCTGCATTCAGTTTTCCTCTAGTCCGCCAGCAGCCATATTTAATATATATTTACGCGTATTATCAACAAGAAATCGCTTGACTAACAATACTTTTCTTGAAGTTCAGACATTAAAGTAGCTGAAAAAATGGTGGCAGGTATATATAAGGCGTGGGCAAGGGGGGGCCTTCGTACCCCTTGGTCTATAATATTTACCATGTTAAGAGATTCTCATTTATTGTGGGGCAGATTATATCCCGGCTGCCAACCATCCACTAACGTGACACCACACCCCTTCCTCGCACCATCAGGATTTGCTGACGGAAGGAAGACGGGAGATGGCAAAAGGGAGAAAAGTCATGGCTTTACTACTGTGAGGACGGTATGAGAACACGTGACAGATTCTCGAGACCATTCACGTACGGCTTCACTTATACGTTACTGTGAACGAGTGATAGACATGTATACTGTGAAAATATATATACTAAAGGTAATATGTGTTTACTGTTCAACCCCTAGGTATACTACATTATAAAACTAACATTATGTGCCTTTACCGCTTGGGGCTCACGTTATCAACAACTGGACATTCCAATGTAAGTATTTGTATTATTCTGCTTACATAGGTATTGGAGGGTTAAAAAGGCATTTACAATCGAACTAAACGTATGCTTAGGGCCCCTTAGCCAACAGTGGCCCCGTATTGTGTTTAGAATAAATCAGTAGGTAGGAGTGCTTGAATAGCAATTGGTTCTGGGATACCCAAAATAATTTTTTTTTAGGGCCCACATAAAAGCTTGGGCTGGCTTTAGTCTGCTTATTTGAGATGTAAACTGTTATATGATTTAATCATAAGAATAAAATTTTTGCTTCCGTTGAAGTACTATAGTTTTTCAATACAATAAATTGAGGCCACTTCCTTGTTTTCCGATTCACTGAAGCAAATGTAAACAACAGCTGAATAGTTTCCTAACAGCTAACAATTTGTTTCCCATTATTATACATGACTATGGTATTGAGGTTTTAACATTATCTGATATCTATGGTGGGAGTGCAGCGCTCACCTATACGTCTCTGGTGTTCATAGCAATGAAAAGGCTGATGCATTGGCTAAATTTACCGCCAGAAGATTGGCTTTGACCTGATGATTGTCAGTGCCGTCAGGAAAGTATATTATCATGTGTTGACAAAAGATGTTGACAGCTATCGGCTTAAAACAAGTTATGGAACATTCTCAAAGAAATACAGGAGTGGAGTTTTAGTGGGCTTGCTCGCAGGTGGCAGACAGTGTTGGTATGTCATGATATCGACCACACATACAGTAGTTAACGCATGAGTACCTACTGTAGGAAGGGGGCCCTTGCTCTTGCAGTAACTGTAAAGTCTGTTTGGTTCCCTACTGATGGAGTGCCTTAAGGCGCGGTTTTGCGACGGTTCTAGACTGGTCTAGACTGGCTCAGGATGCTGTTTTCGCGAGGCGAGCTAGATCGGGATAGAACGGGTCGGGATGGTCCAGGCTCGGGAGCAGGACCGCCTCGGGCCGCTCTGGAGACAACTGACGCATGCACACTACAGTCAGCAAGGAAGACGACCAGGAGCTTCCCGTGCCACTGATAAGACCTGGTGAAACTGGTAAACACCATGATGGCCGACGCAGGACAAAGTAATTTCGCCGAAAATTGCAATATTTGCAATTTGCCGGAAACAACATCTTGGGAAATGAGTGTACCGTCAATAACACTATAGACGCCACTGCACTAATGTTACCAGGCGCGATATATTACGAATTATAGCATCACTTCAGACAGAGCTGGGTAGTATTTAAATACATTTGTATTTAAAAACTTATTTAAATACATTTGTGTATTTAGAGCTGCATTTATAATTACATTGCTTTGCACGTATTTAAATGCAGTATTTAAATTCATTGTACTTAAATACTCATAATATAAAAATTATCATTTATCAAGCATTACATATTGCTAATCATAAATTACTTAATACATGTTAAAATGTGTGTGTATTTAAATTGTATTTAAAAAAGTATTTAAATATTATTGATGTATTTAGTATTTAGTATTTAATGATATTCGTAAAATGTATTTAATATATGGTATTTAGATATATTTCTCCCATGTATTTAGTATTTAGTATCTACGTACATTCAATGTATTTAGTTTATTTTTAATTTATCACCCAGCTCTGACTACAGACTTGTATGTGCTTATGAGGACATATAGTGTGATGTATATAATGTAAACAACTGTGCACGTCTCTATAGTGGCATATATAAGTCTGAAGAGATACTAAAATTCGTAATATATGACGCCTGGCGACATTAGTAGAGTGGCGACTATAGTGTTATTGACGGTATATAAAATGGGAACTTCCTATTTCATCTGCCGTCTATTTCATCATTCAAATTTCCATAGTCATCCTCTACTACTTGACTTCCTATTGGGAAGTCAAGAAATGGGAAGTAAAGTAGCAGAGGATGACTATGATAGATTAGGCTGAACAGTATATAGCATATAGCAAAATCTGACAATATTTTGTGTAATGATAACATTTATCAGAACATTTTGATACTATGATATTTTCAAATTTTGAAACTTTTGCTGTTGCTCTTGACATATCAAAAGCTTTTGATAGAGTCTGGCACAAATCTTTAATTTCCAAACTAACTCCATTCGGTTTCTATCCTTCTATCTGTACCTTCATCTTAAGTTTCCTCTCAAACTGTTCTATTGCAGATACTGTAGACGGACATTGTTCTTCTCCTAAGTCTATATATAGTGGTGTTCCTCAGGATTCTGTCCTATCACCCACTATCTTTCTATTATTCATTAATGATCTTCAAAGTCTAACTCAAAGCCCTATCCGCTCTTACGCTGATGATTCTACCCTGCATTTTTCAACGTCTTTTATTAGATGTCCAACTCCAGAGGAGCTAAGTGATTCACGGAGAGATGCCACCGAGCGCCTAACTTCTGATCTTTATATAATTTCTGATTCGGGCAAAGCAAACCTTGTTTTGTTCAATGCCTTAAAAACCCAACTTCTGCACCTATTTCCTCAACAAAACCTATCAGATAATTATCCTCTCTTCTTCAATGACACTCAACTATGGCCTTCTTCTACAATGAACATTCTTGGACTGTTCTTTACTAAAAATCTGAACTGGAAATCTCAAGAGCTCATCTCTTGCTAAAACAGGTTCTAAGAAATTAGGTGTCCTGTGGCATCCGCGTCCATTTTTTTTCTCACTCCCAGTTGCTTGCTTTCTACAGGAGACTTATCCGCCCATGTATGGAGTATATCTCACATGTTTGGGGGGGATCCACTCATGCAGCTCTCCTAAACAGGGTTGAGTCAAAAGCTTTTCGTCTCATCAACTCCCCTCCTCTGACTGACTGTCTTCAATCTTTAAATCACCGCCGCAATGTTGCTTCTCTTGCTATCTTCTACCGTTATTTTCATGCTCACTGCTCTTCTGAACTTCCTAACTGCATGCTTTCCCCCCTCCCGCGGCCTCATTGCACAAGACTTTCTACTCATTATTATCCCTATTCTGTCCATATTCATAATGCAGATTTAATCAGTTAAATTTTTACTCTTTCATCCCTTTCACTGGTAAACTCGTTTTTTTCCACCTTCCTACGACTTAAATATTTTCAAAAAAAGAGTGACAAGACACCTCCCGAACTAAATTGGGCCACCCCACTTTCTATATTTTCTTACTATATATAATCTATATTACTTACTTATCCTTATAGGGACATGCAACTAAGCGGGTTTTGTGTTACCTCTTTTTTTTGTGCCCTTGGCCAGTCATTTGTGATGTAAAGAAAAACAAAACAAAAACGAAGTAGAAGCGCCAGTGAGTAGTAAAACGAATAATTGAGACCACATTTACTGCACAAGGCAAAACTTGCATGATAATAGGGCTATTCCTCGCCGGCAGTGGATGTCCGCGGACGTAGCGCGGATCTCTATTCAGCGTCCATTTGGCATCCATAAGTGTCCGCTCTGTTCGTCTACAGTCCTATCTGCGTTCGTCCCGGCTCGTCCGTGATGCGTAAAATAAATATAGAACACGATGTTATTGGATTAAGATTTTTATTCCGGTAAACTACGCATGATTTTGATGTTGAACATTTTACCGAAAAAATGTACGGTAATTCGGACATGACGGACGTGTAGCGGACTACTCTATACTGGACTTGCTACTGGCGCTCCGCGCCAACCCGCCCTTGACCAGTGGAGGCCGAAAATCAAGGAAAACAAGTGTACCATGAAAATCAGCTATATCTACCAGTTTCAAGTGAGTTAGTAATATAAAAAGCATATTAATGTCACCATGAAATATTCAGGATTCTGTAGCTATAGGTTTTGTGTTGTTTTGATGTTAAAATAGTGAAATATACATAAATAAATGAGGTGACTTTGCTTCTTGATACGTATGCCTTAACTAAAATAATAGATATCATTGGTATTACAGATATTCAGCTGGTCAATAACATTATATAATGTTTCTCTATGTTATCAAGTAAGAGCTAGTGGTGCTACTTGCATGAAGTCATAGTAATATTTAGTATATACAGTTATGTATGTTAAAGTATTATGAACGAGTTAAAAATTCATATTATGGCAACACTCCACGAAGCTTCCTATTGTGTATATTTACATGGGCGAGATATGTCTTCTCTCTAACATGAGTAGCATCCTCCATGACAGTAAACAATAATAAGTGAAGTTTCAGGGCTTTATCACATTTGTTGCAGCCTTTTTTGGTGTTGCTTTTAATATCAAGCAAAAAAGGCACCTGTTAACTCTCTTGTATCATTGTATAGCAGTGGCAGGGTTGTGAACTGTACGATAATTATCGTACTTGTACGATAATTTGACTATCCGTACGATGTACGATGCATGGTTGAGAATCGTACACGAAAATACGATAATTGACTCACATATATAATTAATTATAAAGTCATACAAGTCATCGCATCATAATTGACATACATAATTGTCATCGCAAAAAAAAAAAAAAACTGTCGCTGTCAACTTCCGCGAGAGAGAGAGAGAGAGAGAGAGAGAGAGAGAGAGAGAGAGAGAGAGAGAGAGAGAGAGAGAGAGAGAGAGAGAGAGAGAGAGAGAGAGAGAGAGAGAGAGAGAGAGAGAGAGAGAGAGAGAGAGAGAGAGAGAGAGAGAGAGAGAGAGAGAGTTTTGAGTTTGACTTTGTTTGGTTAAAAATGGATAAAAGAATGGTTTGGATAAAAGAATAGAGGAGGAACAGAAATTCCTCTTTTCTTTTGAGGATGATAGTTATGTAGAGTTCTCGAGTTCAGCTTCTTTGGAGTCATTATATGTGTTACTAAATATATATTTGTTTTATTTAATTTCATATATTTTGGAAAAATAAGTTAACATGGAATTTTGTGTCATGGTTGGTACGATAATGTGGGCTACAAAAATTCACAACCCTGAGCAGCGGCCTTGTTGACGTGAATCTGAGGTGGCCGCCAGTAGTGCTTGGTGTGAGTTTAAACATTATTCTTAAGTGTTACAGCATGTGGTGGTTGTGTCTTACTACAACATTGTTTTTTTCTGGTAACGAGTGCATCGTGAACACGCTCAACATGACAAGTGAGATACAGCACGTTCAATAACGTCTCAATTGCAGGAGGAGAGTTGGTTGTCTTGTGGTGTTCGCCCGGAGGGGTTTGTCGCCCACAAAGTGCCTCATATGGACAGCTTCCTCATCATCATCAAGCTGGAGAAAATAGACGACAGGGGAGGTCCAGTCATCACCCACAGCATGTCCGTCTTCCCTGACCTATCTTACAAGCTCATCAACAATGGGATGGGGATCAACTACAAGAAGGTAATTTCTATTTTTTTACGAAAAAATATCAAGGGGGAAAAGAAAGTAAGAGGCCGCTGAGGTGCCGCTCCAAAAAAAAGGAGAGAGGTTAGTTGTCTGGAAGGTTATGTCGATTAGATTGATGAAGAAATTGAATTTTTGTGGCATAAAAAGTCACTGGTTTTTTCCCCCATTAAGAAATTATAGAAAGATTTGTCAATTATCATTTAATATGAAATAAAATTTTTACAGAATTATAACTAAATCTGAACCGCTCATTACATCTGTTGTGCACAAATCTATATTTATTATTTTCTTTCTGTCTTTTTTTTTCTCTCTCTCTCTTCTATTGTTTTATTTTCAGGTGACCGGCATAACGGCCAAGTCAGGCTTCATCGGCCGGGTCTCCGATATCCAGAACCTCCTTGCCAGGCTGAAGTATCTTTTGGCAGACAAGCAGGACATGATGTTGGCGGCGGCAGATCTCCTTGACACAGCTGCCGATAACGATGAAGATCAAAAGGACCAGTGGATTGCCGTTGCAAAATTCACATCTGAACAGCTTAGACTGGTCACCACACCTCCTAATGGCAGGCGCTACAGTTCAGCCTTAATGACTTGGGCTGCAGTATGGGACAGGACCTCACCCAAGTTATACCAGGACCTGTGCAACTCTGGCATCATGTGCCTACCATACCAGGCAAGGCGGTCCTTAGGAGGCTGACATCAACCCTCAGTGTGCAAAGTGGTCTTGAGGTGGGGACGATGGGCTACTTAAAGATGAGATATAATAAGCTCACACCACGTGAGCACTTGGTCAACCTTGCGCTCGATGAGGTGTACCTCGCACAAGGAGTAGAGTTGGCAGCTGGTACAGTCACAGGTACATCAACAAACTTAGTTGTAAAAATCTCAAAATGACTATAATATTTTCTGCTTAAAACATCGTGCTGCATTTTTTTCGGATTACCTACTTGAGTTGAAAGAAAATATTCAATATTTCTAATGACTTTTTTATAATGACTATTTTGTGAAATTTTTTCTTAGTTAAGACTTTCTATTAATTTGAAACTAAAACTTGTCATGCGCATTACAGGTGAAACTCGGGAGGGAAATGTTGCACGCATACTCCTCTGCACGATGATCAACTCCATCGCAAGCCGGTATGAGGACATGATATCGATGGACCCCATCGAGTCCATCAGTGCTGACCGGCAAGTAGACATTTTCCTTCAGGTTAGACACTTTACAACTCTACAGAAGTCATAAGTACATTTTTTTTTCATTACATCCTATGACAGCTACAGTTATATTAATTATACAACCTTCTTTTACAGGGTAGCTTTCTTTTATACGGTACCTGAGGAAGCTCGCCGGTGGGAACCCACAGCCCAGTACCAGGCAGTTCTTTGCGGAGGAGGCAGTCATCCATCCGTACCACCAGTCTCTGCAAGCTATCTGGGTACACCATTGGTGAGGTGCACCTAGGGATGCTTGAGGTGAAGGAGACTAGGGAAGACATCGACAACACCACTGTCGTCCTGCTTGTTGAGGCTGTCAACGACTACATGGCCTGCGGGGAGGAGGGTGATGAGGACATGGCACTCCTCAACTTCCTTTGCCACATCGCTGGGTACTGTGGCAAGTCTGCGGCCAAGAAACGCATGTGCCCGCCATGTACAGCCCTGCTGGTCAAGGACGACAATGGTGGCGAGCTTCGTCAGGTAAATTTAGTAGATAAGAATATAAATATACGTTCCTTAAGGTACATCTCACTTTTTCAAAATATAATCATAATTTCTAAACTTTTCAAAATATGCTTCACTTTAATATTAATAATTTTCTAACATATTTTATTCCATACGTTTCACATTTTAATATAATATTAATTATTTTTGTTTTCATTTGCAGATCCAGCTTGACGAGGAGCAGGAACGTGTCTCATTGAGCGACGCAGTGCTTGTCGCATCGAGGCAGTTCACGAAGATGCTCAACCGCGGCAAGCTGACCAAGCCCTCAGACTTCTGCCTCAACATCGTCAGGGAGATCTGCTTCATGTGGAGGGCTCTCGTGTGCACTGAAGAGACAAGGCTTTTGCTGCTGCATGCCAACAGCAGCTGTGAAGTGTTTGTAAGGGTGGTCACCCAAGTCTTTGTTGATGACGGCCAGCTGCATGACACAAAGTGTGAGGCAGGGCATGACTTTGTTGGGGCTGTCGTGCCCTCCCTCGCCAGAGCTCTCTTTAACACCTTCACATCAAATTATGTGAAGGAGCGAAACAGTGAGATTCACAGCAGCAAGCATGGCTCGCCTCTTTACCCCGTCATGACTCGTGACAGAAAGAAGCTTGCAAAACTCCAGGGAAGGAAGCCCAAGTGAGAAGAAACAAGGAACGTGCCTCAATGAGTGACGCACAGAGCTTGTCGCATCGAGGCAGTTCACGGAGATACTCAACCGCGGCAAGCTGACCAAGCCCTCAGACTTCTGCGACGCAGTGCTTGTCGCATCGAGGCAGTTCACGGAGATACTCAACCACGGCAAGCTGACCAAGCCCTCAGACTTCTGCCTCAATGTCGTGAGGGAGATCTGTTTCATGTGCACTGAAGAGACAAGGCTTTTGCTGCTGCAGGCCAACAGCAGCTGTGAAGTGTTTGTAAGGGTGGTCACCCAAGTGTTCGTTGTTGGGGTGCAGAACTTTCAGTGCCCAGCTTGCAGAAGAAAAAAACAGGGACGAAGGGGAGAGAAGAATGTTGACTGCAAGATGAGGAATACAAAAAATATATGAGGTTTGAAACCTAAGAGATGTTTTGGACTGGGAGGCTGGAGTGGAGAGAATAATCAGACCAAGACCAACAGCAACACGAAAAAATGGCGAGAGATGGCAAGCTTGTTAAGGACTAGAAATATCCCACTGAAGAGCAGAGGCAGTGTTTATGAAATGTGTGTCAGAACAGCTTTGTTGTATGATGTTGAAACATTGGCAATGACAGGAAGAATGGGAGATCAATTGAAAAGATTTGACCAACGGATGCTGAGATATATGGCTAAATTGAGGTGGTAGAACAGGGTGTCCAGTGAGGAAGTGGCTAAGAGATGCGAATTGAGAGAAACACAGGGAAGAATGAGACAGAAAAAGTCACAATGGTTTGGAAATGTGAGAAGGGAGACGGAGCGAGGATTGCTGACGATAATGGAGTAAGTGGAGACACCAAGGAAACCAACTGGAGAATCATGATGAACATGGAAAGGCAGCAGGGTATGGAAGTGTTAATTATAGAAGAAGGATTGACACCGGAACGAGCAAGATGGAGAAGGATCATCTCTAGTCCCACCCTAAGCATGAAACAAGAATTTGATATACTAAAAACGTATATTATATATATATTATATATATATATATATATTATATATATATATATATATATATATATATATATATATATATATAATATATATATATATGTGTGTGTTTGTGTGTGTGTGTGTGTGTGTGTGTGTGTGTGTGTGTGTGTGTGTGTGTGTGTGTGGTGTCTGTGTGTGTGTGTGTGTGTGTGTGTGTGTGTGTGTGTGTGTGTGTGTGTGTGTGTGTGTGTGTGTACTGTAATAAAAACTATCAAGTCTTGTGTTTATCTAATACAAATCTTAGTTCAGTTCGTCCACATTAAACCTATGCCGAAATATATATTGGGCTAATTGGCTGGAAACCTTTAGGGAGGTATCTCCATTGCCAAACAAAGTTATTTAAAAAAAATGAGTTGATACCTCTGTTAGAAGGGAAATGGGAGTGATTTTCGAAAATGTCAGGAATCGCAAAACTGGCCTCCACTGGGAAATGGCCCAAAATGAGTAGCAAGTCCAGTATAGAGTAGTCTTCGGCGTACCGTAAGCAATTGGATGCATTTAATATTTCGCTTCATATTATGACTATCATACTGTCACATAAATAACTAGGCAAAGGAAAAAAACACTAACGACAAAATGAGGGAGCTTGGATTATGGGCTATAGCAGGCCCGTAGCCACGGGGGAGCTATCGGGGGGCTTATTCCCCCCAAGAAACTCATTAGCCCCCGCAAACCATTCAACAAAAGGTTTTTTTATTAAGAAGGGTAAATGATTTGTCTACACACAAATGAAAAAAATACGAAAATTCAAGCCAGATGTACTACTCTTTTTTGACACATGATTTGATTCTATACAGCTACATTTATTCATTTCACTGTAGCTAACACTATATATATATATATATATATATATATATATATATATATATATATATATATATATATATATATATATATATATATAGTGGCCACGGTGCACAAATGTCGCCAGGCGCCATATATTATGAATTTCAGCACTAAAGCATCTCTACAGACTTGTATGTGCCACGGAAGAGGCATGTACGTACAGTAGTTTATGTTATGTACCTGTCTTCAGTGACACATACAAGTCGTGTAGTGATGCTAAAATATAGGTTATTTATTTAGTCAACGCTAATTTATACATGGTACTAATTCATTTATCAGAAAACGAAATATATAAGTAAATAAATAACATCATCAATCGGGAAAATTACCCGATTGATGATTTTATATATTTATTTAACGCTAATTTATGCAGGGTTCTATTTAATTTATCAGATAACGAAATATAGCAATGAAAACCTAATAAAATTGCGCTTCTATTGTACCCTTCATGATAAAAGTTGACTCGCAAAGTTTTAAATGGCGAAGAGTTAAGTGAATATTAAGTTCATGCATATTTCTTCATAGTCGCGTAATGGCATTTCTTTAGCGTGTTTTACTGTTTTTTATTTGATAATAACCATTATATTTTGATAATAACCACTCCACCATTGAAATGCTTGCAAAGCATGAAAATCCCCAGTAGTGGATGCCAGAACTAAGATTTGATACATGATGGTTATATAGGTTATATATAGTGAAGTAGTAAACGTTTAACATGGCTGCAACAGGTCTTGCAATATTGTGTTGCTGGATTTTTTCTCCGTCCAGAGAATTAGAAACCTGATTCTCAGCACACACAGAATGATGACCACGGATCACCTTTCATAAGCCAGCTAGGAGGTTATTCCCTGAGGTCAAATTAATAACCCTTTGGTGTGTCTTGGGGGGGAGGTCAAGTTTGCGGGACAGTAGGACCGCCCACTTGATCCCCCTGCCAATGAACCACGAAAGGGGCAGGGCCAGTCTGGA
>JACEEZ010019994.1:102500-115000 GCA_016584305.1 Chionoecetes opilio | reverse complement strand
GTGTGTGTGTGTGTGTGTGTGTGTGTGTGTGTGTGTATGTGTGTGTGTATACAAACCTCAGCTCGAGGGTCAGGGCGCATAACAGCTGCGGGCTTGAGGCTGAGATAATGCAAAGAGGAAGGAGTTGCCGGGGTCCACAGGAAGCCTAGAGAAAGGTCCGGGGTCGGATTCCTGCAAGAAGACCATTTTTGTTACCTTCCCTTCGTCCTTGTTTATAATGTAACTGATTGCTTACCTGACCATTCCTTACCATGACCTTACCATTCCTTACCGGAGTAATTTCATCTTCCCCTATGGTAAAAGCTTACCCTGTAGCAGCAAATGTTGTCCAGAGGTCCATCATAATCTCACTAAGAAATAAGTCGTCTGATCGCTTCAGTGGTTGGCTGCCGAAGACTTCATTGAAAATGTACTGCAGGTCGTCACCATGACTCACCCCTTTAACGAAAAATCACAATTTTTTAGAAGTAATCAGGTGAGCTGAATTGTATTTGAAAAAATACAAACTCTATTCCAGATACATTACTTAACATCACTAATTATATTAATGAATACATTTTCGGGAAAATATTACTAAAGGTGTATTTGTAGTACGTCAATTTCAATATGAGTCTGTTTCATAGAAATATGGTGTCAATAATATCAGGGCCCGTATCCTCACTTACAATTAATACTAAACTTTGGTATTAACTCCCGACTTTACGCTTAACTTCACACTCACTGTTATCCTCACTCACTCTTAACTTAATCTTTACTGTTAAGTTTGGTATCAGCTTAAAAGTGCTGGCGAGGACTTCTAAACCCTTAATACCAAAGTTAATAGTAGGAAATATTCGAAATGGCCGCCGCTTCGAATGCGAAATAAGTCTTTATATAACAAATACGGACGCTATAGTTACAATTAGGTACTATATAGGCGCTGCAGCAGCTGAATATGTGGCTACATAGACCTACAAGACCTAGTTTGAAGAAGCATTATCATGGCATTATGGGCGTTCATACGCCCATCCCTATTCTTTACTTATTGGGGCAGAAAAAGCGGATAATTTATAGTTTCACCCAACCAACGATTTTCTGATGCGCCTTATGTTTTTCTTGTGTGTTTTTATGTGTTTTGAATGAATCTGCTAACCGTTTCTGTCGCATTTTTTTTTTTTTTTTTTTTTACGTTGATAAAGGTTATTTTTATTTTTTTATTAGTTTAGTTAGGTAAAGGTTAGGTTAGGTATAGGTTACGTTAGGTTAAGTTAGGTATAGGTAAAGGTTAGGTTAGGTTTAGGTTCAATTTTTTTTTTTTTTTTTTTTTGGGGGGGGGTCATTTTTGAAGAAAAAAAAAAAAATGCCACAGAAACGGTTAGAAGATTCATTCATAACACATAAAAACACACCAGAAAAACATAAGGCGCATCAGAAAATCGTTGGTTGGGTAAAACTGTAAAATGACCAAAATAACTATTTAATCAGTCTTTGAGAAAGTGGTGGTCATGGCTTTGAGTTACTCAACCGTAGACAAAATGCAGCAATGTTAGAGTAATAAGTTTGAGATGAGCTATAGTAGTGTAGGTAGGGGAAATATTCTTTTGAAAATAATTGCACCACAGAAAAATAGGTAATTATTAAGGAGAACTGGGCTCTTTCTGCCGTCCTTACTACTCCCATTTTCTGTAAAATTTAAACTCCCCCATGTAGTGATGATACTATGATAAGCGGATAATTTCTAGCAAAACAAAAATTTGATCAATATTTTCCCTAGTAACCAGTAGAAAATTTGATTTGCATTGACCGGCTGTGAGTCTTCGCTGCACTGCAGCCAGCCTGGCCGGCCGGCCGGGCGACCGTACACCATTAGATTTGATAAATTAGCCTAAACAACCAAATAAAGGATGACCAAAATCTAGCCTAGACCTAAAATAGCTTAAACATAACCTGAACCAAACCTAAACGTGACCCAATCTAAACCTAACCTAGCCATCATCATATGAATTTGTTTATGAAAAAACTAACAGGTAAAATATTTCATATATCAATTCAACACTTGCATTATGTTTATTTGTCTATAAATCAGCAGTATCACAAAAAAGTGGCTAAAATGGTTTTCCATAATTTTCTTCCAAGCTCTTCACACACACACACACACAATTATTATATTGGTATTTGCTGGAATGTAATTATTGAATGGTCTACAGGACAAGGGCAAGGAGTACACACACACACACACTAGCATAGTCTTACTTCAGCATTACCAATACTTAATATTATCTCTCTCAACCCCACTATACCAGCAATAGACTGAACAGCTAGGCTAGGTTATGTGGTTAGGTTATCTGCAGCTTAGGTTAGTAAACGAGCAGATGGATCTGGGAGGGAGGCATCCCCATTTAGGTCAAGCTACGTTACCAACCACCAACCAGTGTCACCAGGTACCAATGTCAAACTGCAGCTTCAGTGTTCTGGGACAAGTGAGAAAAGTTTGTGTGGAATAATGAAATAGCTTTTATTCTTCCTTTTCATCTATTACCAGTGGAACTGTCGCCGAACATTTCCACGTCGGCGAGAGTTCTCGGTTGGCGTTTCGGCGAGTTCCTATTGGTTTCTTAAAAGTTTAGAAGTGCGTTTAATTAAATTCTCACCCGTTTTTGGAGGAATATATTTTCTATACTGTGACAGATTAAATCAAGACACAACATCTATTTAGGAAAAATTAGTTTCGTCCTCGAAATCCGTGGTGCCCAATAACGAAAGTTTACCAATAAAAGGAGTTTTACTCCTAGCCCAGCTACGTAGGGAAGTCTTATTCCAATCTCAGGCAAATGAAGCTGTGGTCACATCACATCCAAACAGTCTTGTTTCCAACGCTGTCAGATGGAATAAAATGTTAGTTCCATTACGAGAAAGCAGAGGAAGCCATTCAGATAGGGAAACTATACGGTCTGCATTGGCTTTATGGTACTCGAGATCTCGTCGACCCTGTGTCGGGACGAGAATTTTGGTAGACGAGAGCACAGTCTAATACTGTGGGCAAGAGTATACCCAGCTGACCGGGCACGTACTGAAGTTACAATGTCACTCATCTCTCTCCGCTACATACAAACATTTAATACACACAATGACAGCGTCACAGCCCTCTCACAACCTTGCTAATGACAACGCTTTTACATGAAAGGCCGTCGTGGATTGACTGAAAAAGTGAAAACATACTCCCACGGCAACACCTTTATAATCGTCGATTTATACAATTCTTCAACATTTTCTTCCGTGTTAAACATTATTTATGGCTTTATACTGTTTATCTAATAATTATTTAGTCTTGAGATGATACATTTCTTAATTTTTCTTAGAAATTATTGTCTTCTCATTTCGGTAGTTTGGTTTTGTAAACAAGCGTCCATAGCAACGGGTTTACACTCAAAGTAGCCAGGGATCTGCTAATCGTTACACTCAAAGTGGATGAGGATAGCATATGCATTTCCGTAATACCAACTTTTACACTTAAGAATAACACTTAAGAGTAAATATTAATAGTAGGTGAGGATTCGGGCGATTGAACAGATAATTTATTGTTTTCCTGTTATCTTTATACATCTATAGATAGATAGATAGATAGATGGATGATAGATAGATAGATAAATAGATAGATAGACACATATATATATATATATTTAATATATACATATATATATATATATATATATATATATATATATATATATATATATATATATATATATATATATATATATATATATATATATATATATATATATATATATATATATATATATATATATATATATATATATATATATATATATATATATAATATATAAATATATATATATATATATATATATATATATATATATATATATATATATATACTATATATATATAATATATATATATATATATATATATATATATATATATATATATATATATATATGTATATATATATATATATATATATATATATATATATAATATATATATATATGTGTGTGTGTATATATATATTGGTGTTTTTGTGATGTTCCTCAGGGTTCTGTCTTATCACCAACTCTCTTTCTATTATTCATTAATTATCTAAGTCTAACTCAATCTCCTATTCACTCCTACACTGATGACTCTATCCTGCATTTTTCAACGTCATTCATTAGGCGTCCAACTCAACTGGGACTAAGAGACTCACGCAGAGATGCCACAGAGCGCCTAACTTCTAATATTTATATTAATTCTGAATGGGGTAAAACAAACGTTGTTTTGTCCAATGCCTCATAACCCAATTTCTTCACCTCGCTATGTACTTGACATAGCGTTTCAGACAATTATCCCCTATGCTTCAAGGACACTCAACTGTCTCCCTCTTCTACCTTGAACATCTTGTTGTATACTGTACTTCACTAAAAATCTGAGCAAGAAATTTCACATTAAATTTCTTGCTAAATCAGCTTTTAAGAACTTAGGTGTCCTGTGTCATCTGCGTCCTATTTTTTTATCTCTCTCCGAAATGCTTACTCTGTACAGAAGGTTTATATTCCCATATATGAAGTATGTATGATATTTTGGGGGGATCCTCTCATACCGCCCTCCTAAATAGGATGGAGTCAAAAGCTTTTTGTATCGTCAACTCCTCGCCTCTGATTGACTGTCTTCAATATTTATATCAACACCGTAATGTTGCTTCTCTTGCTATCTTTTTGCCGTTATGTTCATGCTCCCTGGCCCTCTAAACTTGTTAACAGCATGCCACCTTCTCTCCCGCGGCCTTTCTACAAAGACTGTACTCTTTCTCATCCCAATTATGTCTATCTTACTAATGCAAGATTTAATCAATAACTTTACCTTGTCATCAATTATTATCTATGACCTAATTTATTTTTCAAGAGTGTCAAGACACCTGAACTAAACTGGCCCACAATCCTTTCTACAATGTCTTACTGTCTACTTTATAGGGACTGACAGCTAGCGGGCAGTTGTTACTTCTTCTATTGCTTGCTTTTGGTCAGTCCTGTCTGATGTAAAATAGGGAAATGAATGTCTATGTGATACTCAATGGGCAGAACATTTCATTATTAGTTTAATTTAGTAACAAATTTGGTTAAAACTGATCATTTTGTCCACTATGGTATGTGTGGAAATTATCCACTAAAACGGCTCTAATTTTGAGTAAGGTATTAATTTGAATGGTGGAATTTGGCGCCTACCACCAGGAGTGCGGGATACGAACACAAACTCCACATATGTATATATTATAATAGATTTGGGTATAAATTAAGATGTATTTAGATATAATTAGATAATTTTGGTGGTATTCATCTATAATACCACAATTAATCAAAGGATTAACATAATATAAGAATTGTCAGGAAATTTCCACGTATAGGAACATTGTTGCAACATTGTCCCACGTGTAAGCCCAGCTGAAATGTTTTCTCAGTGAAGGGAATTTAGTCACGAGTCAGCCACTACCATATGAAGTTGTGGTGAGCTTTTGATTATACACTAAAGTGTAGTCAACCTCATAATAATATGAGGAAGCTTTAACCGATCAATCGGTTGAGAAGGACGAGGTGTAAACCACATCTTGTAGAAACAGCTGTGAAAGGCTTCGTCGGCCGACCACACAATCGCGGCCATTACGTGCATCAGTGAGCCCAGTCATCACGCCAACCATTCCACTGCCAGCTTGTTGCGATTCTGTGTACCACCAGCCCCCTCCATGCTTCCCCGAGCTACAGATTTAAGCCTTAACACCCTTCAACCCATCTGCCACTGCTGAGTATACCTTAATTAGCGTCTAAGTAGGGTATCTGCGCAGCTTAGGTAGCCTATGGGTTAATAGCAGGGTGAGTTCACGTTAATCAACATTATAATTTTAGCAGTTGTTGTCATCCATCAGTTGATGGGCGATAATTCCAACAGTATGTAAAATTTCGAAAAGCTCTAAGTAAAATTGAAAAGACATTTCGTCAAGTTGATGAAATCAAAGATCAAGTCAATAGAACAGTATTTTCGCGGCATCAATAAGATTCAGGTTGTAGACAACAGATGTTACACTTACATATGAGGTCCAAGGTTGTGTTTATATACGAAGAAAAGGTCTTTTCTCCCCGGTGTTCCAGCTGGTACATGTAAGTGTTCTTGCCGTAGGAAGCATCACGGGTGTGGAACTGTGATGTTAGGTCATGTGGTACCACGAAAAAAGCGTCACCATACAACTGCAAATTTTCATTATTTCTTAATTTATGCATAATATGATAAACTAATATTACTTGTATGAAATTAATAAAACCTCTGTAAATAAGTCACCAGATAAATGAGATTTGAGTACTAGAAAAAAAATGCAAGTAAATGATTGTAGAACATTAGTTATCAATGAGAAACCTTGCATTTTATTGAGTGGCAAGAAAGACACCATTGTCCCACAATGTGTTTCTGTGTTGTGTGTTTCCTTTGTAATCCTTTGTAATGCTTACGTTACATCTGTCTTTATTAGAAATAACCTGAATACGAAGTATTCTGAATCTTTAATATTTTACTCTAACGTGTCTTTTCTGTTTTAATGGATAATTTAGTAATGGAAGCTACTTTCGGTTTTCATTGTAATAAGTGTGTGTGTGAGTAGGGTTACTACAGCTACGGTGCAGTGTTTCAGTATCTGTTGGCGCAATGTCACCTGTTGGGCTTGGGAGCCACAATCCAGCTGAACAGCCACTCGCGAGCCGTTTGTGCAACAGTGCTAAAATTGAACCCTGACGACGATGGGCGCCTGGCGGTCACCAACCCGGATTTTGAATTTTGTCTACACCCAGGGGACAAGATTGTCACTTCTCCCCGCCAAGAGGAACCTTACTCTGTCTAAGCATAATTTTGTATTCATTTCTTTCATTTCATTGTGTGTGCGTGTACGTGTGTGTCATTCACCCATGGTCTTTGTCCACGCGAGCTGGCTCGCGATCGCCAGTTTCACCCTCTCAGTGCGAGCTTGGAGCTCATTATTACCGATCTTTGGGCAATGCTGGGACCTCACACACCACACACCCCCATCCTCTTGCTCAAGGGGGACAGTAACCGCCCGAATTTGCCAAGTGAAAAATCCACGGGAGCGCGAGGATTCGAACCGCCTACCCACATAGTGAGAGACCAGAACGTCGTCAACCTGACCATCGCGCGGTGTGTGTGTGTGTGTGTGTGTGTGTGTGTATGTGTGTGTGTGTGTGTGTGTGTGTGTGTGTGTGTGTGTGTGTGTGTGTGTGTGTGTGTGTGTGTGCGTGTGTGCGTGTGTGTGTGTGTGTGTGTGTGTGTGTGTGTGTGTGTGTGTGTGTGTGTGTGTGTGTGTGTGTGTGTGTGTGTGTGTGTGTGTGTGTGTGTGTGTGTGTGTGTGCGTGTGTGTGTATGATTAAGCTTATGATTTATATGGCTTAGTTCGGATTTTTTTATTTTATTCTTGTATATCAAATAAACAGAGTCTGGATACTGGTGCATTATGCAACTATACTGTAATGAAATGTTAACATAATCTGTAGACAAAATTTATCTGTATTCATGAAATTTATTTTCTGTTTCTTGTAAAATAATTGAAATATGTCACCACCTCAACCACAAGGAGTTCCGTTTACTGTATCAACCATAGATCAATTATAATTATTAGTAAGATATTTTTTTGCGTGAAAGGAATTTGCAAATGGAAAATTAATACGTGTCATAATTAATCGATATACTGATTCATATAATGTATACGTATATGTGTGTTGCCTTACCTGCACAAGCTGATTAAAGTTTTGTTCGTTAAAGGTGAGATTTCCGGAGCCCAAGTAGTGGTAGTAGATTCTCCGAGCCATGTTGACGGGGCGTTCCTCTTGGTCTAGACCAGTGGAAAGGGGCCCCATCGTGGGAAAGTCTGCAATCAGCTGCTCTGCTGAAGGCCCATCCAAAAGGCCTACGATAAAAGGAAAACCGTGGCATTTATATATGCTCGCATTTTTTTCCTCTAATAGATATTGACGGAGGAGGAGGGGGAGGAGGAGCAGGAATCTATAAGGAATACATAGAAAGTACACATTCCAGAAGATCTTTTGGTCTATAACGAGGGTATCTTCTGAACTGCATACTACAGTACTATCAAACTACATGTAAGAGAACAGGATAGCACATGACAAAATTACTCCCCGCCCACCCCTCCATCTAGCAACATGCCAGAAGGTAAGGTAAAGATGGGGGCATACGCTATACTGCGCGTGGCCTCGGTGTTCATCTCCGTCGCATTGGCCTTTGAGCCTGTGGTGGTGACAAACCATTACCCCGTGACACAGGGCTAGCGTGACATCCGGGTTACCACAGTTACCTTCCCCAGCTTTCCCCAGGTACCCATCAACCCTTGGCTGGGGCGGCATGAGCCTCTAATCACAGGCGTCACTAAAAAAGTCTTGCCTGCGCCACCACGGGCGAGGACCAACCATCACAGCCCTCAAGTGAACCTCCAGAGCCTACCATCCGAGCCCTGGGTCACCACTGCCTACAGGCGCTATAGGCACAAATGTAAAAACAAAAAAACAAAATAAACAAAAACCCTGATAGGGAGGAAGAACAACTGATTGGGCAGGCCGCCGACATGCCCTGGCGCGGATTCTAACTAGGGCACGCAGATTCTTAGCTAGGCGCGCTAACCACTACACCACGGAGGCGACACACCGATAGGAGACATGAAAATGAACACAATGCATTTAAAAAATTTATTCAATGCAGCTTAAAATCCTATTAGCATTTTTAAGCACCTAAGCAATGAACACTTATCTTTAGATCATTACTAATGATGACACCCAAATCTTTTTTACTGCTTTAGCTTGATGACTTGTTATGCTTATGATAGTTATATAACAGATTACTAATTATTATTTATATACATTACTTAATATTTAATGTAATCAAATTTTAAAAGCAATTTATCACTACATTTCGATAGTTTGTCTAAATCACTCTTTTTATGAGTTCAATGTCTTCTTTGATATATGATATGTTAGCGGTAATATACGTTACCACATAATATTCCATTCTTTTTTGCTATGATATTTCTATGCACATATCCTGTTTTAGAATTATCATTCACATTCCTATTAATCAAGCTAAAACAAATTAGTTTGGTTTGGGAGAGGTTGATAATGGCGAACTATTATATGAATATGACTGCAATGTAATTGTTGGCATAGAACAAAATGTTTACCCCTAGTGTATCTGTGTAGGTTTACAAAAACCTTTGACTTTGTACCAATTTCAGTGGGAGAGAGAGAGAGAGAGAGAGAGAGGAGAGAGAGAGAGAGAGAGAGGAGAAGGAGAGAGGAGAGAGAGAGAGAGAAGAGAGGAGAGAGAGAGAGAGGAGAGAGGAGAGAGAGAGAGAGAGAGAGGAGAGAGAGAGAGGAAGAGAGAAGAGAGAGAGAGAGAGAGAGGAGAGAGAGAGAGAGAGAGAGGAGAGAGAGAGAGAGAGAGAGAGAGGAGAGAGAGAGAGAGAGAGAGAGAGAGAGAGAGAGAGAGAATCCCCGCCACCCACCCACACCGTCCTGCCCTGCCCCTCACACACTCCTGCTTGCTGGCAGGCCATTCCCTTCTATTCCCTCTTTCCACTATCCAAAAATTAGCATTACGACGTACTATGTAGTGTACTATGCTTCTGTAGAAAGAAAAATTAAAGCAGGGAAAAAATTCTCACCACAGAACCGTGAACATGCATAGAAAACGGATTCGTTATTCGAACAGCAGCTATTCGAACAGCAGATGGGCGCCTCGTGTCGGACATGGATGGGCAGATGGCTCGTTGGGCTGAGTACTTTGGGCAGTTGTTCACGGTGGACCCTCCAACTGAGCAGCTTCACACCACAGGGTTACAGGCAGTGGATGCCGATCCTCCCATTGACGAAACCGCACCCTCTCTTGACGAAGTCAGAGAGGCTGTAGCAAAGTTGAGGGGTGGAAAGGCAGCTGGTGTTTGTAATATCAGTGCGGAGCTCCTCAAAGCTGGGGGTGAGGCCATGATCCGCGGGCTGCATGCTGTCCTGACTGCCGTGTGGCAATCAGGTACCATTCCTCCTGACTGGAAAAGGGGGCTGGTCGTCCCTATCTGGAAAGGGAAAGGGGACCGTCAAGACTGCAACAATTACCGCGGTATTACACTGCTCAGCGTACCAGGCAAGGTCCTTGCCCATCTATTGCTGACACGAATTCGCAGTCATCTGGTGAAGCATCAGAGACCTCAGCAGTCTGGGTTCACGCCTGGTAAGTCAACAACGGACCGTATCCTAGCGCTTCGTGTCCTGGTGGAACGCCGACGTGAGTTTCGACAGGGGATGCTTGCAGCCTATGTTGATCTCAAGAAGGCGTTTGACTCAGTGCATCGTGAGTCACTCTGGGATCTTCTGCGACTTCGAGGAATTCCTGCAAGGACTATTGGTTTGATAACTGGTCTGTATTCTGGGACTGAGAGTGCTGTGAAGTGTGGGGCAGGGGTATCCAGCTTCTTTCCTGTGAATACAGGAGTGAGGCAAGGGTGCGTCCTTGCCCCATCACTTTTCAACGCTTGTATGGACTGGGTATTGGACAAGGTTGTAGATCAAAGTGATTGTGGAGCATCCGTCGGCAACACCAAGATCACTGATCTTGTTTTTGCCGATGATGCAGTAATCTTTGCTGAGTCGCTGGAGGTCCTGGTGATGGCTCTCGAGGCGCTGCACGAGGTGGCAAAGCCTTTGGGACTTGCGGTCTCCTGGCTCAAGACCAAGGTCCAGGTGTTTGGAGACTTACTAGATGAAGCAGTACAGTCTGTTCATGCGTGTGGCGAGGACATTGAGATCTTGGAAAATTTTACATACCTTGGTAGCGCAGTCCATAATGACGGCGGATCACGTCAAGAAGCCTTACGGCGGATTGGCATAGCCCACGGTATTATGGACTCGCTCAGCGGGAGTATTTGGCGTTGTCGGTACCTGTGCAGGAGGACAAAGATCCGGATCTTCAAGTCGCTTGTGATCCCTGTCTTACTCTATGGTTGTGAGACATGGACACTAAATAGTGACTTGAAGAGACGAATCAATGCCTTTGGTAATAAGTGTCTTCGCAGAATCATGGGGTATCGCTGGGATGATTACGTGTCAAATCAGCGATTGCACCGTGAGACTGAATCGAGGCCTATTACCTGCATAGTCCGTCAGCGCCAACTTCGGCTTTATGGGCATGTGGCACGCTACCCTGAAACCGATCCTTCCCATCGGGTTGTATCTGTAAGAGACAATCCGGCGTGGAGGAGGCCAAGGGGGCTCCCACAAGGCTCGTGGCTGGGGCAAGTTGATGTTTCTTGTCGAGAGCTGCTTGGTATGGGAAAGGAGCCTGCATGGGAACTCGCGCGTGGTGACCCCCGGGAGTGGCGTCGTAGGGTGGGCGAGGCGACGCGCCCCCCGGCGTATGCCCCCAATGATTGATTGACCTGTTTTGGAGCGAGGCTGACCTCCACACAGCAGCTGACGTCACGCGCATCAGAGGAAAATTATTTCTGTTTAGCCGTGGAGAGACCTATTAAAAGTCTATTGATCTTGTTGTATATATTCACTTGTATTTACGTATATACATATGTCAACTGTATATATTTCTACCCCACATACACAGTCTATTACATAGTCTAATAGTAGACTAATTTAGACTGTGCCAACATGCACACAACTACGAAGGTCTACACTACCAGGGCGCCCATAAGGTGTTATCAACGAACTAGCAAGTGCTCCCCGCCCGCTACCTGCTACCTTGGCTACTTCCCTGCTGATTATACGCGCGGTGGTTCCCTATACACTTTCAAGGACGCTTGTACTGCAGCTACAGTACCGTTATTATTACCACACACTCCAAATGTTTTACTATTTCATGTGGTGGGACGAATTCTAAGGCGGGATGGGCCCGAACCCCACCATGATCAATGTATAAAAAATGGGATATAAGATTTATTCCCTAAATTGTGATTATTACCCTGTCAGTTCGTCTGTTGAAGGATTCTTCTGGCGGTATTCTAAAGGGTTAATTGTATATAGGTCCAGGGCAGTGTAACGCTCAGTCTCCAAACTCATTACTCAGTTTCCCGATGGAGCAGTATATTGGCCTCACTGTTCACACTTTACAGTCCCTTTGACCAGTATTTTTTTTTTTTACATCTATGCCTATAGCACCTGTAGGCAGAGGTGACCCAGGGCTCGGATGGTACACTCTGGAGGTTCAATTGAGGGCTGTGATGGCTGGCCCTCGCCCGTAGTGGCGCAGGTAGGATTTTTATAGTGACGCCTGTGATTAGAGGCTCATGCCGCCCCCCCAGTGTCCTCCGATGCACTCGCAATCGAAGGTAGAGTTAGTGGGCAGCATGTGGGTGTTCTTAGGCCACTCGACGGTGCAGAAAATGTGTGGTTTTCTCCGAGGATCGAACTCAGATCACCGAGAACGCCACTCGGAGACGCTAACCACTCTGCTACCGC
>JACEEZ010019994.1:75000-92500 GCA_016584305.1 Chionoecetes opilio | reverse complement strand
AGCGAGAATTGTGAAAAAAGTGGGTTGCGAGAATTGAGGAAACCTTGATGTAGGGTGATGGGTAATGGGTGAGTGAATGGGTGGGGTGATGGGTAATGGGTGTGGGGTGATGGGTGAGTGAATGGGTGGGGGGTGATGGTTGATGGGTGAGGGAATAGATGGGGAGTGATGGGTACTGGGTGAGTGAATGGGTGTGTTGTGATGGGTAATGGGTGAGTGAATGTGTGGGGGTGATGGGTAATGGGTGAGTGAATAGGTGTGTGGTGATGGGTAATGGGTGAGTGAATGGGTGGGGGGTGATGGGTGATGGGTGAGGGAATAGATGGGGAGTGATGGGTAATGGGTGAGTGAATGGGTGGGGGTGATGGGTAATGGGTGAGTGAATGGGTGGGGGGTGATGGGTAATGGGTGAGTGAATGGGTTTCATGATTTCAGGAAAGCTAGAAGGGGCTATCTGGAGAGTCTGTGTTTGGTGGGCCGAAGGCCCACCAAACACAGGTGGTGGGCCGACGGCCCACCAATAGCCCTCCGCAGGAGCTAGCCAAAAAGTCCGCCCGGAGGGCGGCTTTACGGCTAGTATATATATATATATCTCAAAATGTGTCTGTCTGTCTGTCTGTCTGTCTGTCTGTTCGTTATACACTCGGCTACAGATGGCCAAAACCCGCATGCCGCAGGTATTTGGAATCCTCATGACCCAGTGGAGAAAATAGGCTATGTTACGATGGGCGTGGCCGACCCTGGTGGTCGTGGCCAGCAAAAACAACCTAAATACGGCTGTGGCTGCTATAGTCTCTGCTGGAATATTTTCTCTATCTTCATACTAGAGAGAATGAACATTTTATAGGGATACTATTATAAATGTTAGTAACTTACTTACTTGATACTTGATATATCAAGGGGGCCGCAGGGGTCCTCAGGGGGGGCCGCAAGCCCCCCATTGGGCCTATACCCTGTCTGCTACCGTAGATAACAGTGAAGTCGCCACCTGCAGTGATGTCGCCAGGCGCCAAATATTACGAATTGTAGCATTACTACTGATTTTTATGTGCCACTGAAGATGTTACACAGTAGTTTATATCATGACTGTATAATCTACCCTATTTCAGCGTTGTTTTATGCTTTGTATCTGCAAGTATAACTGTTGCGCATTTTGCTTCTCACGTTTCTCTTCGCGTGATGACAGACCGTAGCTGATCACCTTTCGGGCGGCAGGACACAAAATTTGCCAGATCTTTCAAACTTGAATAGAATTTGTTTTCACGTTGGCAGAGGAATTTTTATATATCCAAGCATCTTCCGCAGTAATATATGTAGAGACTTGTTTTACTTTACCTCTAATTTCCCTGAATTCCCCAGAGTGGCAACTCAACTGTTGGGTTAAAATACTAGCTGGCGACTTTACTGTAGTAGGTATAGCAAGGTCGCCACTCGGTTTTATTTTTGTCATTTGTTCATTTATAGCCCTAATATGACACAGATGAAGACACAAAATGACACAGACTTTCCAGATAGACCCTTCTAACTTTCCTGAAATCATGGATTTACATATGTAAGTATTAACGCCACCACACGTCTGTAAATAACAAAGAAACGTAGAACTGGCGACTTCACTGTTATCTACGGTAGTATATATATATATATATATATATATATATATATATATATATATATATATATATATAATATATATATATTATATTATTCATAGCATTTTATGATTTATTATATATTATATAGTTATATACTAGTATTATATAATATATATTTATTAAAGATCTATTATATATATATCATGTTGTGTGTAATGTTTCAAGTGTGCCCTAGCAACAACCACCATTTTCTTACATGTTTGTTTACCTCGTCGGTTTTCTAGTCTCGAAGACTAGTCTAGTCCAGTCTATTGTGCCTACATACGAAGGCGGTCAGGGCGTGTGTATGTGGCGTACTTGTATCATTTTTGCTTTTGGTACGACAGGAGCTATTTTTCCAAGTTACCAGCAAGATGCCGTCCTTGTGCTGTGTGCCCAATTGCAATGGGAACTACAGAAAAGGCCCCAGAGTGAGTATATTCTCTTTCCCAAGAGACAAGGTGCTTGCCAGCCAGTGGCTCAGATCAATCAAACGGGACAATTTTTCACCGACGGCCAGTACCAGGGTGAGTCTATGATCGTTGTAGTATTTGTAGTAGCTTTATTAGCTAATAATGAAAGAAGTAAGACGGTAAGTCTAGCATATCTAGCATACTTATAAGGCATACAAAACGAAATGTTTGTAGCATTAAAAATGGCGGATGCTATGTCACAAAAAATATTACTAATATTTTGAGAATTATCATTTGTGTTGTGTTACGTTCATAATTCACCTCCGTCACAGCTAGTGGGATCATGCTGCTTTGGCTGACTATGCTTTTGAACTAATGCAGGATTAGCAGCTGGCACTCGTGGAGAATGTGGTTCACGAATGTGGGTGTTTCGCGAAATATTGTCAGCGCGAAATCCTGTAGACCCCTTCATTCATCTCTCTTATTTCACTGGTTTTACGACTTAACTGCTACCCTGATACATGTTACAAGCCACATAGAGGCCCTAGCTTTCCATGAGAACACTTACAAGTAATAATAGTTACTCATAAGACTAAAATATTCACGTCAAAAGTAAAGCCTTTTCAGGTGTAGGTTTCAGGTTCAAATATCTTTTGTCTGAATACCAGTGCATCTAACTACTCTCATAAAATAATATGTATCTCAGAGTACTCTGTAACATGCTTTAGGGCAGCAGTTATGCTGTAAAACCAGTGAAATATGGAGGGGTCTACAGGATTTCGCGCATTGACAACATTCCGCACAAAATCAGGACCCACATTCTCCACGAGTGCCCAGCAGCCTCTGAAAGAATGGTGATATAAAAGTAATTACACTATTCATAATTATCCATTGGTATCCATACTAGAGATGTCAATTAAGTGTGGGGGTAACACCTTAGTATCGGTGATTTTTTTCTGATTCTTGAAGTGTTGTGGTGTTTGTTGCTTGATCACCCCGTTTTGTGCTTATACTTGTGAATGCTCTTGTGAAATGGCTTGGCTTTCTTGCTTGCCAATCAATGTTCTTGCTGTTTCCTTATTTTCCACATCAGTAACAAAGTTTGTTTCTTCACATCTGCATCCTGTTCATCTGCTAGGAGTAAAAATGTTGCAAGTTTTTAAGCATTTGTCAGTGTGTTGTGTTGTAGAAAGTTTAAGTGTTTCCTTATGTCTTTATATTCCTCGCACTGTAATAGGAAGTGTTCTAAAGTTTCCTGCAGACCAGGGTTACATGTCGTGCATGCTGTGTTCCCGAGGGTGTGTCTGTTCCTGTAGTTTAGTTTAGTTTCAGTGTATTGTTTCTGCATCTTATCAAAGTTGTAGTGGATTCATCATTTATCATAAAAGTCTATTTCTTTTATGTGTGTTTTGTATGTTCTGTAAAGTCTAAGTGTCTCTTTTTCAAGTAGTTCTGCTTTTCATTTCTTGGTATCATGCTCTTTTAATTTGTCTGTTATTTCGTGTTGTGTACTATACCAAGTTGGTATATGTTGGTATTATGCTCTTTTAAATAACTGTTGACTGTTTCACTTGCTCTTGCTGCTAAGATGAGTGTCAATGTCATGTTTAGGGCACCTGATTCACTTTGTGCTAAAATAAAGCCATCATCTGCATAAAACAAAGCAGGGATAAACCATATCTCATCTTTAAATCCAATATTTGTTTGGTTCAGGTGTAGGATGATAATATATGTTATCATTAAGAACAGTGATGTTGAACCATTGCAACCTTGCCTTATTCCGCTGGTGACATCCATGTTTGTTATGATCTCATTGTTTAGATACAGGATGGTCTTGTCATTTAGGTATATGTCACTTATGACGTCAATTATGTGTGGATGTATCCTGAACTTTTTTAGGCATTCAATTAGGGGCTTTCTTTTCACACTGTCAAAGGCTTTCTTGAAATCTATAGCGATGGTTATTAATGGTCTCTTCATCTTGAAAGACCACCACCACCACCACCACCACCTCAACCACCACCACAACCACAACCACCACCACCACCACCACCACCACCACCACCACAACAACAACAATGCCACCACCACCACCACAACAACAACAACAATACCACCACCACCACCATCACACCACCATCACCACCACAACACCACCACCACCACCACCACCAAACCACCACCACCTCTACCACCACCACCTCTACCTCAACCACCACCACCACCACCACAACACCACCACCACCACCACCAAACCACCACCACCACCACCTCTACCACCACCACCACCACCACCTCTACCACCACCACCACCACCTCCACCACCACCACCACCACAACAACAATACCACCACCACCACCACCATCACCACCACCACCACCACCACCACCACCACAACACCGCCACCACCACCACCTCCACCACACCACCACCACAACAACAATACCACCACCACCACAACACCACCACCACCACCACTCTACCACAACAACCACCATCTCTACCACCACCACCACCACCCCCACCCCCACCACTACCACAACAACAACAACAATACCACCACCACCACACCACCACCACCACCACCCCCACCACCACCATTGATGATAATGACAGGGATTCAGATTAACGACATAAACAAGAGCGTGAACTGAGAAAGTAAACCTGTACGGGGAGCGGAGCGGGTCGAGCCCGCGGGATCCTCATGGTGTGACGTCACGGGCGATCTATCAGGCCTTGTCATCTCGGTGGCCACGGGTCTACCCAGTAGGAAGATGCCATGTTGCAGTCCAATAAAGATATGTGTGTTGATATGCGGGGAGACTCACTACTTATAACTACAGGCCAGGGTTGCCATCCGAACGATAATTATCGTACATATACGATTATTTTTACCTTGGTACGATGTACGATAGTGCTTTTCATTATCGTACGTTTTGTACGATAAATTAACCATGTCGTACGATATTATACGATAATTCTACGGATTCATCAGAAAAGAAGAAGAAAAAAGTAAACCATGATTCAACGTGAGCAAAACAAATAAAGAAAAAGAGGTATGGATGATAAACAGCTGAGAGCAAGAGAGGGAATATTCGCACGTCACTCGTGACCCGTTCAGAACCTGTGAGTGGGGACCTTACAGCGTGTGTTAGGGTTGTGCGGTATCACGAAAATACCGGTATTGCCGATACCGGTTTGCGGGAGTAATACCGGTACGTCCTCACACCGGTATCAATTACGATACCGGTATACCGATAACGTACAGGAATACCGGTGTTACCGGTATCGGTATTTTTTGTTCGTGTTTTTTTACTTGTCCATTCTCAGACAATTATTAACCTCTACAGCATCGCCCCCCCCCCCCCCATAAATAAAGTTTCCTATAGCGTCGGCCATTTCTTTTTTTACAATTATTAACCCCTACCGTACAGCATAGGTAAAGGTAAGGTAAAGATGGGAGCATACGCTTAGCTGCGCGTGGCATGCGGTGCTCATCACCGTGGCATTAGCCCTTAGAGCCTGTGGTGGGTGAGAACCCGTTACCCCGGGACACAGGGCTAGTGTGACTCCCGGGTTACCACAGACCACAGTACAGCATAGACCCTCCTAAAATAAAGTTTTCTGTGGCGTCGGCCATTGACAGATATAAGGGGGGCCCGAGTAAACTATGGCCTAGGCCCCGCACCCCAGAGGAAAAAATATGTTTTGAATGAAAATCTGAATGCTGGACATTTCTTATTTGCTCGAACACTGTTACATTGCATGTACCATAATATGCCACAAATTAGTACCAATATAATGTAAAATATGGGTGGAAAAAGTTTCATTTAAACTAATATGAAATCTGAACCACATTTGGTAAAATTCTAGTGTCCTTTCCCGCCCTTATTAGTGGTTTTATTTCATCCAGACCTTCACAAATCCCTTCAGATACCTCTAAAACGTAATAATAAAGGGGGGGAGCGATTAAAAAATAAAAAATAAAATTACTAACCTATCCTAACCTAGTAAAATTGTAGTCCTTTCCCACCCTTAGATCTCGTTAAGAGGTTATCGGTTAGGTTGTAGTGAGGTTAGGTTAGAAATTTTATTTTGGGGGCCAGGGCGGGGGTAATATAGGGGGGAGGGGGCGTTGAAGGGGGCATCTCTCCCCCACTTTATAATTACGTTTTAGAGATATCTGAAGGGATCTGTGAAGGTCTGGAGAAAAAAGAAACTAATAAGGGCTGAAAAGGACTCTAGAATTATACCCCACATTTCATTCAGGGCCCCGCACTCCCACGTACCGGCCTTGGGCCTCGCACACCATAAGTCCGCCCCTGGCGTCGGCCATCTCTTTTTTTTTTACAATTCGTAACCCCTACCGTACAGCATAGACCCCCCTAAAATAAAATGTTATTTGGCGTAGGCCATTTTTTTTTTTGCATCAGTAATCTAATATCTATAAGGAGTAGCCGTGTGTCTCTGTGTGTGTGTGGTGGTGTGCTGTGTGTGTTGTTGTGTGTGCTGCGCGCGTGTTTTTGTGTGTGTGTGTGTGTGTGTGTGTGTGTGTGTGTGTGTGTGTGTGTGTGTGTGTGTGTGTGTGTGTGTGTGTGTGTGTGTGTGTGTGTTTTGGGTAGCCGAAACTGTAAATTCAATTTTGATGAGAGTAGGCTCAAAAAATCGCAAATAAATCGTAGGTGGTAAGCGGTTTGGTCCCATGTCGGTTGAATAATTTTGAAGGGGGGTTTTGGGCTAAAAATACTTTAGGAGTATTAGATTCCAGGAAAAACTCTGCGATAACGTCTTGCCGCATTCCACAAAATCAGTAGACTCATGGACGTTTGTGTGCGTGTGTGAGTGTGTGTGTGTGTTGGAATCACACGGAACACAAAGGGTTGGAATCACACGGAACGTGGTCTACCCCGAGGTACTTTGACCAGTGACCAACGACAACAACAACACGATTGGAGTTTGCAATCACATGTTGTCTAATAGGTGTCTTGCACGTGACGTCACAGCCCTTGTTGTGGCTGCGACAGGCGCGGGAAATGCGAGCTAGAGGACCAACAAACTCCACTTGCCGCCCAATGTTTGCCAGCTTATGGTAATTTTCCCCTACCAAATATATGTTTATCAGTATAAAAGATATGCTGTTATCTTCGGAAATGTTTGTTCTATAATATTATCAAATAAAAAACCGTAAAACACACTAAAGAAAGGCCATTATGGGACTCTCAAGAAATATGCATGAACTTAATATTTACCAACTCCAGCTCACATTTAATATTTTGCTCGAAAACCTTTTACCTGGACAATATCAATAGAAGCGGAATTTCAATAGCTTTTCCATTGATACATTTCGTTTTCTGATAAATGAATTAGAAGCATGCATAAATGAGCGTTAACTAAATAAATAACATCATGAAATCGGGTAATTTTTCCCGATTTATGTCCCAGCCGGGACCTGTATAAATACAACTAAAGGAAGATGAATACACACAGTCAGTCACACACACACACACACACACACACATATCTTTGAAATAATTATATTAATAATAAAATAATAATAATAATTTGGATCATAATAATAATAACAATAATTAAAATGATGATGCCATTATTAACCATAATAATAGTAGACTATGACTTAATAATAATAATAATAATAATAATAATAATAATAATAATAATAATAATAACAATAATGAAAATTTTATCTAGGCTAGATTTGTATAGTGACGCCTGTGTGATATGTAATGATCCGTTTTCTGTGATGGTCTTACGGGGGGACTCTTCCCTCAGGGGTAGAGGGAGGGAGGGAGGTTGTCAGAGCGGCATTGTCAGCTGAGCTGTAATCGGCCAATGATAACACGCGCCTCAGATTCTGAGGCTCTGAGCCAATGAGCGTTACGCTACCGTACGTGTTTCGGCAGTCCGGTCTGTTGCGAGAAAAAAACACAATACCGAAATCCAATACCGACCAAATAATATACCGATACCGGTATACCGATGCAATACCAATACCGATACCGGTATACCGAAGAAAAAAAATACCGGTATAGTAACCGGAAAATACCGGTATGATAAAATACCGGTAATCCTCGGTTATACCAAAATCCGGTGCACATCTTATGCGTGTGTCGGGTCCAGTTGCACGCGTTAGACGAGGCAAATACCCTGGGTACTGGTTCCACATCGTATTTTCGATAATCCATGTAGTTACTGGAGCAGTAAGATAGTTTTCATCCTACGTTTAAGAAAGCAAATTTATATAAACCCACACACATGGGGGTGAACGGTGAGAATCACAACTCATGGCTACTTTCATAACTGAGCCTGATGGTTAGTTATGGAGCTACAGCCATGCGTCTTCACAGAGCTGGAGGAATAGGCAAGAGGGACAGGGTTGAAGAGCCAGAGTAGGGAAGACAGAGAAAGGGGACACTCGCCCTGACGTCACGGAATCAACTCAGCTCCGCCCCCTTGGCAGACCTGTTTATACGGCTTTGGGTGCTACTACGAGGGTGCGTGCTACTATATGACGACTCCCTGCACCAACGTTGACGCGTGAACTTGTGTGATGCGCTATCGACCTCCCCCCACCTCTGTCAATTAGCGGTTGCGGTACTGGAGATATTGTTTTCCTCTTTTGCTCTTTTACCTCTACATTTTTATGTTGCTTTTGCATATTTATTACATGCCTTGTTTCACGTTAGCAGCAGATAGCTTTTCAATTTCTCTTATCAGACCCTTTTTTTCTTCTTCTTCTGCCTACAGTAGTTTTATTTATTTTCTGCCACATGTTCGCTATTATTTGTTTTTTAACATTATTACCTGTTTTGCAAATCTTCCATTGCTGCTTTCACTCTCTCAATCTCCAGATTATCATGAGTTTCTTGTTTCACTACATTAATCTGTTAACTTCCATTGTCTACATTTTTCATGAGCACCTTTTAACGCTTTCATTATCTTACCTTCTCCTAGATTTCTTCTCCTAGATTTCTTCTAGGTTCTGCAACTCAATTAAAAAAAACTCTACATCATTCATTTTAGCAAAAATCTTACTTATTTTCCTGAAATCTGAGCTTTCCATTCCCGCGCCCGATAACTTGTAAACACGGCCGGCGACTTCAACTAAAACACTTAGTGACCTAGATATCAGTTAATCCATGATTAACCTTATTTCCGTTTGATCCTAGGATACCTAGGACACCTAGCTCAGGCCCAAGCTAAAGTTAGGGGATGTCAATCAATCATTGGGGGCATACGCCGGGGGGCGCGTCGCCTCGCCCACCCTACGACGCCACTCCCGGGGGTCACCACGCGCGAGTTCCCATGCAGGCTCACTTCCCATATCAAGCAGCTCTCGACAAGAAACATCAACTTGCCCCAGCCACGAGCCTTGTGGGCGCCCCCTTGGCCTCCTCCACGCCGGATTGTCTCTTACAGATACAACCCGATGGGAAGGATCGGTTTCAGGGTCGCGTGCCACATGCCGATATAGCCAAAGTTGGCGCTGACGGACTATGCAGGTAATAGGCCTCGATTCAGTCTCACGGTGCAATCGCTGATTTGACACGTAATCATCCCAGCGATACCCCATGATTCTGCGAAGACACTTATTACCAAAGGCATTGATCCGTCTCTTCAAGTCACTATTTAGTGTCCATGTCTCACAACCATAGAGTAAGACAGGGATCACAAGCGACTTGAAAATCCGGATCTTTGTCCTCCTGCATAGGTACCGACAACGCCAAATACTCCCGCTGAGCGAGTCCATAACTCCGTGGGCTATGCCAATCCGCCGTAAGACTTCTTGACGTGACCCGCCGTCATTATGGACTGCGCTACCAAGGAATGTAAAACTTTCCAAGATCTCAATGTCCTCGCCACACGCATGAACAGACTGTACTGCTTCATCTAGTAAGTCTCCAAACACCTGAACCTTGGTCTTGAGCCAGGAGACCTCGAGTCCCAAAGGTTTTGCCTCCTCGTGCAGCGCCTCGAGAGCCATCACCAGGACCTCCAGCGACTCAGCAAAGATTACTGCATCATCGGCAAAAAAAAGATCAGTGATCTTGGTGTTGCCGACGGATGCTCCACAATCACTTTGATCTACAACCTCGTCCAATAACCAGTCCATACAAGCGTTGAAAAGTGATGGGGCAGGGACGCACCCTTGCCTCACTCCTGTATTCACAGGAAAGAAGCTGGATACACCTGCCCCACACTTCACAGCACTCTCAGTCCCAGAATACAGACCAGTTATCAAACCAATAGTCCTTGCAGGAATCCCTCGAAGTCGCAGAAGATCCCAGAGTGACTCACGATGCACTGAGTCAAGCGCCTTCTTGAGATCAACATAGGCTGCAAGCATCCCCTGTCGAAACTCACGTCGGCGTTCCACCAGGACACGAAGCGCTAGGATACGGTCCGTTGTTGACTTACCAGGCGTGAACTCAGACTGCTGAGGTCTCTGATGCTTCACCAGATGACTGCGAATTCGTGTCAGCAATAGATGGGCAAGCACCTTGCCTGGTACGCTGAGCAGTGTACGCCTGGTAGGTGATGTAGCTCCCTTATATATATTAAATATAGGCGATCTTGGCTGCCCCAGCGTACCACTCAGTTGATACATGGTTTTGCTCACGCGAGCTGGACTTGCGATCGCCAGTTTTACCCTGCTGGAAAGAGCTTGGAGCTCATAGTGACCGATCTTTGGGTAACGCTAGGACCTCACAAACCACATACAACCCCTCTCTTTGCTCAAGTGTGACAGTAACCGCCCACATTTGTCAGTGAAAAATACATTGGAGCGAGCGGGGCTGGGGATCTAACACCCAAGACAGAATATCCTTGGCATTCTAATCCATTTGAGAGAGTGAAAAAGAGAGAGAGAGAGAGAGAGAGAGAGAGAGAGAGAGAGAGAGAGAGAGAGAGAGAGAGAGAGAGAGAGAGAGAGAGAGAGAGAGAGAGAGAGAGAGAGAGAGAGAGAGAGAGAGAGAGAGATTTTTAGCACAATTTTACCTTGATAATTACATTCAGATTTTATTTATATTTTGAGTTGCAGACCTAATGAGATATATATCTCCCATTTCTATGTTTGCCTTTGAACTGCCTAAATTTGTGTGAAATGTGGTGTATACACTTTTTAAAGCCGACAATCTATTATGTAAATGATAAACATTTTTTATGTTACCAAAATACTTCAATATCTCATTCTAAATTCAAATTCTTAATAAAGAAAATTATAAATACCTCTCCCTGGGTGCCTGCCAAGACGAGTTCTTTGGCGGAAGCCGCACGGAGGCACGACAAAAGCTCTTTGCCATCAAGTGAGCCGTCTGGAGCCTCTACTCCTGAGCATTCCAACTGACGAGCAACTCCTGTGGCCACACGTTTGTGATCATCTCGTAAAGCCCAGGGACACAGAGCGTTGCCAGATTGCATGATAGCACGCTGGAATAAGCCTGGACAAATTAAATGCATAACTTAGTATTATTTTTTATGTTTTACATCATAAGGGACTGACCAAGGACAAAAAAAGAAATAACTTAAAGTCCACTAGCTGCCACTTCCTATAAAGTAGAAAGTAGAGGAATTAAACAAAATGGGGAAGGCCAATTTAGTTTGGGAGCTGTCTTGGCACTTCTCGTTTGAAGTTATTTAAGTTGTAGGAAGGTGAACAAAAAACCAGCTAGAGAGTTCCAGAGTTTATCAATGAAAGGAACGAAAGAGTGAAGACTGGTTAACTCTTGCATTAAGAAAGATGAACACAATAGAGATAAGAATAAGTAGTATGTCTTGTGCAGCGAGGCCACGGGAAGGGAAAAGGCATGCAATTAACAAGTTCAGAAGAGCAGTAAGTATGAAAATAACGGTAGAAGATAACTTGAGAGGCAACATTGTGGCGGTGATTGAGAGATTGAAGACAGTAAGTTAGAGGAGGGAGTTGATTAGATGAAAATCTTTTGAGTCTACGCTGTTTAGGTGAGATGTATGAATGGATCCCCCCCCATACGTGAGAGTCATACTCTACACATTGGGTGTGGGCGGATAAGACCACTTTACAAATCAAGCAGTTTAGAGAGATAAAAAAATGGACGCAGACGCCACAGGACACCTAACTTCTATTATGCTGATTTAGCAAGAGATGAGATATGAAATTTCCAGGAAATATTATTAGTATAAAATAGCCCAAAAAGGTTCATTGTTGAAGATAAAAACAGCTGAGAGCAATTGTAGAAGTGGGGATTGTTGTGTATGTATAATCATTAAGGATTTAGATATAAGCTATTTCTTATAGTGTGCCCAAGAATGGCAGTTTCTGTTATTACAAGTCTTCTGTATAGAAGAACATAAGGCGTTTTCTGCGGGGATCCTGATTGCAACCGAAAAAATTTCGGTTGCTCAAATTTCGATCCCTGTTCAACCATCCAGGGAAGATGATTGGCCCGACCCGCAATCATTTGTTGTTGTTGTTGTGACCGTTTGCAGCCGAGAATTTTCCGATTGCAACCAAAAATCACCCGCAGAAAACGCCTATAGTGAAAGGAATTATAAAGTATTCAACACTCTATCTTAGAGGATTAAGAAACACATAAATGGAATTTAGGATTAAGTGCCTTATATATTTACTGTTTGGATACTGTAATTTATACGTAGCTTCCAGAAATTACTACGGCTCACTGCGGGGAGCCATCTTGTACAAGCCATCTAGAAATAAACATACTAAAAATGTAAAGCTGTTTGGCCTTCGACCTTACAAGGACCAGAGTCGGCGACAAGTATGGGATTACTGTAAAGTAACGTCCGATCCTACACACAGCTATGTCTGAGAGCTCCTATGTGAATACCACGCAAATAGACACAACATAACACTGGCGACGAGACCGGAGCAGCCCTTGGACTATCACAGCAGAGACGGACAGCAACATGCCCTTAGATGTGGCTCAGCCCCCAGTGTTCTCCGTGACGGAGGATCCAGCTTCAGTGGCCAGTAGGTGGAAGAAGTATATCAAGAGTTTCAAGTTCTATCTAGAAGCCACAGGTGTAACGAACGCAGGTCAGAAGCGAGCTCTGTTACTACATGTGGCAGGTCAGGATGTGCCAGAAATGTTTGATACTCTTGACTGGTACTCTGAACACCTATGAGGAAGTTCTTACTGCACTTGATTTATATTTTGCTCCTCCGAGTAATATTAGGTATGAGAGGGTATTATTTAGGCAGATTCAACAGGAGCCAAATGAACCTACAGATACCTTTGTTACAAGATTAAGGAAGTTGGCAGAGACCTGTAACTTTCATGATATAGAGGATGCACTTCTAGATCAGGCAATAGAGAAATGTTCTTCATCTCAGTTAAGGAGGAAGTTTCTCCAAGAAAGAGACATTACCTTGGATAAATTTATACAGCTGTCTAGAGCCATGGAAGCAAATGATAGGCAGGCAAACTTCATTGAAGGTAGTCGTATGAGTACTCAAGCAGCATAAGTGAACCATGTTAAACAAAAGAGTTCAAAATGTCAGGCTAGGAAGGCTGGTACTGAAGGTAAAAACAAGGTAACACAGAAAAAAGGCAATGAGTACAAATCTGAGAAAAAGTGTATTAGATGTGGTGATAGCAATCATCTCAGTTATCACAGAGATAAATGTCCAGCCATCAATAAAACTTGCTCAGCATGTGATAAATTAGGCCATTTTTCAAAGTATTGTAGAACCAAGAAAAGGGTGAATGCTACAGCCACACGGATTCCACCACTACTCCAAATACCAATGTACCGCATAAGGAGTTGACACTTGGTAATGTAGATAGCTCAGATTTTGCTTTCAGAGTACATTCAATTGGCAGCAATCATAACAAGATAATGCTTGATGTAACCTTGGATGGTGTTCCTATGAAAATGCAATTAGACACTGCAGCAGATGTTACTCTCATGTCTGAGGAGTCAGCTAGAGCTATCCCTAATCTAAATGTGCAACCATGCTCCAGGCAGATAAAGGATTATAATACAAATCCAATAGAAGTCAAAGGTATGGCAAAGGTAAATGTCTGCTATGATAATTAATATATAATAGGGAATATAGAAATATGCCTATTATAGTTGTCAAAGGACCTGGACAGACTTTGTTTGGATTAGATTGGATAAGCAATATCCCTGTGAATTGGAACACAGTATTGAAGGTGGACTCTGAAGAAGTGAAGGGAAATTTAGAAAAAGGTATTGTCAGAATTTGAGGATGTATTTAAAGATGCTCTAGGTACTGTTAAGGGTGTTAAGGCTACTTTAAGTCTGAAACCTAAGGCCACTCCCAAATTCTGCGCTCCACGCCAGATCCCTTTTGCTTTAAAACCTTTAGTGGAACAGGAGATTAAAAGACTGACAGACAACCAGACTTGGGAAAAAGTAACATATTCAGATTGGGGTACACCATTAGTGCCTGTTGTTAAGAGAGATGGTGGCATAAGGTTGTGTGGTGACTATAAAGTAACTTTAAATTCCCAGTTGCAAGCTGCACAGCACCCACTTCCAAGACCTTATGATATGTTTGCAGCCATAGGTAATTGTAAAATATTTTTCATAGATAGACTTAAAACATGCTTTCCAACAACTTGTCATGGATGAAAAATCCCAAGAGTTATTATGTACACTAAACACACACATGGGACTGTACCGTCCAAGGAGACTACCCTATGGTGTAGCTATAGTAGTCTTGCTTTATGGCAACAAACAATGGATAAGATTTTCAATGGACTGGAAGGTACTTTCTGCTTTGTAGATGATATTTTAGTTGCAGGAAAAGATGAAGCTGAACATCTAGTACGACTTAAATCGGTCTAAGAAGTGATAAAGAATAATTAATTAAGAATACGTATGGATAAGTGTCACTTTGCCGTCACTTCAGTTGAGTACTTAGGCTTCAAAGTAGATGGTCAAAGTATACGTAAGGCTACTGATAAAATTAAAGCCATCAGAGATGCTAAAGTACCAGAAACCGAGGAGGAGTTGCAATCTTTTCTAGGACTGGTAACATTCTATGAGAGGATCATACCTAATCTAGCCACAATAGCACATGCTTTGTATGCTTTGCTAAAGAGAGACACAGAATGGAACTGGTCTCCAGAATGCACAGTAGTTGTGAATCAAATCAAGGCGGAAATTACCTCATCCACATTCCTACTTCACTTTCAACCTAACTTACCCTTAAAATTAGTATGTGATGCTTCTTCTTACGGAGTAGGAGCAGTGTTAGCTCATATCATGCCCGATCAAACTGAGAGGCCAATTGGTTTTGCATCCAGGTCATTAAACAAAGCAGAAGAAAAAAATCTCACAAATTGAGAAAAAAGCTCTGGCAATGATCTTTGGGGTTAAAAAGTTTCAGTAAAAAGTTTTTCGGTGAAAAATGCAGTGTACAGTCATCCGTGTAGGAGTGAAGAGGGCATTGAGTTAGACTCAGGAGATTATTTATGAAGACATTGTATTGTATAAGGTATTGGTTGGTTGAATAATAGATTTAGCATGATTACGGGCAGATATATGAAGGGTATGAGTTTCAGGAGACGGATATGGCTATGGTACCGTTTGTTAGCCGTCTCTCTATATTGGACAGCACGAAAACTGGCTGAGTTAAACCAAGATGTACGGGGTTTAAGATTAGAGAAATTATGTGAAATGTATGCCTCCATGCCAGATACAATGACTTCAGATGTGTGCTCGGCAGAAGGAGATGGATCTCTGACATGGAAGCAATATTTATTCCATGGAAAATCAGAGTAGTATCGCCTCTGCTCCTCCCACTTAGCTGAATTGAAATGCCAGAAGCACCTCCGAGTAGATGGGTCCCCTGGCGGCACCAAAACGATAGGTCAGGTTACGGAAATAAGTTGTGATCTGTGGAGCCCAACGAAGAAAATAGTTTTACCGAGTAAGCCAAAGGGTTAGATTTTGGAAAGATGTTCGGGTTAGGAGAAAGGGTTAGATGCAAGAAAAGGTAAAAAATGTTTGGCGTGTCTCTAAAGCGGTCAGAAGCACGGGTAGAGTGCTGCATCAGCTGCTCTAGTCATTAAGGATATCAAAGGTGTAGGCTTGTTCACAAGGTGGTTGGGCAGAGAAAGAAGATGATAGCAAAGGAGGAAGTTGAAAGATCTTGAAATCCCCAAAAATGCAGACTTCAGCAAAAGAAAATAAGTTAGATGTGCTCTAAGTCAAATAGTCAAAGAACTTTATAAAGTCTGAGGAGTTAGGTGAGAGATATACAGCAAAGATAAACTTGGTAAGAGAACTTTATGTATGAACTCTTAAGTTGAAGTCAGATGGTAGAAAATGCTAAATGAAAAAAAACAGACAAAAATAGAGTCATAGAATGAGAGAGAGAGAGAGAGAGAGAGAGAGAGAGAGAGAGAGAGAGAGAGAGAGAGAGAGAGAGAGAGAGAGAGAGAGAGAGAGAGAGAGAGAGAGAGAGAGAGAGAGAGAGAGAGAGAGAGAGAGAGAGAGAGAGAGAGAGAGAGAGAGAGTTGAACAATGACGTGATGAAGAAAATCATCCAACCAACTTGACGCCAAGCAATGGGGGTCTTTGGTGAAGGAGAGGGAAGGCAACGCCACCAAGGAGAGGATTCCGTCCCTCAAAACACCAGCTGGATACTTGGTGGTGAAAAATCAATACAAGACTGACCTGCAGCGACAAACTTCAATAGGATGATGTCAACCCAGGAGCCAGAGAGGCAGCCACCTCGCCTTGCCCGCCTGTATCACCTGAGCCTAGACAGCTTTGTGATAATGGAGGACACCGTGACCCGCCTCATACACGATGCGCCTGCGACTGGACCTGACGATGTAGGTCCTTTCCTGCTGAAGCATTGTGCAGAGGAGTTGATAAAGCCCCTCACGCACATATTTCATCAGTGCCTCAATACAGGTGCTTGGCCAAGCCTGTGGAAGGAGGCCCGTGTCACACCCTTACACAAGAAGAAGGACAGGACTGAGGCAGCCAACTATCGTCCAATCTCGCTCCTATCAGTTGTCGATATCAGTACTGGTGATTTTCTCGAGCTACTTGCACACCCGGAGTCTGAGGATGGTGGTGAATGGGAGCACGGCAGCTACATACCCGATAGAGGCTTCTGTTCCACAGGGGTCGGTCCAAGGCCCCATCCTGAGGAACAGTTACTTCAACGACCTCCTCTAGTGGCAAAAGCTTCAACAGCAACAACAACAGTAACAACAACTGCACCAGCAGCACCAGCAGGAGCAGCAGCAGGACGACCAATGCTTCCAGCTGGACAGGCTGGAGCACGGGAGGAGAGTTTGGTGACCTCAAAGTGTTGCACAAGGCCCAGGCACAATACACTTCACATCTCGCAGCACTTCGGATCCCGTGGAGGAGGTCTGAGCGCACTACGAGAGCTGTAGTCAGGCGATCTGCATCTCGAAGCCCTGAGGATCCACACCGCGACGTGTCAG
>JACEEZ010019994.1:25000-67500 GCA_016584305.1 Chionoecetes opilio | reverse complement strand
GAAAATCTATTTTCCTCATATCTTCGTAGCTATATGAGATAGAAATACGAATGAAAGGTCCTTTTATATGTTTTCAGGTATCAGGATTACAATGCAGCCATTATGTTTTTTATCAATAAAACACACACAAAACAATATGGCCGCCATAAATGTGTTTTTCATTGCAGAAAATTTACTTTCTCAACAGCCATTGCTACATGCCATGTAGAAGCTGGTTCAAGTATTGTAGTATAATTGTGTACATATTCGCGATGTGCTGCTGACGTGTGAGGCAAGGTAAATATAGCTGCGTTAGTTATATTTACCTTTGTGTGAGGGGTGTTGGTGTGCTGGCCGCGATTTTTTTCCAAAACAGGTTTGCAAACTTTCGGGTAAGGTTAGGTTAGGTTAGGTTTTGATTAACCGAGACAGTGGTAACTTTGTGTGGGAATCACAATGAGGTTATTTTCAAGAAAATCCTGTGGTTAGTTTCGGAGCTACAGCCATGCGTACAGGGCCGCCAACCTTTGCAAATTCGTTAGGGAAAACAAAATTCGCGTGCCGGCCGCGGGCGGGGTGAAGGCAGTGCGCTAGAGAGCTTGGGAAGGTACGGAGGTGTGTGTGTGAGCTGTGTGTCAGTCAATACAGCAGCCGATTGTCTCAAGCAAGGCCAAGGAAGGACAAGGCCAAGGAAGGAAGGTTAACTCATTATCCCGACCGGGGTCAGGAGAGGGACATCGGGTCAGTGTGTGTCTAGCAGTCCAACTGTCTTCATCTCTCCGTTTTCTATTTTTTTTTTTCTCTCTCTCTCTCTCTCTCTCTCTCTCTCTCTCTCTCTCTCTCTCTCTCTCTCTCTCTCTCTCTTCTCTCTCCTCTCTCTCTCTCTCTCTCTCTCTCTCTCTCTCTCTCTCTCTCTCTCTCTCTCTCTCTCTCTCTCTCTCTCTCTCTCTCTCTCTCAAACCATAGTATAAAAAACATAGTTAATTAAGAAAATGTATAACTTCTTATGTATGTCTCTGGAAATGGAATAGGTGACGAGAGAGAGAGGAAGAGAGAGGAAGAGAGAGAAAGAAAGAAAGAGAGAGAGAGAAAGAGAGCCTGGTTGTGGTCTTATCAGCTCAGGTCAAGTGTCACTCCCTCCCTTACTGGTCAAGGGTGATGGAGGTAATGTGCAGATCATTCACAAAGAAGAAGCTCAAGCTAGGATCTCCATGCAGTGACAGAAAGGACGGAAAGGGCATCCGACACAAGCTCGAGTTGAGCATCAATCCTCTGGATCCAGTGAGTCATCCTGAAGGCATAGTTAATATTGTCAGTGGCAGGGTAGGTCCTGCTACAGTCAACGTGCAAGATTCCCTTGAAGTTGGAAGAGAACAGATGGCTGAATTCGAAACGACTTGGCCGGAGCATTTCCATGATACCATCAACAAAAAGATCACGACCATGGCAGTGGCGAGGAAAAGTGTAAAAGTTGGTGAAACAAAAGTGTTTGACACCAGCCTCATCTACTCAAGAGTAGTAGGTCTTCAGGCCAGTTCCCGTCAAATGGACATCAAGGAGGTTCTCGCATATGAGCTGGCAGCAAACCCAACATCAATGTTCACAAATGCAGGATAGATGAGATGCTCAACAGGAAAATCTGTGTTGAAGACTCAACTGAAAGTTGAGGTCTCATATAGAAATGTACCAAACACAGACATCACAATCATCGATGGTTCTGCTCTCCTCTGGGTGATACACTGGCCTATGGGTGGTACAGTAAAAACATATGTGTCAAACTTCAGACAACATATTGCGAGGAAGCTGCAAAAAGGAGATGTGTACTTGGTGTTTGATTGGTACTATGAGTACAGCACAAAAGGTATCACAAGAAGTGCGAGGAACACTGAAGCCAGTAGAGTTCACCAGCTCAAGGTTACAACTTCAGAAATCCCAGAGCTATCACAGAAAGTAATCCTGACTGTCACTGAAAACAAGAAGCAGCTCATTGACATAATCAGCACTGAACTCAAAGGAGACGTTTCGTTCCATCGAAACCACATACATAATCACAAGCTGATCATCACATCCCAATACAAAACTCCGATTGAGATCAGCAATGGAGGACTTATCATCAACAGAGGGGATATGAACACTACACATGAAGAGGCAGATATCATCATCGTTCAACAAATGCTCATGGCTGAAAGGAGAAACCCACAAGCATCACCGTCTTATCAGATGACACAGACGTGTTTGTACTGCTTCTGCATTACTATCTGGAAGATGGTCTTAAGTTCATGGTGAGTATGGAATCTCCAATCAAAGATCGAGCAATAGTCGATATCGGCAAGACCGTTGAGAAGCACATAGATATCATACCAGAAATCTTAGCTGCTCATGCACTTTCTGGTTGCGACACAGTTGCTTACTGTTTCGGCATTGGAAAAAGAACTGTTCTGAAAGTTTTAAGAAGTGGACTTCTTCTGTCACTTCTGGGACAAATTGATGCTTCGCTGCCCTCGGTGATACAGCAGGCAACGAAATTCATGACTGCTTGCTATGGACAGAACAACAGTGACACGATTTCAAATGCACGACTCAGTGTTTGGGCAGGAAAAACAGGCAAAGGGTATACATCAACACCAAAATTATGCTCTCTACCACCGACCAACGAGGCCTTCGAGGAAAACGTGAAACGTGCGCATCATCAAGCATCCATATGGCGCGGCTGGCGCGCCGTGAAAGACGCGGTTCCACCAGAACTGGACGTTGAAAAATATGGATGGAAGAAAGATGAAACCAACAGATCACTTGTACCTACGACAGTCCCGGATGCAGTCAGCCTTGCACCAGATGCTGTCTTGCGACTGATCAGGTGTGGATGCAAGAGTGACACACCTTGTCGTTCATCCAGATGTGGTTGCCAGAGTGCCGATCTGTCGTTCACAATGTTCTGTGCCTGTCACGATGGAATTTGCTGCAACACAAATGCTTTGTGACTTGTGACAGTGCCTATCAGTCGACAAATGAAAATCCATATCTTACGTTTAACAGAATACATAAATGTTTTCAGTGATTAAACCAACAAGTTGTGTCTCATGTAATTTAACCCGAAATTAACTCATGCGTCGTTGCAATAAATGCAAAATAATATACAAATAAGCGTTTATTTTATTAATAATACCACACATACCTTGCCAATCCGTGCTAGTGCATGTCATTAATCAGATCTAGTAATGGCTGTTGAGAAAGTCAATTTTCTGCAATGAAAAACACATTTATGGCGGCCATCTTGGCTTTTGTGTGTTTTATTGATATAATAATGGCTGCATTGTAATCTTCATGCCTGAAAACATATAAAAGGACCTGTCATTCGTGTTTCTATCTCATATAGTTACGAAGATATGAGGAAAATAAATTTCCCCAGATTCGATGGCGACCATCTTGGATTTCGCCTCCTAGCACAAATTGCTCAAGTTTGACAAAATGTCATCCGGCAGTTTCCGAATATATATGCCCTTACCATCAATATAATCAACATTAAAAAAACCTTTATACTCCAAAAAGAGGTTCCATGGTACTTCTGCCAGACTAATAGGGTGAGCAATGATTTATGTTTTCTGAGAGTTGATTTGTAGGCCAAATGAAGTGAGGTCGATGGTGGTGGCCGAGTGGTTAGCATCTTGGAGTGGTGAGCTCCAGGTCGCGAGTTTGAGTCCCGCCTGTGATAACTGTTTCTTCCATCGTCGAGTGGCCGAAGATACCCAAATGCTACCCATAAACCTCATCTTCGACTGCGACTGTAAGAGCGGTGGAGGGCACCAGGGGTAGCATGAGCCTCAAATCAAATCACCACAGGTGTCACAATAAATATCCAGGCTGCGCCACCACGTGCGATGACCAACCATCACAGCCCTCCATAATATGCAGGGCGAACCCACCGGAGCCCTCAAGGAAATAATATGACTGAGACTATGTTCAGCGAGTGTTGCATAACGTCTGGGTGGCATAGCCCGTGCCCGTGTTACCAAGGTTTTTGCTCTAGTTTCAAGACGTCTGATGTTGAACTGGCTCCCGTTAAGGGGGTACTGTATACTTATCCCTGCGTCGAGAAGGAAGGCATTATATGAGAGGTGTGTGACGGCTAGGGTTTCCTTCCCGGGATCTCGGCATCCCGGAATCCTGGGATCCCGGGTGTAAGTGGCTTTTTTTCCCCGGGAAATTGGTTCAAATCCCGGGATTCTTATTGTTGTTCCTTATCTCAGATTTGCACTCTGTAAAATACAAAACGCATGAAAGAGAGAGAGCACAATTAGTGTGCATAGATTTGTGTGTGCAAATGACTTTATTCCTATGTTTTCTGCAGGTCATTCAAGTGTCCTCTTTAAATTTTCTTGTAGAGTAGGGCTTCAAAATGGCATAGAATATCTTCTTCTTTTTTACGATGGCTATCTTTTAATGTCATTCCATATATCATTGAATTTATTTTATGGCTAACAGAAGGAGATTGATTGTTTGTGTGTGCAAATGATTTTATTCCTTTTTTCCACAGGTCATTTAAGTGTTCCAAAGAGAACACTATTATTGTAGGTTAGGCTTCAAAATGGCATAGAATAATTCTTTCTTTTTTTACAAGGGCTATCTTTTAATGTCATTCTATATATCATTGGATTTCTTTTGTGGTTAACAGAGGGAGATTGACAGTGAGACTTCTTGGAGAGTCATTTCATGAAGAAAAAAATTATGTATGCGTGACTTGTGTGTCTTCTGTGCACCTTGCACACATGATTGTATGCTATTATCCTTATTTTTGTCCACTGATCAGTCAAGCGTTTCTCTAGGCTTTTGTAGAATGCCAAATCCAAATGCCGTTAAATATATAATTCTTATTCTTTTATAATAAAAAAAAGTAAAGATGGGAGCATACGCTAAGCTGTGCGTGGCATTCGGTGCTCATCTCCGTGGCATTAGTCCTTAGAGCCTGTGGTGGGTGAGGACCCGTTACCCCGGGACACAGGGCTAGTGTAACATCCGGGTTACCACAGTTACCTTCCCCAGGTTACCCCAGGTACCCATTTATCAACCCCGAAAGGAAGGAGCAACAGCTGGTCACCGACTTGCCCTGGCCCGGACTCGAAACAGGGCCCGCAGATTCGTAGCCAGGCACGCTAGCCACTGAACCACGGAGGCGACGAGCTAAGCTTGTTATAATAGCTAACTTTGAATTCACTTATAAGTGTCTGAGTATTTTTAATGGCTAACGAAATGAGGTTAGATAAGCAACATTTTGCTTATTTAATCAGATATGTACCTATTTCTGCACCAGTATGCAAGTTAATATAGAGAACATTGCTTCAGTATCAAAATATTTATCAATTCAATTGCCTTTCAAATAATATACAGACAATATACTAATGAAGTATGTGGGGTTTGCACTTCGCATTAGTAAGTAGTACAAATATCACCTGATGCGGGAAATCCCGGGATCCCGGGAAATATCCTGGTTTGTCCCAGAATCCTGGGATGCTAAGAAACCCCCAAAACAGGAAACCCTAGTCACGGCTAGTAGGAATATGTTGGACAGTACAGATACCAATACACATGTAACGCCGGCGATTGGGGGGGGGGGGGAGATTTCTTTCTTTCTCTCTTCTCTTCTTCTCTCTTATCCTACTCTTCTCAACTTGTTGTTGCGATGGTATTCTGAGGGAGATTCCTGAAGGGGCAGTCTTGGTCAAGGGGGGAGGGGGAACTGTGAGTGCCCTGTTGACAAAACTGCATATGACCGTTGATGGAGCCATGTAATGCTACCAAGGGAAGAGTGACGAGGGTCCGACAGACGCTTTACATTGCCCTGGGCCACAGATACCTTCTGAAATCCATTCAGTATGCCCTTCCAACAGACACATGACTCAGGGTGGTAATCATAGTTCGGAAATAATTCATTTACTTTTTCTTATGTCATGGTTGGGGATTCGAACCCGCACCGTAACCAGATTTTGCACCTCAAATTAAACAACGGGCGCGTTATACCACTGACCCAAGAGGGATAATCCCACTTGGCTAAGTGATTCTGGTGATTTAATGCATTACACAGGTTTTTCCTCCCTTCTAGATTTATTTCACGAATTCTGAAGTCTTCAACGTGGTAGGTAGTTTCGAGGGTCTCTTAAGGCTTGTCTCTTCAGAAAAATTTAGATGAGTATGTAATGGTCTTCTCTATATTTTTTGACTGCATACATCCAGTGGATACTGAACCATCTTCACCGCTGCTGCCAGTGTAACGCAGGTGATTTGGGGGGGTGTATAATTTATTCCTTTTTCTAGAATTTGTGTGGTACCCCATCCCTTGATATTATTATAGTCCATATGATATCTTTGTTGACTGTGTCAGAGGCCTTAAACAAATCTATTTGACAATACAAAGGTCCTTGTTGTGTTCTCTACATTTTTCTTGAATATGTTTTGTTGCAAATATCATGTCTTTTGTGTTACGACTGTTCTTTAATCCACATTGCGATTCAGGGAGGCTGGTCTCAGTGAGGTGCTGGACGAGTCTGGATAATATGATTAGTGATAGTATCTTTCCAGCCACGACTAAGAAAGAAATGCCACGGCTATTACCACAAACTTGTTTATATCCATTATTTTTCAAAGTGTGATTATGTTCGCATCCTTTCAGTTCTAGGGCACGATCTCTTTGGATATATGGTATGAATTAGATGATGTAGCTGTTGAGTCAGAAGTGGATTTTCATATCTATTCATATTTCAGCTGGAATACCGTCGAGTATCGTCAACACTCTTCTTGCTACTGAGAACCTTGATTACTTTTCCTGATTACCTGATGCAGGAGCAGGGTTTCATCTATAACAAGGGGGTGAGCCATTTTACTACCAAGGGCCATTTGGATATTCATGACATCTTTCGCGGGCCATACAAAACTATCAACCTAAAAATCTGCCTGCTTTCTTTGACTGACGAGAACCATACGTGAATTATACGTGTCTGTCCCGTCATCTATGTGTCCTATCCGTCCCGTAATGGACGTACTTGTCCCTTAAAATTTACGTTATAAGTATTATGCATGCACTTGATAACAATTTATGTTGGTATATAAAAAATGCTCCTAGATTTACTGAATTTCGAGTCTCGTCTATGGTTGCCTTGGCAGTGCCTGACCAAATGGTTTTGCGGGCCGGACGTTCCCCACCCCTGATCTATAACATGGCAGGTCATTGAGGCTGGGAGGTTCTCGAGTAAGTCAGATTGTGAGGAACTACACCTGCCTCGTACCTTCCTAGCTGAGGAAGTGATTAACACTTTCATCAGCCGGTGATGGTTTACCTCTCAAATGCACGTTGGCCCGTACCACGTCAACACCCCCAAACCCCGTTTCCAGTTGTAGGGGGGTAGTCTAGCCAAGGTGACAACAGAGCCCCACTACACTGGTGAAGGATGACATCTAGCCATTCCCAACCCGATAACACTTCCACCACTACTGCTGTTCTCATCATCTTGAAGGTACTTCTGAAGAATTGGGCTCCCTTCCAGACTGCCCTTCAACTGTCCCGACACCATTTAATATTCCCAGTTGCATGAGGTGTTAACTACCTAGCTGAGGATTACTGCCGCACTTCTCCTCCTCCAGGCTGCTGTACAAGGAGTTATTGGGTGCTTATCTCTTTAAAAGTTCAGCCCACCTTTTCATGATTTGTTGACTATTTTTGTAAAGTTCAGTACTATCTGCAGATCTTGTTGGTGTACTGCTTCTTCTTTTAGGTTCATAAATAGATTTTAAGGCCTCTTAAATACCATGGGACATGGATGTTATTGCTGTTAGCGAAGGCTTGGATTTCTTGTGCTTTATTTGTCCACCATGTATTATCTATGCTACGTAGGGTTTTTTGTACTTCGATCGGATGGTTACTAATGGGTTCCTCAGAGATTATGATTGAGCGTTTGACAGACATGTATCATGAACGAGTTGTTTTGCTTTTTAGGAGGAAATTATAAATATCAGTAGAATTTTCATCAAACCAATCTTGGTGATGTTTCTTGGAAAAACCGAGGGGTTCTTCAAATGCTTCCCTAACAGCAAGTTTTAAATTCCATCCGGTCGTATTATAATGTACTGTGTTCATTGGCTTCATAGGTCTGAACATTTTCTCTGACTGATTTAAGCAGATTGGAGACTTCAGGGTTGTTTAGGGCTCTGACATCAAACTGACGACATGGCTCTTTCCTTGTTTGCTTGGGACGGATCTTCAAACGAATTTGATATTTTATTATCCTGTTGGTGCTTTATGCAGTGATGAGGCAGGTAGGTTCTTGAGGGAAACGAGCGAATGTTCCTTAGGGTCTTATTCTAGGTTAGCAAGAGTACAAAGGCCACTTACGTGAGGTCAGTGTGAGCGGCCAGCCAAGCAAAGAGCGACTGAGAATAACATGGTGCCTGAGGGGCAGTGCACTGTTGCCGTGTCTCAGACTACAGTGTTGTTACATAACGTGTGAACATATGAGCGTAAGGTTCAATTATTTTATCAGGCATGTGAGATATATGTGAATAGTATCTATGTGACTAATATTCACGTATCCACACCTGTGATCTGTAATAGTCAGTTACCCACAAAGCTCTTGTTATTAGCACCTTATTTGCATCAGCTTGGCGAACGATGATGTTGTCAAGAAGGTGCCAGTGGTTTGACTGCGGATGTTTCCAAAAAGTTTTATACTATAATTTCAGCTGAAACAATGTGTTGGTGATAGATAAGTTATATTCTGAACATATCGTAAGTATCCGAAAACAGTTACTGCTCATTTTTCCTTCACCATGCTTGCCAATTATTTTGTGCCATATGTCGGCCCTGGATCCAACACGTGCATTAAAATCACCTTGGAGAAGATTTTTAGGTGCTACTATAGCATGCGGTCTACCGGGACATTTGCACTATAGCGTGCGGTCTACCGGGACATTCGCACTATAGCGTGCGGTCTACCGGGACATTTTAGACTATAGCGTACGGTCTACACTTCTTACTCTCTACTTACACTTTACACTCTTTTATTTCAGGCTGCAACTTACTATTGCTGTATTATATTGTCTATATACAATATAATATTATAGGAAAACAAAACTGTAGTAGCCTATAAGTAATTTATTTAGTATCATCATATAAACAAAACATTGTCTATTATACAGTAGAGTACTTTAAGAAAGGATTAAGCATTGTAGAGGGTTAAGTGTGTCAGACTGATGATCTCGGGTTGAATTTTAGGAGGATACTGTGACATTACTTCGTTGGTTTACATTTTATAAGGTTGAGTAGATTCTACGTCGGTATTCAGGTCATGTCATGTCAGGTCAGGTCAGGTGTGATCTTGCCAGACTGCACATAAAAATACAGCTATGCGGTAGTCAGGTCAGGTCAAATCAGGTGGTATCTTGGTAGACCGCACATTAGGGTACCGTAGACTATTTTAGTCTACGTAGTAGACTAAAAACTGACTGACCTGACATGACCTGAGTACCGACGTAGAATCTACTCAATCTTATAAAATGTGAACCAACGAAGTAATGTCACAGTAACCTCCTAAAATTCAACCCGAGATCATCAGTCTTTTTTTTTTTTTTTTTTTTTTTTTTACATTTGTGCCTATAGAGCCTGTAGGCAGTGGTGACCCAGGGCTCGGATGGTAGGCTCTGGAGGTTCACTTGAGGGCTGCTGTGATGGTTGGTCCTCGCCCGTGGTGGCGCAGGCAGGATTCTTATAGTGACGCCTGTGATTAGAGGCTCATGCCGCCCCCCTGTGTCCTCCGATGCACTCGCAATCGAAGGTAGAGTTGATGGGCAGGGCATGTGCGTGTTCTTAGGCCACTCGACGGTGCAGAAAGGTTTTGGGTTTCTTCGGGGATCGAACTCGGGTCACCGAGAACGCCAGTCGGAGACGCTAACCACTCCGCTACCGCCTCCCCAAACACACATTCTGACACACTTAACCCTCTACAATGCTTAATCCTTTCTTAAAATACTCTACTGTATAACAGACAATGTTTTGTTTATAAGATGATAATAAATAAATTACTTATAGGCTACTACAGTTTTGTTTTCCTATAATATTATACTGTATATAGACAATATCATACAGCAATAGTAAGTTGCAGCCTGAAGTAAAGGAGTGTAGAGTGTAAGTAGAGAGTAAGAAGTGTAGACCGCACGCTATAGTCTAAAGTAGACTACAGTAGACTACAGACACCGATGTAGACTGCACGCTATAGTAGCACCGAATGTTTTATATGTTGGTGGATGATGTTAAATGGCAGACTGTAGTGAGCTGTAGAAACGGTCTTTTGTTTCCTCGTCTGCATCAAAAGTATGTCCATAAACACTGAAAATAAATACGTACCGTTCATTAGCGAGTAAGATGCGCCATGTCATAAGTCTTTCATTTATACCCACAGATATTTCCAATATACTGCTGAGGAGATTATGTTCTGATAGCAAATACTACCTCATGGTTGCAACATAAGTCCTCAGGAAGACCTTTCCAAAAACAGATATGTCCCTCTCCTGATTATGTTAGAGAGTCCTCACCGCTTATGTGTGTTTCGCTGAGGGCAGCTCAATTATATATATGTGATATAATTTTAGTTAATTGCGACCAAGGCTGTTCTGCTTGGTCTTATAGTTTCTACACACACACACACACACACACACACACACACACACACACAAACAAACAAACAAACAAACAAACAAACAAACAAACAAACAAACAAACACACACACACACACACACACACACACACACACACACACACACACACACACACACACACACACGTAACTCCGTAGTGTAGCGGTTAGCACACTCGGCTCACAACCGAGAAGTCCCTGGTTCGATCCCCGGGCGGAGCGAAGACAGACGGGCGGTCTTCTTAAAACCCGAGCCCCTGTCCACCCAGCAGTGAATGGGTACCGGGTGTTAGCCGAGGGTTTGTGACCCGCCTCCCGGGGTGGTGGCTTCGGCCAACACTAAGATCTAAGGATGACTGATAAAAAATGTTGATATGAAGACGGGGCCATTCGAACGTTGCTCAGGCCCTGTAAAATACTACTAGGTGAATACAACTAGGAGAATACACACCACACACACACACACACACACACACACACACACACACACACAGACAGACACACACACACACACACACACACACACACACACGAATCCTCGTGCTCCCGGGGATTTTTCACTTGACAAATTCGGGCGGTTACTGTCCCCCTTGAGCAAGGGGATGGGGGTGTGTGGTGTGTGAGGTCCCAGCATTGCCCAAAGATCGGTAATAATGAGCTCCAAGCTCGCACTGAGAGGGTGAAACTGGCGATCGCGAGCCAGCTCGCGTGGACAAAGACCATGGGTGAATGACACACACACACACACACACACATCAATGGCACAAAATTAAATTATAAGGTATATTTTGTCCATGCTAGATATGGCTCAGCCTCGGCATTAGGGTGGTTAGCGTATTCGAGTGGCGATCTCGGTGATCCGAGTTCGATCCCCGATGAGAACCAAAATCCACTTAAAATTTTTCTGCACCGTCGAATGGCTTAAGAACTAAGAGCACCCACATGCTGCCCCTTAACTCTACCTTCGATTACGAGTGCATCGGGGTACACAGGGGGGCGGCATGAGCCTCTAATCACAGGCGTCACTATAAAAATCCTGCTGCACCACGGGCGAGGGCCAACCATCACAGCCCTCAAGGGAACCTCCAGGGCCTGCCAGCTGGTCCTTGGAGGTCACTGACTACAGCCGCTACACAGCCCGCCAAAATATTGTTCACCGCATCATAACAGACGCTCCCATAAGGGAATTCTGAAAATGTACTCTATAGCAGCCTAGTAACTTCCGAGAGAGATATCCTACATATGGCAGCTTGTTTAAAGCACGGGCAGTCTATCAAGACCGTTGAGGAATGTTCAGATGCCACTTGTCAATTATAGACGAAGCATTTTGAAAAGGATCGCCTCACTCCCCGCGAGTAATTTGAACAAACGCGCGTTGGTATAACTATCATTATTTTCATAATGGGTGACAAGAAAGACCTAACAAAGGAGCAAATTAAAGTTATTGTGACCCTACACAAGGCAGAGAGGCCAGAGGAAGAAATATCAAGGATTGTGGGTGTTACGAGGAAATTTGTGATGAAGTGGTGGAGAGTTTTGAGAAGGGTGGCGGGGTGGCAACACCATAACATAAAGAAGTGGCCAGGGCGAGGATGTAAAACATCAGGAAGCACCGTAAATGTCATGAAACGTCAAGTGGATGCCCATCCTCAAATAAGAGCAAGAAAATTATTATGATATGACATTTACATCCTCGCTGTGGCCACTTCTTTATGTTATGGTGTTGCCACCCCGCCACCCTTCACGAAACTCTCCACCACTTCATCACACATTTCCTCGTAACACCCACAATCCTTGATATTTCTTCCTCTGGCCTCTCTGCCTTGTGTAGGGTCACAATAACTTTAATTTGCTCCTTTGTTAGGTCTTTCTTGTCACCCATTATGAAAAGAATGATAGTTATACCAACGCGCGTCTGTTCAAATTACTCACGGGGAGTGAGGCGATCCTTTTCAAAATGCTTTGTCTATAATTGACAAGTTGCATCTGAACATTCCTCAACGGTCTTGATAGTCTGCCCGTGCTTTAAACAAGCTGCCATATCTAGGATATCTCTCTCGGAAGTTACTAGGCTGCTATAGAGTGCATTTTCAGAATTCCCTTATGGGAGCGTATGTTATGATGCGGCGAACAATATTTTGGCGCGCAGTGTATAGGCACATATGTAAAAAAAATATATATATATATATATATATATATTATATATATATATATATATATATATATATATATATATATATATATATATATATATAGGGTGTAACACGAGTTTCTGCAAATATTGATACAGGTGAAAGAACATGTAATTCTAAGCACAAAATATTATATAACTATATGCTTTTTGAAGCTTCCTTTAGATGTGAGATGAAGTTAGAAAAATTTGCACGGCCAGTAATTTCACCATAGCAGGCGGTTGCCGCTCGGTGATATTTTGAATGATTTAATCATAATGTTTACTAGTAATGGAACATTACATTACCTTATAACAACACAATTGGTATTAATGGACATGTTATTTACTAAATAAGCAGTACATGAGAACAGCAGGGCTATAATAAACAATACTGTAAAAGGCTACATGACATCGTGTCAGGGAGGGGTAGGATGGAACACGTGACTCAGCTGATCGGCGTGAGGCCTCGCAGCCTAGTCCCTCCTTCCTCCCCCGCCCCGACGCATTGCCATTTAGCCTTTTACAGTATTGTTTATTACAGCCCTGCTGTTCTCATGTACTGCTTATTTAGTAATAATATTGTCCATTAATACCAATTGTGTTGTTATAAGATAATGTAATGCTCCATTACTAGTAAACATTATGATTAAAATCATTCAAAATGTCACCGAGCGGCAGCCGCCTGCCATGGTGAAATTACTGGCCGCGCTAATTTTTCTAACTTCATCTCACGTCTAAAGGAAGCTTCAAAAAGCATATGGTTATAGAATATTTTGTGCTTAGAATTACATGTTCTTTCACCTGTATCAATATTTGCATAAACTCGTGTTACACCCTGTATATATATATATATATTATTTTATATATATATATATATATATATATATATATATATATATATATATATATATATATATCTAAAATATATATTATATATATATATATATATATATATATAATATATAATATATATAAATTAAAATAGCGCTGTATACACAACACAAAAATACTAAGATATATAATACACTAGCCGCAAAGCCGCCCTCCGGGCGGACTTTTTGGCTAGCTCCTGCGGAGGGCTATTGGTGGGCCTTCGGCCCACCACCTGTGTTTGGTGGGCCAAAGGCCCACCAAACACAGCTTTCTGGAGAGTGTGTTTGGTGGGCCTTCGGCCCACCAAACACAGACTCTCCAGATAGCCCCTTCTAACTTTCCTGAAATCATGGATGTAGAAATGTATGTATTAACGCCTTACCCATCACCCCCCACCCATTCACTCACCCATTACCCATCACCCCCCACCCATTCACTCACCCATTACCCATCATCCCCCACCCATTCACTCACCCATTACCCATCACCCCCCACCCATTCACTCACCCATTACCCATCACCACACACCCATTCACTCACCCATTACCCATCACCTCCCACCTATTCCCTCACCCATCACCCATCACCCCCCACTCATTCACTCACCCATCACCCCACACCCATTACCCATCACCCCACCCATTCACTCACCCATTACCCATCACCCTACATCAAGGTTTCCTCAATTCTCGCAACCCACATTTTCTTTCACAATTCTCGCTAATAGGCTGCTAAAAAAAAAAAAAAAAAAGTGATCGGATCATCTATCTCATAAATAGGCTTAAAAGTTGCCCCTGGTCGAGCTGGTTCCAAAACTGTGCCATATCATGGGATTGGGGCACGGGGGGCGGCACCTATCGCGGACACACACACACACACACTTTCGCTTATATTATTATAGATAAACATCTTTTGCTGCTAGGTTTTTATGTAGGATTGTGAAAAAAATTACGGTCGGATTTGTATGAAAAGGTTACCAGAAGTGAGGTTTGGTCTAGTTCAATAAATTATGGCGTTCATCCTCATCTGGATCTGGATCTACGGATATTTTTCAAAATATCCATGGGATGTGGCGTCATCAGCTTCAGTGGGTGTCTTGAGAGATGTTAGAGCTTTTACATCCAGAGTGTTTACATTGCTGTATGGTGTGTCTCATCAACAGGGGTTAAGTTAGGTTAGGTTAGGTTAGTGAGTCAAAAGGTTTGGTAACCTAACCCCACCTTTTGACTCACTAACCTAACCTACCCTAACCCAGCAAACACACTACGCAAACCTTACTTTTTGAGAAGGTAGCGTTTTGGTAACGTTAGGAAAATTCGTAATATATACGTAAATCATACGTTCACTCTTGAATTATCTAAGTTGTATTTAGATAGTGTTTGGTTACGTCGCTACGATACGTTTTTTGAACGTAATTAAGACGTTATGTAATACGTGTTTCTTCTACTAATATAGTACGTAGTGGTTTTACGTTTCAACTACGTATTTATAACATCATGATGTAACGTGATATTAGAGGATTCAAAACGTTATATATACATAATGAATACGTGGTGGATACATATGTTAAAGATACGTAAGTATTACGTTAGTATGAATTGTGTATGTTGTAGTGTAGGTAGTGTTTGGTTATGTCGTTACAAAACGTTTTTCAACGTAATTAAGACGTTACAGAAATACGTGTTTCTTCTACTAATATAGTACGTAGTGGTTTTACGTTTCAATTACGTACTTATAACATCATCATGTAACGTGATATTATAGGATTCAAAACGTTATATATACATAATGAATCCGTGGATACATATGTTAAAGATACGTAAGTATAACGTTAATATGACATAAACCGTTATCCACGTGAATTCCAATCGGCGTTATGGTGAACATCAGGTGACTTATATCAGGTATATCTAAAGACACGAATTACGTAGAAACTACGTAGAACATTCACGTGACAAAATCACCTTTTTAGCACGTTTATAGCACCTTTATTTTTATTTTATTTTTACGATTTTGTGACGGAAATACATACGGTCTACATTCAAAATACGGTTGCTTGGATGAAGAAATTTTATTTGAAGTAAATAGCAAATTTCAGGCAGGGCCCCAAGGTTATTATGTATGTACTGTTTCTTATTATAGTCTATGTAGAAACGTTTTCTATTAGGTTCATATTAGAGAAAATGTTAATTAATACGGTATACTATTAACTAGTTCAAATAAATAAAATCGTATTATTTGTTATGCTTATTAAATAATCAAATGTAATGATTTCAAACTTTTAAACGGTAAACTTAAAATACATTCAAAACTATAATCAATAAAAAAAAGTCACATACATGATATTATGGGATATTGGGACTACTTAGATTTATATTTTTGTAGGATTCAAATATATCTGAAGAAGTATATATTTTCACATTGACACGAGGATCATTAAGTAAAAGCTAACCTACTGTGGCAAGACATAATGATCACCTCATAAACAGGGTGGGCACTAGTGAGGAGTCTTTACTGGTGGGCTGGTGCACGCTTTGCACAAATTACTCGCTGTATAATTATTTACACAACTATACATCTTTCAACTCGAAGGAGCTGTATAGCAAGAGCTGTTTCAGAAAGGTAGGCTAATATGGTAAATACCAGGAAGTTGTGGCAATGTGCTCGCTGAAGGTATAGAACGGCAGCCAGGGGCCTTCAGCCTAGATGAGAAGGATACCAATATTGGAGTATGTGGACATCTCAGGTGTAGCGTGGGATGTTTTGAAATGGCCGTCTGCCGGGTACCACTGGTTGGGTGTGACCCCTGGGGGCCCTTAAAGTGACCCTTTTTTCGGGCTAGCATAGATGTTGGAGATACCACATAAAACCAACTTTACATGGTCAAGTACATCCCCCAGAGTGTAAAATGACTGATGCCAGACGAATAGCCCGCTGTTTTAGCCCTGCCAGACAGGCCAAAAAGGGTCAAAAAGGGCCAAAATTTCGAGCTAGCATAGATAATGAAGATACCGATCGGAACCACTTTTACATGAATGAGTATATTCCTCAGAGTAGAAAATGACCCATGCCAGACAAATATTCCTTTGTAATGGTGCCGCCAGAAGCCCTTAAAGTGAGCCTCACGACCCCCGCCACTCATCTAGGCTAGCACAAACATTGAAGATACCGAATGGAACCAACTTAGATTGAATGAATACATTCCCCAGAGTAGGAAATGACCCATACCAGACAAATATTCCTCTGCAATGGTGCCGCCAGAAGCCTTTAAAGTGAGCCCCACAACCCCCGCCACTCATCTAGGCTATCACAAACATTGAAGATACCGAATGGAACCAACTTAAATTGAATGAGTACATTCCCCAGAGTAGAAAATTACCCATACCAGACAAATATTCCTCTGCAATGGTGCCGCCAGAAGCCCCTACAAAATGGGTCTTGGACATGTTTTTTAACACCATATGCAGTTTCAAATGCTTATTTGTAATGGGTTCCATTGGTGCAAAAATTACCAAAATGTCTAAATTCTCGAAACTAAACAGCAAAAAAGGTCTTTAAAAAATAAACGCATTTCAACTCAAAACTGAATAGACATAACTATGCAAACATTACACATGACTAATACATATAAATACGTACAATGTGATGTTAAACTGATTTGAGGTTGTGTGTAAGAGATTATAACCCATGAAACAAAATTGGTAGCAAATATCCAGACTAGTAATTGTGCTATACTAGTAACTCGACAAAGAATGAGATTGAGCATTGGGTATACAGTAGCCACACTTGGAACACTAGGTACATTAGGACCTAGGTAGTAGGGTAGGGTAATCCAGAGTTTTGTGTTTTGTGTTTGTGTGTTTTGAGACCCAGTTAGACAGGAAGGTAGTAGGTAAATGGTAGTAATAAAATCAAATATATGTCTTGCAGCTCCATACTAATAACACACCAAAAAATTGGATATTTTTTGCAGACTGGCGCTAACTACTCTCGACATTTTAACCACAAGTTAAACATGACTAACAAACCAAATTTGCCACGGCATCATACAACTTCACAAATGTCACTTATAAGAGTAAAGTTGAACGATAGAAATTTCAGGCATTCCTTTTGCACATTCCTCGCGTGGCGAGTTTCCTGTCCCTTACTATCTTATTACCGAATATTTTTATATAGGATAATACTTTTAACATATTATAGATACAATATCTAAAAGCAAGTGATTTTGTTTTGCTAAAAGTGAGGGATCTTTTCCGTTTGGTGACCGCCACAGAAACTATTGAAACTATAGGCTATTCTCCTATGCAGTTTCTTTATCCTCGTTCCAAATGTGTAATATTTTTTTGTGAAGAAATGGATAATAGAAAGTTTACAGAAAGTTAAAGCCTTACAAAGTTTAGCTTGCCATAAGTTTGTTAAAGAATCGAAGTTGTGTGGAATTGTGAAGAAACAGCCTAAAAATAGCCTAACCTATTGTATAAAATTCTAAATAACCTTGACTAGCTTATTTTAATATAGTCTTTACCTAAACTAAAATTGACGAAACCGCACCCTCTCTTGACGAAGTCAGAGAGGCTGTAGCAAAGTTGAAGGGTGGAAAGGCAGCTGGTTGTTTGTAATATCAGTGCGGAGCTCCTAAGAGCTGGGGGTGAGGCCATGATCCGCGGGTTGCATGCTGTCCTGACTGCCGTGTGGCAATCAGGTACCATTCCTCCTGACTGGAAAAGGGGGCTGGTCGTCCCTATCTGGAAAGGGAAAGGGGACCGTCAGGACTGCAACAATTACCGCGGTATTACACTGCTCAGCGTACCAGGCAAGGTGCTTGCCCATCTATTGTTGACACGAATTCGCAGTCATCTGGTGAAGCATCAGAGACCTCAGCAGTCTGGGTTCACGCCTGGTAAGTCAACAACGGACCGTATCCTAGAGCTTCGTGTCCTGGTGGAACGCCGACGTGAGTTTCGACAGGGGATGCTTGCAGCCTATGTTGATCTCAAGAAGGCGTTTGACTCAGTGCATCGTGAGTCACTCTGGGATCTTCTGCGACTTCGAGGAATTCCTGCAAGGACTATTGGTTTTGATAACTGGTCTGTATTCTGGGACTGAGAGTGCTGTGAAGTGTGGGGCAGGTGTATCCAGCTTCTTTCCTGTGAATACAGGAGTGAGGCAAGGGTGCGTCCTTGCCCCATCACTTTTCAACGCTTGTATGGACTGGGTATTGGACAAGGTTGTAGATCAAAGTGATTGTGGAGCATCCGTCGCAACACCAAGATCACTGATCTTGTTTTTGCCGATGATGCAGTAATCTTTGCTGAGTCGCTGGAGGTCCTGGTGATGGCTCTCGAGGCGCTGCACGAGGAGGCAAAGCCTTTGGGACTTGAGGTCTCCTGGCTCAAGACCAAGGTCCAGGTATTTGGAGACATACTAGATGAAGCAGTACAGTCTGTTCATGCGTGTGGCGAGGACATTGAGATCTTGGAAAGTTTTACATACCTTGGTAGCGCAGTCCATAATGACGGCGGGTCACGTCAAGAAGTCTTACGACGGATTGGCATAGCCCACGGTGTTATGGACTCGCTCAGCGGGAGTATTTGGCGTTGTCGTACCTGTGCAGGAGGACAAAGATCCGGATCTTCAAGTCGCTTGTGATCCCTGTCTTACTCTATGGTTGTGAGACATGGACACTAAATAGTGACTTGAAGAGACGAATCAATGCCTTTGGTAATAAGTGTCTTCGCAGAATCATGGGGTATCGCTGGGATGATTATGTGTCAAATCAGCGATTGCACCGTGAGACTGAATCGAGGCCTATTACCTGCATAGTCCGTCAGCGCCAACTTCGGCTATATGGGCATGTGGCACGCTACCCTGAAACCGATCCTTCCCATCGGGTTGTATCTGTAAGAGACAATCCGGCGAGGAGGAGGCCAAGGGGCGCCCACAAGGCTCGTGGCTGGGGCAAGTTGATGTTTCTTGTCGAGAGCTGCTTGGTATGGGAAAGGAGCCTGCATGGGAACTCGCGCGTGGTGACCCCCAGGAGTGGCGTCGTAGGGTGGGCGAGGCGACGCGCCCCCCAGCGTATGCCCCCAATGATTGATTGATTGATTACCTAAATTAATTTAATCTAAACTAACCAAACTTAACCTAAAACATAACTATACCTTGCAGTCTCCAGTGTCATTACTCTTGTTCGGTTAAGTATGTGCAATTAAAATAATTTCAGTACTAGTCACCGTGTGAAGGTAATTCTGTGAAGGTTTTAAGTCTCGTTGGAAGTTCATATTTCTGGTCAATACATTTTTCGGATGAAAAACTGTGATTCCTAGTTATTACATAGCATCTTACTAATATTTATCTGGTGCTCTCAATGCTTTGCCATGTCTAGGCATGTATTTCGCGGGGGTCGGAGCCCGACCCAATTTGAGGACAAGACAAGGATCATTTAAATTTTGAGACAGACATTTGAGGAAAGGGCAAGACAATGGCTATTTTCAATAATTTGTTTGGCATCTGCCATTTTACACTCGGGGAAAGCTACTTGTTAATTTGCAGTTGTTTATGTGTGGTATCTTCAATGTTTGTGCTAGTCTAGATAAGTGGCGGGGGTCGTGGGGCTCACTTTAAAGGCTTCTGGCGGCACCATTGCTGAGGAATATTTGTCTGGTATGGGTCATTTCCTACTCTGGGGTATGTATTCATTCAATCTAAGTTGGTTCCATTCGGTATCTTCAATGTTTGTGCTAGCCTAGATGAGTGGCGGGGGTCGTGGGGCTCACTTTAAGGGCTTCTGGCGGCACCATTGCAGAGTAATATTTGTCTGGTATGGGTCATTTCCTACTCTGGGGAATGTATTCATTCAATCTAAGTTGGTTCCATTCGGTATCTTCAATGTTTGTGCTAGCCTAGATGAGTGGCGGGGGTCGTGGGCTACTTTAAGGGCTTGCTGGCGGCACCATTGCAGAGTATATTTGTCTGGTATGGGTCATTTCCTACTCTGGGGAATGTATTCATTCAATCTAAGTTGGTTCCATCGGTATCTTCAATGTTTGTGCTAGCTAGTGGGCAGGGCATTGTAAATTGCTAGCGAAAACCTCAGAAAATAATTTGTAGATAGGTGATTTTTTCAGGGGAGTTTCCAACAAACCATAAGATTATGTTCCACTGTGCAAAGTTCGCAAATTTCAAACCTGGTGGCATTTTTTCAGAAAATTGAAGATGGCAACGCAATCAACTGTCATTTTCAATTATGGCCGCTTACATTCGATTAATGGTTAAAATACCAAATCGGCATAACTGGCAACTTATTACAGTGGACCCATGCCATGTTCATTTTGAGTTAAAATAATTAGCATAAAGTGTAATTACTAGTATCTATATTAATAAAAGCGAAAGTGTGTGTGTATGTCTGTGTGTGTGTGTGTGTGTTGTGTGTGTGTGTGTGTGTGTGTGTGTGTGTGTGTGTGTGTGTGGTATAGGTTCCGCCCCCCGTGGCGGAATCCCATCATATGGCACAAGTTTTGAAACCAGGTTGACCAGGGAAGGTTTTAAGCCCACTTATGAGATGATCCGATCACTTTTTTTTTTCTTTTTTAACAGCCTATTAGCGAGAATTGTGAAAAAAAAGTGGGTTGCGAGAATTGAGGAAACCTTGATGTAGGGTGATGGGTAATGGGTGAGTGAATGGGTGGGGTGATGGGTAATGGGTGTGGGGTGATGGTTGAGTGAATGGGTGGGGGGTGATGGGTGTTGGGTGAGGGAATAGATGGGGGGTGATGGGTAATGGGTGAGTGAATGGTGTGTGGTGATGGGTAATGGGTGAGTGAATAGGTGGGGGTGATGGGTAATGGGTGAGTGAATGGGTGTGTGGTGATGGGTAATGGGTGAGTGAATGGGTGGGGGGTGATGGGTAATGGGTGTGTGGTGATGGGTAATGGGTGAGTGAATGGGTGGGGGGTGATGGGTAATGGGTGAGTGAATGGGTGTGTGGTGATGGGTAATGGGTGAGTGAATGGGTGGGGGGTGATGGGTAATGGGTGAGTGAATGGGTGTGTGGTGATGGGTAATGGGTGAGTGAATGGGTGGGGGTGATGGGTAATGGTGAGTGAATGGGTGTGTGGTGATGGGTAATGGGTAAGTGAATGGGTGGGGGGTGATGGGTAATGGGTGAGTGAATGGGTGGGGGGTGATGGATAATGGGTGAGTGAATGGGTTGGCGTTAATACATACATTTCTACATCCATGATTTCAGGAAAGCTAGAAGGGGCTATCTGGAGAGTCTCCACTCTGTAAGTGGAGTAAGTCCACTGGAGTAAGTCCACCCACCACCTGTGTTTAGTGGGCCTTCGGCCCACCAAACACAGGTGGTGGGCCGAAGGCCCACCAATAGCCCTCCGCAGGAGCTAGCCAAAAAGTCCGCCCGGAGGGCGGCTTTGCGGCTAGTATTATAATAATAGTGAGTGATAATTAGCATGAATTATCACTTCAATTATGCATTATGCAATTATTCAATTATGCAGATCAAGCATTTGATATTGTGTCAAGGCTGCTTCTGTAATGACTGGCGAAACCTATGCTGACGTAAAATTAAATGGAAAAGACCGTGTGACCAGCATCAGTGGTGACAAAAATCAGGTCACTGTGCGAGGTGTTGAGGTGGAGGTGAATAGAACAGTATTGTTCATGAGGGTCACATGTGTGATCCGGGAGAGTTCTGAGATGGAGGAATATCTGCTTCACGAGTTTGCCAAACAGCCACCCTCCCTATTCGATAAAGGTATCATGAGGAAGAACACTAAGAGTGTCCTTGCTAGTGTTCTCAAGTCGAAAGTGAATGTCCATCTAGAACTTCCAGATAATGCACGTTTCGTTCTTGATGGAGGACATCTTCTTCAAAGCTTGCCATGGCCTGCTGATCCCACATACAACCAGGTGTGTGACCAGTATGTATCCCATGTTCTTGTTTACTATGGGTCAGGTAGCGTAGTAGTGTTTGACGGATATGGCAGTGCTTCCTGCGGAACAGCAGCGAAGAGCCAAACAGAACACTTCTCCTGACTTTTGTCTTTGAGTTGGAAATGAAAACCACAACATCAAAAAAAGCATTCTTGGGTAATGGCAGGAATAAGGACCGATTAATCCAAAAATTAAAGGGGAAATATGAGGCTGTGGGTATAATTGTCAAACAGAGTGTTGCAGATGCTGACTGGCTGATTGCATTAAGTGCCATGATTACATCAACTGCCATAGATGGTGCCCCAACTCAAAATTGGCCTGTCGTTGTCGTGGGAACTGATACTGACTTGCTGGTGATGATGGTCGCACAAGGCACCCCAAACATGAATCTTCATATGCTCTGTGGACGGAACCCTTTGCATGTGTACTGTATACGTGAAATCCAGGAAGCTTGTTCTAGCATCAAACAACACCTGATGTTTGTACATGCAATCACTGGATGTGATACTGTGTCTTCCACATACAATCAAGGGAAAAAAAGGGCCCTTCAGCTGTTCGATAGTGATGACAATTGGTACTGTTTGAGTGTTTTCTCTCAGTCTGACAGCAGTCAGGATGAGATAGCACGCATAGGAGAGTTGTTTCTACTAAAGCTGTATGGAGCTGTCCGGTCAAATTCACTGGATCGCTATGTTATGTACTTCCGATCTACACGTAGAGCGTCCTTATCCTCATCTGGTTTCAAGTTGGAATCAATCCCTCCAACTTCAGCAGCTGCCAAGTTCCATAGCTATAGAACATACCATGCTGTTCAGCAATGGCAGGGAAATGAGCTACCACCAAATGAGTTGGGGTGGGAGTACAGAGAGGGGATACTTGTTCCAATCTATACCGATAGGCCTGTTGCTCCCGAGAAGGTACTGAAAATGGTATCTTGCGGCTGCAAGGTAGGGTGTGGAAAGTCATGTCGTTGTTACAAGGCACGGATGGAGTGTACCATAATGTGCACTGGTTGCAGTGGGTACAATTGTAAAAATTCGCATGTTCTTGATGTGCAAGGCGAAGGGGATACCACTGATTAGACATTCCTTCAACATATGGTTGGGTTATTTGTGGTTTATAATTGGTGTTTTGTACAATATAACATAGTTTGGCTATTATAAATGTAGCGTACATAACATAGTTGTGGTATTATTAAAATAAAAATAAAAAATAAATAAAAAATTCTTCACCTTATTGAATTTATGCTAATTATGTCAACTCAAAATATTTGTTATGGCTCCATTGTATTCAGCACACTCTAAAACATAGATGTACACACAAAAATCTTATTACTACGAACTCGGATGGATGATCATAGTACTTTTCATTTTATCGTTAATTGTGATGGCGGCCATTTTGAATTATGAAAATGCCACGAGGTTGAATTTGCAGAACTTTGCATAAGGGCGATATATACAATATTTTGGAGCTCTCCTGAAAAAATCAGCTTTCTACTATTTATTTCCACCTTTTAGCTAATGCTCCTGTACTACTAGCCTAGATGAGTGGCGGGGGTCGTGGGGCTCACTTTAAGGGCTTCTGGCGGCACCATTGCAGAGGAACATTTGTCTGGTATGGGTCATTTCCTACTCTGGGGGATGTATTCATTCAATCTAAGTAGGTTCCATTCGGTATCTTCAATGTTTGTGCTAGCCTAGATGAGTGGTGGGGGTCGTGAGGCTCACTTTAAGGGCTTCTGGCGGCACCATTACAGAAGAATATTTGTCTGGCATGGGTCATTTCCTACTCTGAGGAATATACTCATTCATGTAAAAGTGGTTCCGATCGGTATCTTCAATATCTATGCTAGCTCGAAATTTTGGCCCTTTTTGGCCCGTCTGGCAGGGCTAAAACAGCGGGCTATTCGTCTGGCATTAGTCATTTTACACTCTGGGGGATGTACTTGACCATGTAAAGTTGGTTTTATGTGGTATCTCCAATAGCTATGCTAGCCCGAAAAAAGGGTCACTTTAAGGGCCCCCAGGGGTCACACCCAACCAGTGGTACCCGGCAGACGGCCATTTCAAAACATCCCACGCTACACCTGAGATGTCCACATACTCCAATATTGGTATCCTTCTCATCTAGGCTGAAGGCCCCTGGCTGCCGGTCTAGTAGTACTAACGTAGCAGAAACGTAGTGGGATGTAGCAAATAGGTTGTGAAAAGGTGATGGAACGTGTTAAATAGACAGTACAAACGTTTTTGAAACGTGCAAATGGTTCCCAAAATGTTGTAGAAAGGTTGTCAGTTACGTAGTGAAATACGTAGTTAGGACGCACCTAGGCGTCCACACAAATTCATATTAGTTACGTATTTTTGCTACGTAAAAGTTACAAAACCGCTACCTTTATACTACGTAGAATATACGTATATACGTAAGTGTGTTTGCTGGGAACCTAACCCCACGTTTTAACATCCAACCTAAAGCCAAATCGTCATTCAAAAGTGTCCGCGGCAAAGGAAGAACAGAGGCTATGCAGGTCACAAGAGGAAGAAGAGTGTGGCGGACCTAAACACTAGTCTCTCGCCTCCCTATGAACAACATGTCATATCTCCAAAAGTAATGATTTGCGACGGAAGCTCATAAGAGAATGTTTCCTAGAATCCAATAAGATAAACATAAACCACACTCACAATTGTGTAGGAAATCTCGGTTCTAGTGTAAATAATACCCGTAAATTTACTCAGCATGATTAACTGCATAAAGGTTATTTAATGGTCAGTCCTTCACGTCAGTAATATAAAAGCAGAGCGCATTACTCGATTCATGAATGTTTTTTCCTATGAAAAAATATAAAGAGTATTCCCTTCCCTACTTTAGCGGACATTCAGTCACAAGCGACAAGATGTACACACGGTACCGTGTGGCATCACTGACAACGGTCCGGCGACTTTGTTGATCAACACGTCTTTGTTAGTAAACGGACTTTCCCTCGTAAACAGACTTTTGCTCACACGACACCGGGGCCTTATGAGAGGTGGGCCTCGTACCACCGTAGGTAAAAAGAGTCAATGCCTCGATAGCCTTTGAAAGTATTAGGGTTTTGCCCCCCCTCTACAAATTACCCCGTTTGCAAATTTTACGTACACCTTTTAATGGTCTGAGCTCGATATGGAAAATGTCGATCACGGGAAAGTAGTTTCCACTCTTTTTTAAAAAAAAATGTGACAAATTTTCAAAATTTTATGTTTTCAATAACTTTTCAAAAATTAAAGGGAGGACGCCATTTTTAAGAGACTAAAAATATTAAACAATGCAAAAAGTGGGGGAATTTTTAGTTACGGGTGCGCCGGGCAACCTTTCGCCGGCAACACGCAAACCTGGAAAACTCCTGGGGGGGCCATTTCGGTCACGCACGCCTGAGGTTTTGTCAAGGGGGGTTCCCTACGTGTCCTCTCTATCTTGCCAGATATCGTAATGCCCCAAAAAGTAGTATTTTTTTTTAAAATGCAAAAAAACCCCTTTTCCATTAAACATAGGTTTCCCCAAGTTAAAATTTCATAACAGACACAGAAACCACGGAGCCCCAAATTTCCCCTGTCGGGACATCGCAGGGCCCAAAAAAGTTTCTTTTTTCGAGGAGCCAGACGGGGAAACCGTACCTCACCACAAAGCTTTTTCCCATCAAAGCATCTTTTAAAATCAAAGTTTTAAAACCGTTGTAAACAATTATTCAAATGTATAAGATGCTTGAAAAATTTTGGTGGGGTTCCCATCTTGTTTTGAAAAAGGTACCTAAGAAATAGTTGAAATTTTTTTTTTTTTTTTTTCCTGGGGTTTTGGGGAAAAAATCTTTTAACCTTTTTAAACCCAATCTTACTTTTGGTTTTTTTTTTTTTTTTTAAAGGTCATACTTTTTAACATATAAATTTTTTTTGTGTTTGTTTTTTATTTTTTTTTCTTAGTTAGGCAGGGCCTTTCATGATGTGAAAAGAAAAAATCCTAATATAATAATTATATTGGCCCGTATTGACCCCTTTGCCCCATCGGGCTTAAAACTTCTCAATGAAAAATTTTATTGTGAAAAACTTTTTCATACGTAACTTATGAGCCCAATAAAAATTATAAATTATAAAAACATTTAAATTTATCCCTGTTTTTTTGTATTGCTATCACTAAAAAGAACCTATTTCAAGTAACTTGTGTTTCTGTGATCCCATTGGACCAGACTGATCACCTCAAAAACAACATGGCCCCGGTGAGAAATAGGGGGGTACATTGAAGGACAGTTTTTTAAAGGGCCCAACCAGACGCCCCCAAACCAAATTGTGGTGTGCCTCTTTTCGCGCCAAAACCCCGCATCATGGGTTTTTTCTTTCCAGGAAACTGGGGTTTTTACGGTGCCGGAGCTCCTTTTGCTATTAGTGTAGTGCAGGGGTCGTGGTTAAGCTTTTGGCAGTGCAGTGCGTTTTTGGCGCGCATGGTTTTTTTCGGGGTTGGCCCATTCCCCCCCTGCCCCCCCCCGTTTTCCCCCCGGGAAAGCGCAGAGCGCCTGCCCCCTCCCCTCTCATAGCCAGGGGCCCGCACGTCAGTGTCTTGTGAGTGCCCCAGGGGACCGTCGACGCAAACCCCTAGGGCGGCCGCACGACCCCCCCCCCCCCCCCCCCCACCCCTAGGGCCTTGGCTACCAGCGGACCCCGCCACCTTTTAAACCGCCAAAAACTGAACACTGGGGGCAAAAAGTTCTGGACATTCATGACTATGTGGGTTGTATTTTCTCATTTAAAATTCCGATTCGGTTTTTTAAAAAAGGGGTTTGGAAATTTTTTTATTTTAAAAATACTTTTCACACCCCATTCACTATCGGGAGCAAAAGAAAAAACAAAGCAGGCACAGATGTCCCCCGCCACCCCCCACCCCCTTTTTCCTGACGGGGGCCAAACGGGGTTTTTAAAACCCTCTGTTTCCCATTTCCCTTTTAAAACCCCTTCCGCCTTCCTCAAGTCGGGAACGTTCCCCCCCCCCCCACCCCTCCCGGGACCTTTTTTTTCTCTCTGGTGGTTAACCAAAACAATTTTTTAAGATAAAAGGCCCCCGTAAAACCCAACCGGCGGGGGGGGAATTCCCCCCTTTTTTTTTCCAACGCCCCTTCCAAAAACCCCTTTTTTCCCCGATCCGCCCCCTTCCACTTCTTCTTCCCCGCCCCACCCCCTACCCCAAAGGACCACCCCCCAACCCTTTCCACCCCGCCCCCTCCCCCCCCCGTCCCCCCCAATTTTTTTCTTTTTAAACCCCACCTACTCCCCTTTCCCCCGGTTCCTTCTTTCCCCCAAATTTCCCCAAAGGGGCCCTTTTTTCCCCCTTTTTCCCAAAGGGGGGTTTTTTTATTCCCCTTTTTTTCACACCCCAAACAGCTTTTTCCCGCTAATTTTTTTTTTCCCTTCCCCCCATCCATTAACCCCCCCACCCAAACCTTTTTCCCCCCCAACCCCAAACTTCCCCTTTTTAAGATTCCTTTTTTTTCCTTTTCCCGGGCCCTTAAAAGGCTAAAGGGAACCCCCTTTCTTACCCCAACTCTTCACTCCGGGACAGAGGGAAAGGCGAATCGTTCGAAAGGAAATTTTTCTAGTTCCCTTTAAACGGGCATCTGAAAAGTCAAATTTTCTTTAAAGGCCAATCAAAAGGGCTTTCGAAAACCCCACTCAACCCTTGATCTTAAAGGGGCTTTCCCGGACCAAAAACCCTTGCCCAAACGCCTCATCTTCCCTTTGACGCCTCCGCACCGGGCCAAGGTATTACAAATGTGGGGCCTTTTAGCCCCCCCGGGAAACCCACGTCAGCCCTGCACCCCCCCCCCCCCCCCCCAAACGGGGTTTTTTGGCGAGGTCCAGCCCACAGTACAAAAAAGGAAAAAAAACAGTTTCCAAAAAAGGCAAATGCCCGGGTTTCCCCTTTCCGTTACCCCTTTTTCCCCCCCGCCCAGAAACCGGGGAAACCCTGGGGAAGGCCCACCTTTCCGGCCCTTTCATCCCCCCTTTTTTGCCGAGCCCTTTTTTTCCAACTGCTGGGGCCCGACGGGAATTTGGGACACCCCTTTACTTGCTCCCCCTAAATTTCCCCAGTTCCTTTTTGGCCCGCCCCGTCCCCTATTCCTTTTTTTTCTCCCAATTTTAAACCCCCAAAGGGGTCAGCCCCAACCGCAAAAACCAACGGCCAGGGGCCCCATTTTTTTTCCCTCACCCCCCCTTGGGCAGTAAACCCCCCCGGCCGCCCCTTTAAGACCTTTCCACCCCACGTCAGACGGGGGGGCCTCGCTCCCCCTTTTTTCCATTCCCCAAAACCTTTTTCCCACCCCATCCCCCCGTTACCGCCCCACTCACGGCAAATTGTTTCACCTTCTGCGGGTTTCTCCCCGCATGGCTTTTACGTTACCGTTTTTGGCCTAAACCCCTCCCATTTTCCCCTTTGGGGGGGGGCTTTCCAACTTTCCCCTCAACCACCCCCCCCAAATTTCCAAACCGGTTTCCACAGTTTCCCGGTTCAGATTTTCCCGCCGGGGTTTCATTCCCCCAAACCACCATCACTTCCAGAAACCCAGGTCGTGCCGGGCTTGGTTGCTTGCACGATGGCGTAACCAACTTCCTTTTGATTTTGGGGTAAAACACCCTAAAGGGAGCTGTCAATCATCTCACAGGATTTTCCCAAAACCGACCCTTTGGAGGTGAGGCACGCCAACGGGGTGCGCAAAAAGCGAGCAGTGATTTAGAGGGGGCTCCCACGCTTGGTGCCACTCCCAAGCCCGGGCCCTGGCCCGCCGCCCCAAAACCCCCCCCCTCCAGGGCCACCATGGGTTTTCCTTCCCCCCGGGGCCAAAAACCCCCCTTTTTCAGAGGCTTTTGGATATTTCCAAAAAGGGAAATTTTTAGCGATATCTTTTTGAGGGAAAGGCCCCCTACGGGCCGGGGCCACTAAAAAACCGGGGGATGACACCCCCCCACCCCCCCCAAAGAGGACCCAAATTTAAAAAAACCCCATACCCTTCGCGATTCAAAACACCCCTTTGCCCCCCCTTTGGGGGCTTCCCGCGATTTCGGTGAAGCAAGGTTGGAGTCTAGGGTTGGCCCCGGGGGTTATCATTATATTTCCCGGGCGACGATCCGCCCCCCATGGGGGCCTTTCCTTTTCGTAGCCGTTCCCAAAGGGCCCAATGGGGGTTGTGGGGGATCACTGGGGGAATCTGTCTAAACAAATAAACGGGTTTTTCCAGGGGCCAGCGCTTTCCCAAACCACCTAGGGGCCCTTCGCACGATTGGGTAGCGGGCCCAAAAGGCCCCTTTTTTATTTAAAGGTAGAGGGGTTTTGTGGGGGGGGCTACTGGCAAATAAGCTCGCGGAGGAAAAACCAGCCACTAAACGACATTCATAAAACCTTAGGGCCGGGCTTCAGGTACCCCCGGGGGCCCCAAGGGGGTTTTGTGCTACTGAAGCCCTTTTTCCTGCCCCGGGTGACATGGCCCCCCCGGGGTGTATGAACTGGGGAAAGGGTTTTGTCGACAAACACCCTTTCTAAAACGAAAAGGGACTACTCCGCAATTTACTCCCGTCCACGAAGAGGGCCAGTTCAGTCCCGTCATTTTTGGGACACCCTAAAACGCGGACAAGTTTTTTTCTCGCCGAATCTGCAGAAATCCTTCTCTGGTTAAAACCCTCTCCAGGGAGGGCCCCAATAGCAGCCGACCCAGAAAAGATCCGGGCCATCGGGGAAATTTTTCCCCACCCCCTTCCCAACCTCACTAACCCCCGCTCTTTCAGGGTCTTTTTAATCAGTTGGCGGATTTTTCCCCCCGGATAACTCTGCAGCCCCCCCCACAAAAAGTTGCCCCCTGTGACCCCCAAAAGGACCTTTCTTTGGCCCCCCCCCCCCCAGGGAGGAGGTTTTCCGACGTGTGAAGGGGGCCGTCGACCCCAACTGTCCTCTGGCCCCTTTTAAAAATCCTGCTTTGCCCATTTTTTTTGCGGGCAGCCCCCCCTCTCGCTTGTATGTTTGGGGGCTACGCCCTGCGGGAAAGGGACTAGGGCCCAAGGGGAGAGTTCCGATTTGTTCGGGTTGGTTCCGGTTTTCCTGACGGGGGCCAGAAACACCCTAAAACTACCTTTCGGCTTGAATTCTGGCCGTAGCAGGGGGCCAAAATCGAAGTTCAAAATTCAAACCTCTTTCGGCCTGCGCATTTCGGTTGGGTCCCCGGCCATCGCCCTTTGGGGTCCCAATCCAAAAACCCAACTCGCGGGAATGCGGTTGAGACCCTCGCCCCCCCCCTTTCGGGCCCTTAAAGGAAACTCTCAGTTTTACCTTTTCACAGAAGTGTGGCGCGGGGGTAAGCCTTTTGCTTCCCCGACGCTTTGTTCCGCCCTAAAAAACCCGTCGGCCACCCTGCCCCCCGGGGAGAAGTTTGGGGCACCGAAAATTGTGCCTCCATAAACCCATTTGTGTTACCTTCCGGGCGGGAGCCCATAAGTCCTTAAAAAAAGCCCAACCAACCCCTTTTCAAATTTCTTCACCTACCGGTGAAAAATGGCACTGGAGACCCCCTTTTTTTTAAAAAACTTTCCGGGGGGGTCGCAAAGACCCTTTTTCCTACTCGGCCCCCCCCGACTGGGAAGCTTTTTGGGGGGGGGAATTTACGGCACAATACTCGGGGGTTTCCCTTATTGGAAATTTGGGTGGGGGGATAAAAATGGGGGGAAAAACCCTGGGTTCCCTATGGAAAAAAAAAGGGGGAAGGGGACGCGGGAAAACGTTTTGGGGCCGCCCCACACGGGCCATGGGCCAGGGGTGGGAAAACCAAAAGGGTGCGACCAAGCTGAAAAACGGGGGGAAAAGGGGGACCCGCCAAAAACTTGGGAAAGGGGGGGTGGGGGCCCCGGGGGCCCCAAGGGGATCCGGAAAGGGGACAGGGGGAAGGGGGGTTCCCCGTTTTTGGGACGGAAAAAAAAAAACCCCCCAAAGGCCTTTTGGAGCCCATTTTGTTACCCGACGCCCCCGGCGGGGGGAAAGCAACCCTTAGTTTGTGAGGTCCCGGGGGGTTGGCCCGTTTGGGGTTGGGGGCACCGCGGGGGTTTTTTTTTTTTTTTTTTTGGGGGTTTTTTTTTTTTTTTTTTTTTTTTTTTTTTTTCCCGCCCCCAACCCGCCGGGGTTTCCGGTAGTACCCCCCGTAAAGTGGGCGTCCCTGTCGTCTCATGACGGGAGGGAGGACCCCCAATTCACGAGCCGGAATTTGCGCACTTTCTTCGACCGCTGGGGAGTCAGGCATAGGGGTTGTTTCACCCGCATTCCCGCTAAAACCCCGGGCCAGGGCTGAGGTAAACCCGGGTAAAAAACACCTCCCCCTGAAGGTGGCCCATCAGGCAATATCGACTCCCAGGACTTTGCCCCGGGACTGCGGGAGCTCCCAATGCTCCGAACCACACCCCCCCCCCGCCCGCAAAAATTTTGTATGGCCCGACCTTTTCTGTTCTTGCTTTCCCCCCCCACCCCCACCCTTCTTAAAATGGATTTGGCAGACCAAAACGAGATAGTAAACCGCCGACTCCCAACCCCGTGCTCAAACGTCGTGAAAAACACTAAAAAACGGCACCCCCGTGGTGGGGTTGGTACCCGGCAGTTTTTGCCACGGCCCAATTTTTGGCCAAACGGAAAATTTGCCTAGGACAATTTGCCTACCGGACATTTTGGCCTAGGGAAACATTTTGCCTACCGGACATTTTGCCTACCGGACAATTTGCCTGGGGACAATTTGCCTAGGGACAATTTGCCTCCCGGACAATTTGCCTACGGAAAAACTTTCCCCTACGCCCCTTTGGGCCTCATTTGTTTCCCCCAAGGAAAAAAAAATTTTTTCCCTCAAAATGTTTCAAAAAACTCCTCTATTTTTTCTTTTGGGGAAAATTTTTTTTTTTTTTTTTTTTTTTCCCTTTATAATTTTTTAAAAACCTTGTATAGATAGAAAAGCTTGCCCCATATTTAAAGGGGGGGTTTTGGGGGCCCGGACTGCTGAAAATTAAAAAATAATCGGTTTAAAAAAAATTTTTTGAAAGGGCCTATTTTTTAAAATACAAGCTTCTTTGGGGGGATTGCAAAGGGGTTGCATTTGGGACGGCATTATTTGTGGATTTATTCAATTAGTGCCCGGTAGGGTATGAAAAAAGAAATGGGGAGCGGTAACTCTTAAAATTTTGGGTATCTATTTTCCACTTTTTTTAACCCTCATCTCATTTAATTTAGGGGAACGGAGAGTGTTTTTTTTAAAACTGGGATTTTTTTCCTTTGACTTTACCCACTATATATGGCACAAACGACCCTGAGGGGCCCTTGGTTTTAAAAATAAAAAGAAAAAAAAAAATATTCGCATTCTCATGGTTTTTTAAAGCTAAAATATTACTTAAAACATTTTTTTTTAAAAATTTTCAAAGCCCTTTTCCTTTTTAAAAAGGGTTTAGGTTAAATTCAGGCTTTGCAATTAACTCTTTTTTGGGGTTCCCAACCCAAGCGCTTGCTTTTGAGTTTTTTAAAAAAAAAAAAAATTTTAATAAAAATATAAAATAAAATGCATAAATTTTAAAAGGAAAAAATCCTCTAATCCCCCATTTTTGGGGGAATATTGTAATTCTAGGGGTTTTCATTAAAAACCCGCTTTGAAACTCTAACAGCTGCTAAATAATTATATTGTTGCAAGGAGAAGAAATGGCAATGCTGTATCTTTATTCATCTTTGAGTGCTATTGAATTAAAATTTTCGGTTTAAAAAGGGCTTTTATTATTCAAATAGTGCCTCGGTTTAAATATCAAGGCTTTTATGTTTTTTAATTTTCCCTTTAAAAAGAAATTGAATGGTTGGTTTTTTTGTAACTGGGATAAAAGTTTTACGTATGAGAAAATGGGAAATTAAAACGGGTTTAATTTCCCTTTTATTGTTTTTGTTAGAATTTGGGGTTAAAAAAGGCCTTTTATTTTTTTTTTCAAAAATTTTTTTAAAAATTTTTTCGATTTAATTTTTCCCGGGTTAAGGTTTTATCAAATTGGGCTTTTGAGAAAGAGAAAAAAAAAAAATTTTGGAAAAATGAGAGGGAGGGAAAAAGCCATATTTTTTGTATAATTTAAATATTTCACCTTAGAATATTAGTTTTTTTGGTTGTAAACTGGTAAAACCCTTTTTCTGATTGTAAAACGTATTTAAAACTATTTTAAAATATTTTTAAAGATCTACACTTTTTAAAGCAAAATTTTTATTTATCTATAAATAAAAAGCCCCTTTTGGGGCTTAATGTTAAACAAAATTTCGCTTTTTTGGGATAATTGGGTTTTTAAATTTTTTCTTTGTAAAATTTTTTTCCCAATATTAAAAAATTATGAAAAAATATTTTTAGAATTTTTTATTTAAACTATAAATTTTTAAAATCGTGTTTTTTTTTTTTGTATCTAAAGGAAAAAAGGGCCCCTTTTTTTGGGGGGGAAAAAGAAAAAAATTACGCCTTTGAATAATACTTTTTTTGGGTTTTTGTCTGCCCAAACGTTTGGGGAATTTTTTAAACTAAAAAATAAAATTTATAGATTTTTTTTTTGATCTATAATTTTTTTTGCAAACTTTTTTTTTTGTATCTATAAAGGTAAATGACCTTTGGGGGCATTAAAAATGGAAATTTTTGACATATTAGGAAACATAAATTTTGGTTGTATCTGTTTGAAAAACCTTTGCCCCCTCAATAAAAATTTTAGAAAACTATTTTTAGATATTTTTTGGTCTATAAATTTGAATCCAAATGTTTTTTTTTTATCTCAAGGAAAGGGCCCCTTTTGGGGGTTCATGTAAAATATAGTTCCAGATTAAAAATACTTTTTGGGCCCGTATTTTGGGAAAATAGGTTTCCGATTTTTTTAAACTAAAGGGGAAAAGCATTTTTTTTTTTTTTTTAAATCTATTTAAATTTTTAAGGGTTTTAATTTTTTTTGTTCTATGTATTTTCAAAAAACTTTTAAACCAGCACCCTTCTATTTTTCAGATCTGTTTTTATTTTGTAGTACATGATGGATTTTCTGTGTTAATACCCAAAACTGTAAAAATAAAAATTTTTTTTGGGGAAAATTGTTAAAAATCCTAATATTTTCTTTCAATTTTAATTTTTTTTTCTTTTTCACCCACATAAAATTTCGTTAGTTCGTGCTCGACTAAAAAAAAGAATTTTTTGTTATAGATTTTTTTTGGGGGTTTAAATTTTTTTTTATGAATTTTTTTTAAAGTTTTTTTTTTTAAAAAAGCAAAAAAGTATTAAAAAAAAAAAAACGAAAATTAACATAAAATTATGCTATATTTTTCGGGAAAAGTAGTAACGAAACTTTTTTGTGGGGGATTTAGGGAAAAAAATTAAAAACTTTAGGAAAAAAATTAGCGGAAAATTTTACAGTTTTGTACCCAAATTGTAAAAAATTACACAGATGGCGTATGAAGTAAATATCTATACCAGTGTTCCCCCCCCTTTACACCTTGGAGGAAAACCCCGGGAATCATTTTTCATATTCCAAGGAAACCCCCCTTTTATAGTAAACTAAAAATATAATATTTTATATATAAAAATATATAAAAAATTTAAATTTTTATATATATATATATAAAATATAGATAAAATATATAATTTTATATAAAAATAAAATTTTATAATATATATTTTTAAAATATTTTATATTTTATATATATTTTTAATTTTTATATATAAATAATAATATATAAAATTTAAAAAAGTTTTAGAATATAATTCCATATTTAAAATTAACAATTAATATTTAAAAAATACCATAATAAGTTATAATTTTGAAAATTCCTTTCAGGGGTGACATTGGGTCTTTTCTCCTTTTTCATGGAAATTTTCCACGAAATTTTTGAACCCGGGAAACCGGGGGTTTTCCTTTTGACGGAAAGGCCGGGTTTTGAAGGCTTTTTTGACGGCAGGCATTTTTAAAAAATTTTTTTTGTTCACAGAGCTTTAAAGGGAAAAATTGAAAACTGGATTTAAAAAATTTCCAAAGCTTTTACTGAATGACAGGGGACTCTTGCTTTGGGTTTAAAACCAAAACTTTTTTTTTTTTTCAAGTGATACTTTTAAATTAAAATTTTTTTTTTCAAAAGGTTTTGATCGCACTGTAGTTCACTCAGTTCTTCCTCTTTTTTGCAGACTAAGTAGGTTTTTTTGTACTTTGGGGAAACTCCCGTGAAAGGGGGTTTTTCCCCCCAGTCAAACGTATTTTTGGGTTTTCAAGGAGGGGAATTTCTTATTTAAGTTTTTCTGACATTGGGGGATCCCAAATGACTTGTAATTAATGGAATGACATTTTCATATTTAGTTTGAGTTTTTAACTTGGGGGTAGGAGTGGAAACAAATTTTGTCGTTTTCCTTTTTGAAAGGGTTTCTTTTTTCCCCAAAAAGCAAGTTTTTTTCTTAAAAAGCAAGAAGTTTGTCTGTTGGGAAATCAAATGTTTTCCCTTTGCCCCCCTGCATGCGGTGTGCAAGGGTTAAATTTTTAAAAATGATAAATATCTGCTAAATATCCCAGAAATTTATTTGCCAGTTTGTAGATTAAACATTCACGAAACTGGAAATTTTTTATTCTCTTTTAAGAAAAGCAGAGTTCCTTTTTCACAGCTCCCAATTTCCCCCGTCAAAACTTTACCTCTCGAAAGGGCCCTCGGGCCTCTGTTGCTGGAGAAGCGTCACGTGATCTTTTTGCTTTTTTTTCAAAACCCAAACCTTTCAAATATGCGAGCTTCAAGGGGCCCTGGGTTTAGAAATTTTTAAACCCTGTTCACAGTTATATCAAGGAAATTGTTTTAAATCGTCCCAATTTTTTTTGAAACCAGAAAATTCTCGGTTAAAAAAGAAAAAGTGATTGTTATGACTTCAGGGGTTTTTTCTTTCCGCTTGATACAAAACCTTTTTACGGGGCCAATCATTGAGGGACACCCCCAAGCAGATTTCAAAAGCATCGGCCCATACAAACCACAAAAATTTCCCGGTAAAAGACAAGATGGGTTTAAAATGTGTGGGCCTTTGGGAGTTTTCTGGCAGTTTTAAAAGCAAAAATTATTTTCCATTATTTCACCTTCATTTTCAAAATTTTACAAATGCCAAACCCGCTTTGGGTTTACCAAATTTATCAGTTGGTCTCATCCAAATTGGAGAGCCCAAAATTGTTTTTTTTACGAGTATTTCAGACAAAAACCAGAAAAAATTTTTTGGGCAGGTCATCCAACCCCCCTACTAATTTTTATTTTCGAAAAAGGAACCTTGCCTTTTAAGGTTTCCTTTCAGCTTTCTCACCTAGCATTGGGTTTTCCACAATTATTTTGAAACAGGCATTATTAGCTTTTTGCAAAAAGTGTGACTTTTTTAAATTTTTTTTGTTAACTAGGGGTCCGCCCCTAAATAGCTTTTCCCTTTTTGGGCCTTATCACTGATGGTTACATTCTTTTTTAAAAAACTTTTCTTTTTTTCTGCTGGGGAAAACCAAGATCTTCGAAAATAATCCACGGTTTTTTTTGACCAAAATGGCCCGTGATTTGTAAATTAAGTGTCGCTTTAACTTGGCTGGGGGCCCTAGCTGTGTTAGCGAGCTTTTTTTTCCCCAAAAAAAGCACAAAGGAAGTGTAAAAGTTTTTTTTTCTCCAGTCCCTGTAAAGCCAATGGGCCAGATAAATGTTTTTGTAAAGGCGATTTTTCTTTTAACATCACCACTTTTTTCCCATACTCGTACTTGGCTGTTGGGTTTTTTGATTCTTCTTTACTGTCCTCCTCTCCACTCATGCCTTTTTTTCAAATATTTTGGGAAAAATGCTTTAGTCTTTAAAAACCCTATCAAAACAAAAAATTTCCCGGGAGAAATTAAAATTTCCCCCAACGGGGGTTTTACTCGGTTGCGCTGCTCCCAAAACGAAAAAAAGGAAAATGTGTGAACGGCCCGGGGGTGGGGTCTGGACACGTGTGTTTCTCGTACGGGGGCGTCACTCTCCTAACCCCCAACCCCCAAACCCCCTGTGGGCGCCAAAATTGCGGAGTAGGAAAGAAAGGGGTATCCCACAAAAGGCAAAAACACTATTTTTTTTTTTTAATTCAAGCATATTATTTGCTCTCATTATATATACAAATTTTACTGACTGACCGTTTTGATATTTTTGGGTTTTCTGGAAAAATGTTTTGTGACGGGTTGGGTTTAGTAAGGGAAATTTTGTGAATTATGGGAAATTTGATCACTGGGCATTTTGTAAAAAAAAAGGGACAATAATTATTTTAAAGGGTTTTTCGCGGGGAAACCCCCCTGGGTGATGGTCGGTGGAACCCCCGGGGGTTTCCCCGGAACCCCGGTTTGGGAAACACTGAAAATTCTATACCTTTTGGTTTTAAAAATCAAATTTATCCACAAATATTAAAAAGGTATAGGTTTTCAAAAAAACTTTTTTTTTTTTTTAAAGACTCGTGCACCCTTGCTATATGTCAGATCAGTCTGATATTTTCATATGTTAGAGATATTATACTATTACGTCATATGAGTATATATTATTAAAATCAGTTGAAAATTTTTAGTTATAAAAAGTCAAAAAAAAATACATTACAGGCGCCGAGCGAATAGTTTAAAGGTCTAAGAATCGCTAATGGGGTCGCTCAACAACGATTGGTTATCGAGATAGAGAATATCAAATAAAGGGTACTTTGTACCCTTGAATGATTTCTGAAAATGAATATTTTTCTCACTTAGGAGCTGAATTATGGCATTTAAATAAATATTTTAAACTTTTTCCTAAGTGTGGAAATGCTATTAAAAATGATGTGTAATTGAAGTCCAGCGACATCCTGTCAAGAAAAAGATCTTTGAGACTTTGTATAGTCTTACCCCTCTTATGACTTTCAATATTGACATGTAATCCCTAAACTTTCACAAGTGTGTTTGAGTGACTTAAGTTTTTTGGATTAGGCTGATTTTCGGCTATGTTGTGAGGGAACTCCTATTGCGTCGTTGTTATGAATATGATAAACATCGGTCCATATGTTTCGGAGTTACATCCATAAATGTTGCAAAATCAAGCAAATTTGCCCTATTTTCACCTATAAGAACGAAATTTAACGACAAAAATATGAATGGCTCTAATCAGAACAAGAATGACCTATTCCGGCTTAAATAACACCTTGTGACTCTTTCTACCATTTTGGGTTTTTGAGATAGAGCCTTTCAAAGAGTAGTATTTTTTGTCTTAAAATTGTGCCTGCGGCAATAACTCAAGGCTAATATCTCATTCACATTTTCCTTGAATACAAAATTGAATGTTGAATTATGTAGAATGCATAATGTTACACGTATGGAATAGTTAGATTATTGTTAATTGAATTTTATGGTTGTGTTACAAAAGCTTAAACATGACATTTTGATTTTTTTTCTTCAAAATCGTTTGATTTCATATTTCATTTTAGAGTATATACTAACGGTTGTTCTAAGCCCTGCCGCCCAACGTAAACTTTTAATGATAATAAAAAAAAGATATGAGTGAATAAATATGACAAAAAAAAATTATTGTGTCCCCTACAAAAATCTTTTTCTTTAAATTGACATCATTCGCGCACATTGTCAGTAGAGATAGTTTCTCTATCATCTATAAAGAATACATACCGTTGCTCAATGAAGCTTAGTTTTGGAATAATAGTGCTTCAAAATGTGCCTTTGCATGATTTGTTCCGTGAAAAAGTCCATATTTAGAGCATTATAATCTTAACAGTATTTAGTATATTTACATGAAAATGTAACAGCATATAGACAAAAGTATAGCGTGATTGGAGATAAGATTTCATTGCTTTATCTTTATTAGTCTTGGAGTCTTAGTGACTTAAATAGCGGTAATAATTGCAGTCCAATTTACCCCCCAAAAATACTCTATTCAATTGTTGCCTGCGACAATAAGTCAAGGCTTTTATTTCGTGAATATTTTCCCTGAATACAAAATTGAATATTTTTTTTTTAGAATGCATATAATTGTACGTATAAAATAGATAGATTATTGTTAAATGAATTTTATGGTTGTGTTACAAAAGCTAAAAAATGGCCTTCCGATAATTGTTTTCACAAATTTTAAAAATCGTTGCATTTCATTTTTCTTTTTAATCTATATAATGGGGACAGTAATAAGCCCAGCCACCCAATAGTATCTGTTTTTATAATAAACAAGAAAGATATGAGTGATTAAATTTGTAGAAAACATTTATTTTTGTCCCATTCAAAATTCTTATTATTAAACTGACATCATTCGTGCACTATTTCAGCCAAGATAGTTTATCTATGATCTATAAAAAATATATACTGTTTCTCAATGAAGCTTTGAAATTTGGAAAAATAGTGCCGTAAAAGGTACCTTTGCATGAGTTCTTCCATGTAAAAGTACATATTTATAGCATTGTAATTTTTACAATTTTAACTATATATATGAAACCTATACAGCTTCTAGACAGTAGTATAGTGCGATAGAGAACGGAATTTCATTGCCGTATCTTAATTAGTCTTTGCGTGTTATTGACTTAAATATGGGTAATAATTGCAGTGATATGATGTCCCCAAAAAAATATTTTAAGTATTTGCAAGAAAATAGAGATTTTGGGGGGGGCACTCAAATAGCAAGCAGCATTAGATTTTACACAATATATCAAATTTCATGCCTGAATGAACCTACCTTTTGAAACGGAAAGACTGAAAATCTTCAAAAAAGTTATTTTAAGCTCATATTTGAACAGTTATAGAGAGCACATTTTTCATTGAATTCTTCAAATGGTTAATATTTGAGGTAGATATCATTACTTTCTAAAAGTATAGCGTAATTCAAGTCTCTATCATTCTTGGTGCGTGAATGGGTAGACCATGAGAATGCGAAAAAAAAAAAAAAAAAAAAAATTCAAACCAAGGCCCACTCAGAGCTCGTTCTGTGCACATATATAGTGGATAACGTCAATGATATCACCAGTAAAAATGAACACTCTCCGTCCATAATTAACTGAGATAGAGGGTACAAAGTGTAAAATAGATACAAATTGTAAGAGTTACCGCTCTCATACTTTTTGACATACCCATACCGGGCACTAATTGAATAAAGTCCACACTAATGCCGTCTAAATGCAACCATTTGCAATCCCCAATGAAGCTTAGTTTTTTAATAATAGTCATTCAAAAATTTTATGAAACCGATTTTTTTCAATTTTCAGCAGTCTGCCCTCAAACCCCCAATTAACATATAGACAAGCTTATTCTATCATATACAAGTTTTGAAAAAATTATAGGCAAAAAAAAAAAAAAAAATATTTCATGCCCAAAACAAGTATATATGAGACGTTATTTTGAGAACATTTTAAGAAAATTTTTCCTGTGGAAACACTGAGGCAAAGTGTCCGTAGGCAAAGTGTCCGTAGGCAAATTGTCCGGTAGGCAAATTGTCCGGTAGGCAAATTGTCCGGTAGGCAAACTGTCCGGTAGGCAAATTGTCCGGTAGGCAATATGTCCGGTAGGCAAACTGTCCGTAGGCAAACTGTCCGGTAGGCAAATTGTCCGTAGGCAAATTGTCCGTAGGCAAACTGTCCGTAGGCAAACTGTCCAGCCACGCACGCCCGTCCCCTTCCCAGGCTGAAGATCAACGAGCAAGTTCGTATCCAGGATCCGACATCACTTCGCTGGGACAAAGTAGGCTCAGAACCGCCGCTCAGAACGGATAAAGCAGCAGCAGGAATCCGCTCAAGACCTTGCTATGAGCGTGAAGGGGGGAGGGAGGTGTGGGATAGTTTAGTTAGCAGGTGCTGCCTGGCAAACTTTCGCCGGCAACACGCTACCTGGAAACCCCTAGTGGTGGCCAGTCAGTCACGCGCGCTTTTGTATTGCTACCACTAGAATAGAACCTACTTCAAGTAACTTGTGTTTATGTGATCCCACTGGACCTAGACTGATCACCTACACAAGCAACAACAAGATGACAAATGGGTACATTTAATGATCCACAAAAAAAGGGGAGTAGTGAGGAATTCTAAGGATGCCACAAAGCGTTCGAAGCTTATCTACCATATGATTAGAGTTTTGGCACTGATAAATCCGATTAATATCACTTATATGAGTACGTTATTCAGGACTATAGTGAGACATGAGAGGGAACAGCGTCTAAACTTGAAAATAGGTGCTTGAGATACTCGGATGCTTGATATGAGATAGGAATACATTTCATGATACTTGAATAAGAGATTAGATACTTAGGATTTATCACTGGTAAAATATATTCACGAGAGAAACGCATTTAGTCTTTGATTAGTTAGAGACGGGCATATGAAAGCGAATTAATAGATAGTCTTAATCGTATGGTCTAATCCATATACACCCATATATTCTAATAACGGACGTAAGGTGTCTTGAACATTCAGTGATGTTCATTCAGTGTTAGGGTCTCCATGTGAAGTGATAGGCAGAACTGGCAATACCAAAATCACATCTAAACGCGCTGGTATGATCATGAAATCTATTAAGTATATTCCTGTGGGCAGCTTACGGGTGCATGGAGAAGTATTACATATGTATGAACATTTTTGCAACATCTTGATTATCGCTACACATAGCGGATTCCCGGAAAAGGGCTTCCACTCGTACTGACTCATTCAACCAAATATCCTCACAATCCTCATTTAGACTAGCAGGTTTCAGAGACACAAAGAGAGATTTGCGACCTACAGTCGGCACAAAAAAACTTAGGACGCCAAAAAATTTAAGGCGGGAATAACGTCCTTAGCTGTTTTGAAAATTTCGGTGGG
>JACEEZ010019994.1:0-22500 GCA_016584305.1 Chionoecetes opilio | reverse complement strand
TAAGGTTTGAAGAATACAATTTTATATTAATTGTGTCTCAGAACACTGATACTCATGAAAGAACGCTATACGTGATCTTGACCATTTGGTCAAGATTACTCATCGTGCAGTCAAATTATATTTCGATATTAAGGGGTTATTACCCAAGAAGGTCTCCGATGACATTGTGGCTACATATCACTTTCTACAGCCCTGGTTAAGAAGTTGATGTTGAATTTAAATTAATCTCACTGTCACCACACTGGTATAGAAATTTCTCAGCTGAGTAACTACAATAAATACGGTATTTTTTTTTCAATTAATCCTCTAGTGATGTTGGCTGGCTTTTTGAGTTCAGGTGGATAGCTCATTTGTGTCAGTGCTGACATACATTATTCAGTAGTGTGGAATAACTGCAATCATGGATCATTGCGAGACAACAAATTTACAAATACCATGGTAGATTAAACTGTACAGGGTTTGGTGATTTTTTTATATTTCTTTGAACCCTTAAGAGGCTTAAAATCTCCTACTCGTATAGTGTTTCTTCGTATAACGATCGAATTTTGCTATATGGAAGCTCAATAAAATCCCTGTAAAGCTCAATAAAGGAAATTGACTTCAAAGGAATAGCCCCAAGTTCACCTAAATAAAGCTGACTGTTGCTCTGATCAAAGAGAACTCATATTTTACGTATATTGTTTATTGTACTTATTTTATTATTTTTTCACCAGGTAAAGGTAAGACGGGGCATACACTAAGCTGCGCGTGGCCTCGGGCTCATATCCGTCACTTTAAACCCTTGAGCCTGTGATGGGTTACAACCGCAAACCCTGGGACACAGGGCTGTGTGACATCCGGTTACCACAGTTACCTTCCCCAGGACCCCCAAGTACCCTTTTTCTCGATCAATCACGAAGGAAGGATGAGCTTGCTGGGCTGCACGCCGACTGCGCTGGCTATGATTCGAACCCGGGCCCGCGGACTCGTAGCAAGGCAGACTAACCACTGCACCACGGAGGCGTTACACTACCATTGTCCAGAATAGGTTTGTATTCATCCCAATACGCGTTCTCAATGTATTAGATTTTTAGTATGTTTATAACATTCGCTAATTACACTAATACTTACACGTTACAATAGATGCGTCTATTGAGAGTTTCACACAGTGATAGTTGACTTGGGACGATTTAAGGGTTTTACACACACACACACTCACGCGCACACACACAAACACAGTGCTAGGCGTTATGATAATGCTCAGTAATTCATTTAGTGCAGAGGTGCCTTTCCTGATAGAGCAGTCACGGTGACACAACAAATAACTGTTATCCCCTCACTGATATGCTGTGATTGCTGTGTTATCATGACTATGCTATCATTAAGAGCACCGCTGCACCACGTGAGGCTTTAGGTGTATTTTTAGGATAAGGCAACACAACAACGAGGTTATTCTCGTATATTCCCAGTATACAGTAGGTATACTTTAAGATTAAACGACTTAACGATACGCACATGTAATGTAATGCCCGGTATTCGGAAGAGATAGGATGGGAATTCCTATCATACAATTCCCGGATTAGGTCTGTAAGAAGGATAAAAAGATTTCAATCTCCATACACTGTTCTGGGGCCAGTTGCCACCTAGACCCCGCATCTGGGGGGAACAGATTATCTTTATTATACTAAGGTCAATCAAATTTTTGTTCGCCTAATATTTATCCTTCCATCTTCCTTCTTTCTCCTCCTTTTACTTCTATCTTCCTCCCTTCCCTCACTCCCTCCCCCCCAGACACTCCGGGTACGAGTCCAAATTCGTGGGACACTTATTTCGCGATCATCGATAACTAGTAGATTCAAAACTTTTCATCCTCTCCTCACCCTCCTATCAGATCAAGGGAACACTCTAGATTCTTAATGTCCTTCAAAATAGTCACCATAGTGAAAGATCACGTTCATAAATGAGTGGGTTAGTCGTGTTTTCGCTAAATTGAGAGTCGACCAAAATTTTTATCCCGTCTTTCCCCACCTCGTCGCTCTGAAACACATGTTCGAAGGCTAAACCCCCAAAGGGAGAATATCTTTCCCTGGCTATTAGAGTAAACATATTAAATTCTTCTATATCAAAGTAAAAGAACTGTATTATAGGCAGCCATTTTTCATATGTATACTTGTTTCATTAGTTAATTAGAGTCATTCGAGGTCTGATAATCCCTTCAGGAGAGGCCGTTTCATAGGATCCGAACATTCCTATTTTCCGATGCTCTCAATCTCGACGTTGTTCTTGCAGCGAGGAGGCCAGTCTCTCGCTCCTTTCACTCAGGGAAGACTCAGTAACGCGTTCCTACTTCACCCCCCCTCACCCTTCTTGTATAAATATATCTATCTAATTCTCATAATAGGTACCGTTGTTCAGTTTCATTAACCATAGGAGGTCTGCCCACCCATCCTAAAGTGTTAATTAAGCAGTCTCTAGGCTCCTTCAATCCAGGCTTCGACGGGGACGTCTCAGTCTGACGAAAAACCCGTCCCGTCACATGGTTTGTAAGGATTACGCAAACCACATTCTTACTCTTATATTCCCCCCTTTATAGTTGGCGTCCATGGTATAATATAAAGTATTCAGCGGTAGTTAATACGTAAATGATAATTCATTAATCAGGATTCAGATGAGGAGGTTATGCTCTCAAGCAGCTTTCCTGTATCAGATTGGAGAGCTTCCTGTATCAGAATGGAGCGCTTTCCCTGTGTCAGATTGATAGAGTTTTTAGTGTCAGAGTGGAGAGTTTTCCTGTGCGGGTAGAGAGCTTTCCTGGTTCGGATTAGAGCGTATATGTCGTGTCTGAAAATCTCACACAAGGAAGACATACATTTCAGATGAATAAATAGGATGATTTTTTTAAATATAGTTCCTTGGTTATTTAGTAGAAACTCAAGGTGATTTATTCTGGTTAGGACAATACTTAACCACACTTCAAAAAGAGTTCCAGCCTTACTCGGTGTAATTCTAGTATCAAACACCCGACTACCAAAATAAATCTTTATCTATTTTAAAAACACTGCTAGGGAAGTAAAACCATAGAACTACTGCCTGAGCTGGTGGCAGAATGTCCCCTTACTCCTTACTCCTAACCTTCCCCCTAAACCTTAACTCCTACCCCTTCCCCTTAAGTTCATTCTCATTTCAGTACTATCCGCCCCCCCCAGAGAGAAGTGTTAGTACTATAATCAAAATAGTGAAGTCATAAGACAAATTTCAGTTCTCATTCAGTTGTAATCCAATGAAAAATCCTAACCACTTATATCATTCAATATAAACGTGTCAGTAACAAACCAATAAAAATCCCTGGACCCCACAAGTAATGCTCAAAGGCGTATCCTAATATAATGTATACGTATAGTCTATCCCCTTCAACTGTTTCCCTCTCACTTATTTTTCTATTTCCTTTTTCCTTGTCCTCACACGGCTGGCGTAGACTGTGACATGTATGTAGTTGCCCCTCTGCTAATTTGTGAGCGCTTGGCCACCCTGGTCCGCCAACAGATTTCCTACCTTGGGACCCTAAGTAATTACATTCGTTAGTCCCCGGTCAACAAAAAAGGAATCAACAATAAGCCATGTCTACATCGAGCTAGTTAACAAACATTTCACCAACATACCTTTACAAAGGGCGAGATATGATCACCTCCACACAGGCGACTTAACTCAATGAACGTCGATGCCTTCTAAAATTATCCAACCTAGAATCCCCCGTTTTCACTCGTTGTCGTGTTTAATTACTTACTGCTTAAAATATAAGCCTTACCAAGTGATTCAGGAATGAGGCTGGAGGAAAATTCCTCGTTAGCTTATTGATACTTAGTGTGTGATTCAATCCTTCCGCTATTTAATGTAAATTTCTCGCTGTGACACATATTATTTTTCCCACTAATGGGGTGTGGCAGCGAGTAACCAAAAAGGACTGTAGAGTACACTTCCAAGGGGGCACTACATAATGGTGATTAACGTGTAGATGGTCAAAATGACCACTTACACTGTCCTCGTTATCCTGCACTTGACTCATTCTCTCCATCTCATCCTTGCTCCTATTATTCCTCCTTCACTTCCCGCATCTACTCTCCCAGATCATCTTCTTTATACACCTTCTAGCACAAGACACATTTCTTTTTTTATTTGCACTTCCCACTCATTCCAGTCACCTATAGGCATTCGGCAGCATACATTCATTGTACCCTTTATTTTTATCACATTCCCCACAGCGTCCTGACCAACCATAAACAACTCAACATGAAAGAAACAACTAATAACATAACTTTATACTGGCTTGTATTACAAAAACATTCATCATTGCGAGCTACGAACAGTGTGCGAGTTGTCTTCGGCAACGTGTAGCACTACGGTGGAACAACGAACAAAATATGGCGGATGGAAGTTCGAAAAGATCGTTTGATAATACCTCTAAAACGCATGAACGAACGTTCTCCAAGTCAATCTAAGTGCATAGATGGATCTTAGAGGACGCGTCGCGTTACGAACCGTTCGAACATCCGGCCCAAGTAGTGATGCGACTTAATTCGTTAATATATGGATGGTTGCTGGCGACCTAAGTGAGGTGGCGACTTTACTGTATATACGGTTACATAAACACATGTCCATTATGTATTAAAACCGCAGTATTTACAGGTCTAGTTAAGGTTTCGCAAGGTATGTTTCTGTGGGCATCATGAACCAGTGACCAGCCAATTTCCCTTCCCCCACAAAAACCTTCCGATTTGCCACAGTTCCACTAGGCGTGGGCGGGGAAAAAGAAATGGTGATTGGGGAGTATTGGTGTGAAAAACTGCAGATTTACCAAGAAAACAAAGGACTGCGACCTACAAGTCGAAAATGTGCCAAGTACCTGGCAGGAAGTGCGTTGTAGGCCAGACTCTTTGATCAACAAGGCAACGCAACACGGGCCTGGGGGTTCCAGTGGCCATGCACCGCCTGCGTCTGTGTCCGCCCCCTGGTGCAGGATCTGCCTTCTCCAAACACTTGCACGCCTTACAGTACAACTTCACTTGGACGTTATACGACATGACACACGACACCACACGGGAGGACACCACCCCCAGCCGTGCCCTGGAAACCGCAGTCACCAGACTCCGGATTGGCCACACCGCCTCAACGCCACCTACCAAAAACTGGGCATGACAGCTGACCCTCACTGCCCTGGTGCCCCACATACCCGGACAAATGAACACCTCCCTCCTGCAATGTCCTCGTCACCACTCCACCGCACGGCACTCCTACAATCGCTATCCCACTCTTCCTCCGCAGGCCCACTTAGCTGACCTCCTGGGTTGGCTATCCAGACCCCGGCTTGGCCTTCAAATCTCAAAAACACCAGGACCCTTCCTAAACAAATCGGGCCAACTCACAGGATCTAACTGCTAACCCATCGCATAGCACCTTCGGGGCCACTAAAGGCTGTGGCCACCACAGCATGAACGGCCCCTTCAACCCCCAACCAAACAACATGCTGCTGCAGTGGTCCACGCCCACCACCACGCCCTCAACGTCACCACCTGTCCTGCTGGAGTCCATCCACAACACAAACACGGTCTGCTGAGTGAGGCAGGAAGCAGTGGTTGTGGGGCCCCGCAGGCAGGGAGCAGCAGAGTGTCAGGGCAGCGCGGGCTCTCGGTGTGCGACTGTCACCAACTGTGCAGGTGCTGAGGGGCACAGTACAAGCCGGCTGCTCCTCCCGGCACTGACCTGGCTTACCTTCAGGCATCCCGAGGGTTCCCGCAGGACACGGTCATCGCGTGCTGTTGGGAGTGTTGCTGCGGTGGAGGCTGGTGCCGTGGCAGCCAGCATGAGGGCCGGGAGCAGCAGGATCAGTCTGCCTCAGGGTGGGGAGGAGGCACAGGGGTGATGGCAAGAATCACATGGAGGCAGAGCAGGACACAAGGCACACAGTGAGCTGAAGTGTCAGCAGTGTGGACAAAACATTTCAAATGCAAGAGTGACATTGAGAGACATTCCGTGACACACAGTGGTGTTAAGAATTATGAATGTTTAGCATGTGTGGGAAAGATTTAATGAAAAGGAGTTCCCTTCACCAAACCCCCTAATAACATGGTGTTAAGAATAGGATGTTTAGAGTGTAGGGAACAGATTACTCAAAAGAGTTCCCTCACACACACACCTGATACCAGTGGTGTCAAGAATATGAAGGTTTAGATGTGGGAAAAGATTGTAGTGAAAAGAGTAAGGCCTCACCAGACACACCCTGACACACAGGGGTGTTAAGAAATTACGAATGTTTAGAGTGGTGGGAAAAGATTTGCTAGAAGAGTCACCCACCGAACACACCGGACACACAGCGGGTAAGAATTATGAATGTTTTAGAGGTGGGAAAAAGAGTGCTACAAAGGGCTGAACTCACCCACCACACCCTGACACACAGTAGGTGTCAAGAATCATGAATGCTAGAGTGTGGAAAAGATTTATACCGTTCTGAACTGCACCAAACCACACCTGAAACACAGTGGTGTTAAGAAATCATTGAATTGCCTAGAGGTGAAAAGGTTTTATCACCCGTTCTGAACTCACCAAACACACCTAATAAACAGTGGTGTTAAGAATCAGAATGCCTAGAGTGTGGGAAAGGTTTTTTATACCGTTTCAAAACTCACCCAACACACCTTTAAAGACACACTGCTTGCGGGGAGTTCACGTGTGATATTTGTAGCAAAGTGTTCAAGACAAAAGGGTGATAGTGCCAGGCACGTGAAGATCCACTTTTGAGGTGGTGTGTTGTTGGACAAGTGTGGTTGTAACCGTGCCTGTGGGAGTGTGTCTTGTGTGGCAATGGGTGGTGGTGTGGGGTGGTGGGCAGTGTGTTACATGTTGTGGTGGCAGCCGTGCCCTTGGGTCGTGAGGGAGTAATGGCCCCAGAGGTTGTTGGGTTGGCAGTGCAGGTGTGACTTTCAATAAAGGTATCCTAGGGTTTTAAAGGTTCTCTGCCTGATTGCCTTAAAAACCAGTCTTTCCACGCATAAGTTACAATCTATTTCCTGCAGGGCACATATATGTATATCGGCATAAACTCTACTCTGCTCTCATCAATTGGACAGCGCAGGAAAAGTGATGACAACTGCTTTAAACAAGGGGACAAGTCAAATTGTCTACAAATATACAGGACGATGCGACGAAGTTACGAAAAAAAAACGGAAGACTATAATATTACAACTGGTCTATTTATGCAGGTTTTTCCATAGAAATGATCAAAGATCCGGAAAGATGAAACATGGTATACTAGTGTGAAAAATTCCACGAAATACGAAGGAATTAAATACAATAAGGCGGCATGAATTTGCCTAAAAGGGGGGTTAGCTAGTGTCATTATGGCAATGGGTCAAAAACGAACTCAAACACGATGGAAAATAGTTTAGATAAAGCACCATGAGTAGAATTAATAAAGTTGGGAGTGGTCACCTGAACAAAAGTAATCATTGAGGCAAATACCGGAGCTCCCATACTTAGTACGTTCGTGGGCGTGTGTACTGACTGCAATGTACAAAAGTTTAGTCCAGCATTACTCTGTCAATATTGAACACTGCACACACCCGCTGTCAAAGAACAAAAGTACCTACGTTATAGCCCAAATATCCAGTATCAGCTAATACTTAATACTTAATGTAACTATAGGAGTCAGTATCAGCTTAAATGGTCTATACAGCTTATAGCCCAATATACCTCAACAGTGCCTATATTGTATCAGCTTTAAATGGTCTATACAGCTAAGCCCAATATTACTCAACGAGCTGCATATATTGTATCCAGCTTAAAATGGTCGATACACGCTTATAGCCCGATTATACTCAACAGTGCCTATATTCATCAATCATTGGGGGCATAAGCCGGGGGGCGGTCGCCTCGCCCACACTACGACGCCACTCCCGGGGGTCACCACGCGAGAGTTCCCATGCAGGCTTCCTTTCCCATACCAAGCAGATTCGGACAAGAAACATCAACTTGCCCCAGCCACGAGCCGGATGGGCGCCCCCTTGGACTCCTCCACCGCCGGATTGTCTCTTACAGATACAACCCGATGGAGGATCCCCCCGGTTATCAGTTTAGCGTGCAACATGCCCATATAGGCCGAAGTTTGGCGCTGACGGACTATGCAGGTAATAGGCTCGATTCAGTCTCACTGTTGCAATCGCTGATTTGATACGTAATCATCCCAGGCGTAACCCCATGATTCTGCGAAGAACCACATTATTAACCAAAGGCATTGATCGTCTATCTTCAAGTCCACAGAATTTAGTGTTTTAGGTCTCACAACCATAGAGTAAGACAGGATCACCAAGCGACTTGAAGATCCGGATATGTTGTCCTCCTGCACAGTTACTACGGACAACGCCAAATACTCCCGCTGAGCGAGTCCATAACACCGTGGGCTATGCCCAATCCGCGTAAGACTTCTTGACGTGACCCACGCCGCATTATGAAACTTGCGCTACCAAGGTATGTAAAAACTTTCAAGATCTTCAATGTCATCGCCACACGCATGAACAGACTGTACTGCTTCATCTAGAAGTCTCCAAAACACCTGGACCCCCTGGTCTGGCCAGGAGATCTCAAGTCCCAAAGGCTTTGCCTTTCGTGCAGAGCCTCGAGAGCCATCACCAGGAACTCTAGCGACTCAGCAAAGATGACTGCATCATCGGCAAAAAACAGATCAGTGATCTTGGTGTTGCCGACGGAAGCTCCACAATCACTTTGATCTACAACCTTGTCCAATACCCAGTCCATACAAGCGTTGAAAAGTGATGGGGCAAGGACGCACCCTTGCCTCACTCCTGTATTCACAGGAAAGAAGCTGGATACACCTGTCCCACACTTCACAGCACTCTCAGTCCCAGAATACAGACCAGTTATCAAACCAATAGTCCTTGCAGGAATCCCGCGAAGTCGCAGAAGATCCCAGAGTGACTCACGATGCACTGAGTCAAACGTCTTCTTGAGATCAACATAGGCTGCAAGCATCCCCTGTCGAAACTCACGTCGGCGTTCCACCAGGACATGAAGCGCTAGGATACGGTCCGTTGTTGACTTTCCAGGGGTGAATCCAGACTGCTGAAGTCTCTGATGCTTCACCAGATGACTGCGAATTCGTGTCAGCAATAGATGGGCAAGCACCTTGCCTGGTACGCTGAGCAGTGTAATACCGCGGTAATTGTTGCAGTCCTGACGGTCCCCTTTCCCTTTCCAGATAGGGACGACCAGCCCCCTTTTCCAGTCAGGAGGAATGGTACCTGATTGCCACACGGCAGTCAGGACAGCATGCAACCCGCGGATCATGGCCTCACCCCCCGCTTTGAGGAGCTCCGCACTGATATTACAAACACCAGCTGCCTTTCCACCCCTCAACTTTGCTACAGCCTCTCTGACTTCGTCAAGAGAGGGTGCGGTTTCGTCAATGGGAGGATCGGCATCCACTGCCTGTAACCCAGTGGTTTGAAGCTGCTCAGTTGGAGGGTCCACCGTGAACAACTGCCCAAAGTACTCAGCCCAACGAGCCATCTACCCATCCATGTCCGACACGAAGCGCCCATCTGCTGTTCGAATAGCACTCGCCCGAGAAGGAGACTTGGAACGGAGCTTCTTCAGGGCTCGGTAGGCGGGTCGGAGGTCATTAGCGTTCAAATGACCCTCGACATCCTCAGCGAGACTCCTGACATACCTCTCTTGTCTCTCCTCAGGAGGGTTCTAGCCCGGGGCGTGACAGAGCCCTGTGCTGGTACTGGTTCCCAGCCAGCCTGGCAGCGCGACTCTCCTCGATTTTCTCCAGCGTCTCCGTCGAGACAAAACCACGCCTTGACCTCGGGCACTCCCCAATACACTCCTTGGCAGCCTGTAGAGTTTCACGTTTGAAGGTATCCCACAGTTCTACAGGGTCCCCGAGAGCACCGAGCACATCAAACCAATTTGAGACTGCCACCGCATACTCATGAGCACATGTCAAGTCCTTCAGTTTCTCAAGATGAAACACAGTATGGTTACCTCTTGAGTTTTCTTCTGGACTTGACATGAAGTTAAGTGTAGCAACAACAAGTCTGTGATCTGTTCCAAAGAATCAGCACTCGGTAAAACCCTGCAGTTCTGGAGGATCCTCCAACGAGTACTAACGAGGATGTGGTCGATCTCCTTAACTACCCCTCCGGCATTACTATACCATGTCCAGCGGTGCAGCTCTGGTCTCTGATACCAAGAACCTGCAATTCTCAACCTTCTGGACCTTGCAAAGTTCAGAAGCAGAGAAACTGTTGGTGTTTCTGGTACCGGAGCCATGGGGACCAACACATAACTCGTAGCCATCTTTCACAGTGCCAGTAGTAGCATTGAAGTCGCCCAAGACAATGAGTGTGTCCCGAGGAGGACACACTCATGGAGGATACAATATAGTGCCTATATTGTATCAGCTTAAATGGTCTATACAACTTATAGCCCAATATTACTCAACAGTCTTCTTCTTCTTGTGACCTTTTAGCTGATGACGCAATACTTTCGGCTCTTTAAATCTCCTCTATTTCATCCTTTCAGCCATTAATACAACACTCTGTATTCACAAATAATAATAATATGCGTAATGGGGAGAAGAAATAGTTTGTGACCTATGTGGGGCGGAAAAGGAGGACTTAAAACATTTCCTGCTATGGTGCCCAGCCTACAGTAATGACAGAAAGAAAAGTGTGAGGCTACAACAACCTGACATAGAGGAGGAAGAGGATATAGTGGGGGAGTATTTGTTTGGAGAGGGGTATGTGGAAGAAGCAAAAAGAACAATCAACAGTTTTTAGATGACCAGAGAAAATTAGAAGAAAGAAAAAGAAAGAAACTAATAAGATAGAATAAGAGAAGAAAACTAATTAAAGACCCAGACAGCAAGAAGAAACACATCAGAAGTGCCGATGAAAAAGGCCAGACTCCCTCCCGAGTCCCGACCAACAACTGAACTGAACCGAACTGTAATAAAAATAGTTTAATATATCTGTGTCATTTACTAAGCGTGTTTAATCATGATTTTAGGAGTTTTTTGTGCGAAGTGAAATGAACCAATGTTGCTGTCAACAAAATACTATTGTCATGGCAATTAACGTACGTTGTACCGTACATAACACTATAGTCGCCAGTCACTCGCCACTGCAGTAATGTCGCCAGACACAATATATTACGAATTTTAGCATCACTACAGCCTTGTATGTGTCACTGAAGAGACATGCACAGTAGTTTATATTATGTACATCACACTACATGTCTTCAGTGGCACATACAAGTCTGTAGTGATGCTAAAATTAGTAATATATTGTGCCTGGCGATATTAGTGCAGTGGCGAGTGACTGGCGACTATAGTGTTATGTACGGTAGGACTGTATGGGAGTAATGAAGTTTGTCTGTTTTGTAGTTTTTTATTTATTTGTAGTTGTAGCCTACATTGCTAGGCATTAGTTGTAAAATGTAGACACAATGTAGTTGTATTTGCTATTTTTTCAGAGTGGTGACATTTGATAGTGTAGTTTTAAGTTTGTGTTTGTTGTGTTTGTTGTTTGTTGATGAAGGTACATTTATTTGTAAAGAGTGTTGTTTTGTGTTCAGTTTATGGTCTGGCTGCTTGGTGAGGAATTATTGGCACGCTATCTGGCAGATGGTGGTGTTGGCAGTGCTACATAAGAACATAGTAATATAAGGAAGCTACAAGAGGCTGGGAGACCTACACGAGGTAGTTCCTGTTACTTAACACTACCTACATCCACCTTTCATCCCCGTCCATAACACTGTCCAGCCTCCTTTTAAAGCTCCCTAATGACTCCCCACTAACTACTTGTCTACTGAGTCCATGCCAATCATTCACCACCCTATTTGTGAACCAGTTTCTCCCTATTTCATTAATAAACCCACCTTTTTCCAGCTTGAATCCGTGACTTCTTGTTCTACCCTGCTTACTAACCTTAATATCTTTTGCTACCTCGCCTTTATTGTATCCCTTGATCCACTTAAAAACTTCTATCAGATCGTGTTGTGAGTTGTACTAATGTTTCATGCGTTTTATGACTCATTTTGATTCATGTTGACGTGACATGGTAGTTGTGGTTGCCACTTGGGTATTATTCTAGTGTTTGGCCATACACAAAACACCTCCCACAAAACAAGCTGGGCCACCTGGGGCCAATGCGGGATTAAGGCCCCGGCTACAAAACATGCCTACCAACAATATAGTTTGTGAGTTAGGGCTGTTGAAAACATTCCCTACATCCAGGGAACATTCATTGTATTTCTTCTGAGTCCAGGGGCCGGATGTTCGAACGTTGTAACGGTCTCTAAATCATCTTTGCCCCTTAGTTTGGCCTTGGAACGTTCGAAAACCCCGTTTAGAGGTTTTATCAAACGACTTTGCGAACACCACCCCGCCTTTTTTGTTCTTTTGTTCCCCCGTAGTGCTAATTTTTGCTGAAACCACTCCCCACACTGTTCGTAGGGTCGCAATGAAGGTTTTTCTAATATCAACCCCAATAAAATTATGTTTTAAATTTTTTATGTCATTTGATTTTGTTTAGGGTTTGGGTCAGGAGGCTGGGGGGGAAATTTTAATTAAAATAAAGGGTGCAATGAATGGTATGCTGCCGAATGCCTATAGGTGCCCTGGAATGATTTAATTTGCAAATAAAATAAAATGTGTCTTGTGCTAGAATTTAAAATAAGAAGATGATAGGGAAAAGGAGGGAAAAAATCCCGGGAAGTGAAGGAGGAGAATAGGAAGGGGGATGAGATGGAGGAAAAATTTCAATGAGTCAAGTGAAGGATAGGGGGGGGGACTAAAATTTACAGGGAGTTTCGTACACAAGTTTTTTCGTACCCGGGTTTTTGAAGCTTTTTCGTACACTGTTTTTGATTTTTTCGTAATTATACCTTGGTGTGTCTTTTTTCGAAAACTCTAGTCAAAATTTAAAAACTCTGACCTGAGTGTACGAAACGACTATATTTAAATTTTAAGATCCCGAAAAAAATTTTTAAGGTCTACAAATTTGATCGAATCTACGGGGTTCAAAAACCAACTTTTTGTACAACTGACTGCATCCTCCTCTCTTAAAGCTAGGGAAGGCAAAGATAAGGGGACATTCGAGCCCGGTGACTGGGTGCGGGGAAATGCATGTAAAATGTAGGTAAAAAAAGTGAAACCCATAGAGGTATTTTTATATATATATATGTTTATATAAAATTATATTATATATTATAAAATATTTTAAATTTCAGTTTAGACCAATGCAATAAAAACACAACCAATGGGTTGGTTTTAAGTAACCTGAACTTTTTCTTCATTAAAAGGGAATTTCAAAACCCAAAAAAAAGCGGTCGGAAATGAAAAAAATAAAATGGGGATCTGGGGGGGCGCCCCCCCCCCCCCCCCCCCCCCAGTGGGTTAGGTTACAAATTTCAATGCCCTTTTTGGGTTAGTAACTAGCAGGGGGCCCCTTGGGTGGCGTAACCCCCCGTTAGCCCAGAAAAAAGTTTTGGTAAAAGGGGGATTTTTTGGTTGAAACTGCATATTTACCTAGAAGATTGTGTAGAGGAAAAAAGGAATGTATGTTTGGGTTGGGAAAGAATGTTGAGAAGATAAGTGGGTATAGACTTTAGTGGAAAGGGGTATTGGTAAATAGGGAGTTTTTGGTTTGGGAAACCCCTATTTACCAAAAAAGAGTATGTAGAGGTTTAAAGGGAAATTTTGTGATTGCAAGAGTGTCTGAGAAGAGTGGGTCCCCTTTTAAGGTAGCTAGAGTATTGGCAAAAAGGGAAATTTTTGGGTTTGAAACTGCATTTTTTACCTAAAATAGTATGTAGAGGAAAAAGGGAATGTGGTTTGGTGGGAAAGAATGTTGAAAAGGGAGTACTGGGGATAGATTTAAAGGTAGAGTTTTGGGTAAATAGGGAGTATTGGTTGAAACGGGCAATTTACCTAAAAAGAAAGTAGAGGAAAAGGGAATGTGTGTTTGGGCCCCAAGGATGTCTGAGAAGAGTAGGAAAAAAATTAAAATGGTAGCTAGAGTTTTGGGTCAATAAGGATTTTTTTGGTTGAAACTGCATATTTACCAAAAAGGGAGTATGAGAGGAAAAAGGGAAATGTTAAATTGGGGGGAAAGGATGTCTGGAAGGGGAGGTAAACTTTTACTCCAATTTTAAGAATTATGTGATTTAAAGCGAAAGTATTAAAATAAATTTGGTTTTCCAATGGGGGAAGCTGGGGTAGGAGAGGTTATTTTAGGAAAGGTTCACACACTAAAATTTTGGGGGTTTAAAGCCCAAAAAAAATCACTAGAAGCAGGCCTTAAATTTAAACCTTTAAACCCATCTACTGAATATGTCAAGTGGTATTTTTGGGTGTTTAGGGGGGGGGAATCCCCCCCGCCAATCACTAACCAACCTAGACATATAGTCAACGGGCCCAAACCAAACCCTTTTAAACCAAAATTTTTCAGGCTATTTTTGGGTTTTTAAAAAACCCCCAAATTTCAAAAACCCCTTTTAAAATTGGGGAACACTCGCCACGAAAAAAAATAGGAATTTGGGCGAGAATTCCTATCGGGGGACATTTTCCAGGATTTGTCTAGTTACTTGGAAAATGTATCCCATTAATAACCCCCAAACCCTAAAAGGGGTGGGAAATTTTAGTTTGGCATTTGGGTTTTCAAAAGTCCTAGGATTCTTCCCTAAAATCACGTGAAAGGATTTCTTCTTTTCTGATTATTTTAACCCTTTTCCCCCAAGGTACAATTGAAAATAAGGGCTTACAGGGTACGAAATTTACCAAAAAATTACCTTTATTTCACCCAAAAACTGTTAATTAGGTTAAATAATTTGGGGTTTAAAGGTTTGGTTTGGGGGGGGGTTTTGGTTTTTTAATTCGTGTAAGTTGGTTTAAATCGGGACTAGGTTGGGTTTTGGTTAGGGGTGGGTTTTTGGTTTTAAATAAAATGATATAAAAAAAAAAAAAAAATTATCAATATCAAAGGGGCCTATCAAGATATTATCAAGACCCCTTTACAAATACCCTTAAAAAAGTAATTTTTAAAGTGGGAGATTACCCCCTTTTAAAATACCCTTACCCCCCCTAAAGTCCTAAAGACCCCCAAAAATTTAAAACTAACCTAACCGGGGACCCGGGCATTTCGCCCACACCCAATTCGCCCACATGTAAGAGTTTAATTCGCCCACAAACCTTTTGCCCACATTTTAAAAGTCAAAATTTGCCCACATGTAAGAGTCAATTGCCCACATGTACAAATCAAAATTTTGCCGACGACATTTCGCCCACATGTAAGAGTCAATTTGCCCAAAACGATCCCTGTCACGAGTCATGTTAAATTTTTATCTTCCGCAGGCAGAAAAAAAAAATGAAACCCCCATTTAAACCCTTTGGGGAAAGAAATCCCTAGTGTGGGTGAATTGACCTGTGGGCGAAATGACTCCATAGTGTGGGGGAAATGGGCATGTGGGGGAAATGACCGCGGGGTACCAAACCCAAAACCCCATTATAACCGTATCTAAAACCCCCCCAATAAACCCCCAGTGAGACCCAAGGGCAGGGAAAAAAAAATATAATTTTTTCCAGTTAAAGTTATATTGAGGGATTTTAAATTTTGTAATTTTGTTGTGTGGGGGCGCGCCATATAATTTTTTTGGGTTTTCATTCTAAAATGCATTATGATGGCTAACAACTTTAAAGGTTTTATGAAATCTTTCCTTGATTGGCCAAAACGACAGGCAGCTTGATTTTTCCCTTCCTCTTTGGGCGGAACGGAAAAAAGAACAGCTTGAAGATCGATCATCGTGGCTAAAGAACATTTGGGCGATCCTTTTTATAATTTCATTTTTGAAGGGTTGTATCCCATACTAAGATGGGCCCCTATGAACACTCCAAGATGATCTTTTGGGGGCGGAAAGTTACGAAAAGTTTCGAACCTCCAGCCCCAGGGGACGTGTGCACCGGGCGATCCTCTAGAATGGGTTTAAAACCCAAAAAGGGCGAGAACCCCCCCAAACCCCCGCCAGGGGGGTGTAGGTTAGCTTAGGGTTTGGTTTTTACGTAATTTGGTTTGGCTAGGTTAGATTTGGGTTTAAATTTGGTTTGATTTTTGGGTTTTGGGTTTGGTTTTGATTTGGTTAGGGTTTGGTTTTTGATTTTTGGGTTTGGGTTTGGTTTGGGTTTTTGGTTAGGTTAGGTTGGATTTGGTAGGGGAGGGTTGGATTTTTTATTAATTTTTGATTTGGTTAGGGTTTGGTAGGTTTTGGGTTTGGGTTTTGGTTTTCACTGGGCGACAAAAAAAAAAAAACGGGGGAAAATTTTGGTTTTGGGCAAAAGGAAGGATTTGGGTTTAAAACGACCCTGTGAAATCGAAAAATTTATTTTTTCAAAAATTAAATCTATCACGTCCAGTTTTTGAAGGGGGGGGGAAACCCGACGCAAAATTCCCTGAAAAAAATGGGGGAAAAAACAGCAGAAAAGGTTTTACCAATTTTTCATTTTAAACTCTTTAAACTTTTCTTTTCAAAACCTATTTTAAAGGGGAATGCAGTGTTTTTTGAAAACATGGGTTTGTGCCTTTAGCAGGGGAGGGTGTTTCCGCTGGTATTGGCGAGGGGTTTTAGCAGGTGGTAGTTTAATTTTTACCCACTGATCGGGACCGCTTTTAAATATGTTTTAAAAAAATTTTTTTTTTTTCTTTGGCAGATATGAAAGTGTTTTTATTTAGTGGGGTCCTAATTTTAAATTGGTTTACCGTTATGGGAAACCCGGGACCGGGCTGGATGGAGCGCTGTAACTGTGTGAAAGCATCGGGCATTTTTTTTTTTACATATGTGGGGAAATTTTTTCCCCTGACAGTCCGAAGAAAAACCCCTTTAAAAAAAATGGGTTTAAAACAGCTTTTTCTGCATTTTCTTCAAGTGCCGGATAGGTGGGCAAAATAAGAATTTTGGGGGCCCCACGTAGCATGCAACCCCTGTTTGAACCACTTGAAAAGAAAAGGATGCGTGGGGAAACGGGGGCCCTCAGGCATGGCTTCGGCACCCAATGGTTTTTCCCGGGAAAAAAAGGTCACAGTAAAATACTGATGCTACTTTTGCCTCACTAACATCAAAGGATATTCAGTAAAAACGCGAGTTTTAAAAAGGTTCCTGACGGGACCTTTTGCCATAGGCCCGTTCCACTGGTCCTGATCTCCCAGGTTTTCCCAAAAGTTCCAATTGCAAGTGCTTTTAAGTGAAAAAAATTTTTAAAATTTTGGAAAGAGGAGGATAATCCCATGGGGTACAACTTTCAAGAAAAAGACAGACAACAGAGAGCCCAAATTCATTTAGCGGGAAAGGGTACAGACCTTGCTAGGGAACCCAGATCACCCAAAGGGGGGAAAAATGAAAAACCTTTGGGGTTTGTCTCAAGGAATTTAATTTGGGTACAAGAAGGATTTCCCCATCCCCCACGTTTCGTCTTTGACATAAAGAAATTTTTAAGCTTCTTCAAAATGGAACACAACTCTGTTACTGCTTTGTGGTTTTAAACCCCTCATAGAACAACTTTGTGTGTCTCAAACTTATGATAAAAAAGTGATTTTCGGCTGTTCATAGATTCAGGAAAAAAAAAACGCTAAAAAGGGCCGGGGTTTCTGCATAAAGGAAATAAGCTTCCCAGTTTTTCCAAATTTGGGAGGGGCCCTGAAAAAGATTTAAAAATTATGAAAACTTTGAAGGGCTTTGTTATCTGCTGTTAATTTTGAAGAACATCAGTGGGGAACTGTGGGGGGGGACCTGAATGGGAAAACTCCTTGCTTTTTTGGGCTCCCGTTTGGGTTCCCCTAAGCACATGTGTTTTCTTTTTTTGGGGGGACTCTAGAGGGACAGCAAACATTACAAACAAAAGGGAAAGGCCAGCACGATGAAAAAACTCACCTGGCAGGTTCAACTGTAAAGTACAAACCTCTTGTTGACAGTGAAAAAGGGGTACTTACCTCCATTGCAAACTGGGAAAATTGGGTTAATGAAAAATTTTTTTGAGGCCCCGGGGAAACAAAATGGGCTGGCTTTTAGTATTTGTTAGCAAAGTTTGAAAAGCCAAATGTATCTGAAGCCAAAATAAAAGGGGAGGTGTTTTTAATGGCCCCAAAATTTGTAAAAAAATCAAAAGATTGACTTTGTAAAGAGCCCAACTGCCCCGGGGAAAAAACGGCTTGGAAAAGCTTTTTGGGTGTTTAAAAGAACTAACCCCAGGTTAAGTTCGAGCATCGAAATTTTGAGGGGAATTTTTTAAATGAACATGTTTTAAGAGTTACCCCTCCCCTTGGGGCTCGGATGCCTCAAAATCCACTTTTTTCCCTTCACATCTTGATTTCTTCCCAAACGAATCTTGGGCGCGGTCAGGGGGATGAAGGGGGAACGTTTCCACCAGGGAAAATTTCCACCCCTTGGGAAAACCCCATCCCAAAGGGCGATTCAGTCCAAACATGATAGGGACTATTGCTTGGGCGTACAACGTTGGGGGAAATAAACTGCTCCTACAACGAAAGAGCAAACTACAGAAACCTTCTGATGTACTATGGAGCAGGGGGAGTACTTTTTTGTGTTGGTTAAAAAAAAAATTTTGTCATATGTATATTTAATACCAAATTTTAGATCACTGTTTTCTGGGAAGGGAAAAGTCTGATCTTAAATGTTCTTGAACAAGCCCCATCTTTCTTTTTCAAAAAAAATTCGAAGTTTTGGGTTTCCAAAAAAAACAGATATATATATATATATATATAAAATAAATAATATATATATATATATATATATATATATATATAAAGTCAAAATTTACGGGGATTTGGCATATTTTCGGATATTTTAAAAGGGGGCACATTTTCGGATATATTTGGAACATAATTTTTGTATATTTATTTCCCGATATGGGACATTAGGTTTCCCAAAAAAGCCGCAGGCACCACCAGAATTTAATTACGGTTTAAAATATATTAAGTAGGGGGATTGTTTTTAATGAATTAATAAATTTTATTAGTATATAATTATATATTCTGGGAAATGAGAGGGGCTGTGAAGGGTGGGGAGGTGCTCCAGCTTCCTTTTCCGGGGAATACAGGAAATGAGGCAAGGGTGGGGTCCCCTTGCCCCATCACTTTTCCCAAAGCTTTTATGGACTGGGGATTGGGCAGGGTTTTAGATCAAAAGGGTTGTTGGGGGCCCTCCGGGCCCCGGCCCAACCCCCAAGAATTTACGGGTCTTGTTTTTTTCCGATGATGCAGTAATCTTTTCCCGAGTCGTGGAGGTCCTGGTGATGGGTCTCGAGGGCTGCACGAGGAGGAAAGCCTTTTTGGGGCTTGAGGGGCCCTGGCTCAAGACCAAGGTCCCCCGGGTTTGGAGAAATTTAGTGAAGAGTACAGTTGTTCATGCGTGTGGCCCAGGACATTGAGATCTTGGAAATTTTACATACTTGGTAGCGAAAGTTCATAATGACGGCGGGTCCGTCAAGAAGTCTTACGGGGGTTTGGGCAACCCCCACGGTGTTAGGACTCGCTCAGCGGGAGTTTTTTGGGTTGTGGGACCTGTGCGGGAGGAAAAAAGGGCCCGGGTTCTTAAAGTCGCTTGTGATCCCTGTTTACCTATGGTTGTGGACCTAAAACATAAATGTGATTTAAGAGACGAATCAAGCCTTTGGTAAAAGTGTCTTCGCAGAATCAGGGGGTATCGCTGGGATGATTACGTGTCAAATCAGCGATTGCCCGTGAATAAATCGACCCTTTTACCTGCATAGTCCGTCAGCCCAACTTCGGCTATTGGGCATGTGGCACGCTACCTAAAAACCGACCCTTTCCCACGGGTTGTATCGTAAGAGGACAATCCGGCGGGAGGGGGCCAAAGGGGGCCCCCACAAGGCCGTGGCTGGGGCAAGTTGATTTTTCTTGTGGAGTTGTTTGGTGGGGGGAAAGAGCCTGCTGGGAACTCGCGCAGGGTACCCCCGGGGGGGGCGCCCGGTAGGGTGGGCGAGGCACGCCCCCCCGGCGTATGCCCCCAAGATTGATTGAGGATATAATTATAATAGCTTAAAAATTTAAAAGGCCGATATTAAAAAACTATACGTGCAGAGAAAAAGCATTGCCATTTTGAAATCAGCACGAAAAAATGCTTTCAACCCCAAAACAAAATGAACTAAAACCATTTTGGTGTCGCCCAGTGGTTATAGGTGGATAAAGCCCCCCCCCCCCCCCCCCCCCCCCCCCCCCCCCTAGGTTAGGTTAATTTGGGTTAGGCCCAAATTTCTCTAGATAAAGGAAATTACCCTAGATCTAAAAAATTTTACCCTCCCTCCCTACACAACTCTTTAAAAATTTTTCGTGTTTCCGAAGTAATTTTTTTTCACCCGAAAAACCCCCCATTCCCAAGGCCCCAAGCTTGTTTGGGGAATGGAGGTCTGGGCAAACACTAGAAATTGACACAAATTTTTTCTGGCCTACAATAGGGGGTTTTATATAAAGGAGATTGTTTTTCTTTTCCCCGGAAACCCCTATTTAAAAAAAAAAAATTTTTTTCACACCGAATGGGGAGTTTTCTAATAAGCTCACCTCAAGGTGTTTCTCCGCTTATATCCTCGCCTTTGAGCCTGAATGATCTATCATTTACCGAAATTCCCTGTACTTTTCGGGACATATCGAAATTACCTTCAAACAAACTGAAAAAAGTTTTTAAAAAAAAAATGTAGTTTTATCATTTTATTTGTCTGCAGTGGGTGAAAATATTGGCAAAAAAAATTGAATATTTGAAAAATCAATTTTAAAAAACGTCTTTTCATGAAAACACGCATTTTTAAGCAGAATGAGCTTCAGGAAAAATCTACTTGTAGGTAAGCATTCACTGAGTACCTGTTTTATGTGTATATGTCTCTCTTACGACGAACATTTAACCAAGAAGTAATTTAAAGTGCTTGGAAAACTCAACGACAGTCCTGATGCAAGACAGTAGAAATGTTTGTTTTACTAAATAGCTCCGCCGCTACGTACCTCCCCTAAATGACTTTTTGAGCTGCCTTTGGTGGTGATAAAAACTTTTGTGCTCCGGCTCCTCCAACGCAATATCACCGTCAATAACGTTTTCGCTAGCCACGTCACTACAACTACGTGGTACTGTAACGTGTGCCTGGTTCTGCAGTGTGGTGCCTGTGCTGTCGGTGCCCTGGACCCCTGTTCCCGTGTTTGATGCCCCCGGGCCTGCGAAGCTGGCTGGCTTGCTGGCTGACGTGGACGCCCACATGGACACCGTCTCCTCTGCCTCCAAGAGGTCCCGCTCGCTTTCCCTTCGTCTGGTTTGAGACCCTACAGACTGAAACCCATGCAAACTTACACGCCCCTTCGCCGCAATCACTCCCTCACCCCCTCCCCGCGTTGCTACACCCACTGCTTTGCTCCCACTGCTTCTGTCCTGCTTCCGCCCTGCCCATCTTCTCAGCCTACACGCCTCATCATCATAAGGTCAGCTGAGGGACTCCGGTCCTTCATTAACACTGGGAAAGGGTTTGTCCAGGGCAGTTTCGGCTCCATCTTCGTCAAAAAGTTTGTGTCAAGCACTCTGACCATCATGGGCGGGCAGGGGTTTAAAAATTTGAGGTGGTCAACCCTTTAAACCTTGCCCAGCCCCAGAGTCTTTCACTAAGCTAGGGGATTTGGGCCGTGAAGTGCTGGTGACATCGGACGACGACCCGACCCATATGTTAGGGAGAATTTTCCTATCTCTCCGAACTGACAAACGACGACATTCTGACTGGACTTACATTCTTTGACGACTCCCCTACAAAATTGTTGACGCTATACGGCTCCCGGCTCACGTCCGGGACGACGGCAGACGGAGGCTAACATGGCCATTAGAATAAAGTTTCGGGACCCCCCTCCCGGACCGGGTCTCCCTTGAATACCGCTGTTTTTCCGGGTCCGACCCCACACCCTCCCTGTCCTCCGGTGTAACCGCTGCCTCCTTTTTGGCCATGGTAAGCCCCCCTGCAACATGAAGGTCCGCTGCAGTAATTGCAGCGGTTTTCATGTTGCAGAGGGGTGGGACCCGGGCGGAGTTCTGCTATATTGTGGTGGTGACCACCGCCCCACCAATAAGCAGTGCCCGGTTACCTCCCGGGGTGCAAGTGCAACAGCTCCAGCACGAGGCTACTTGCTCCATGTCAGAGGGGAAGCGGAAGCTGAAGGGCATCCACCCCGGGACCTTCCGTCCCAGGGGGCCCCAAGCACAAGAGCTGTCCCCCCTAACTTGGCACCTTCCCTGCCTGCCTGCTCCAGGGCCTTGCCCCTGCCAGTCAGCCTGCTCCCAGGCCTGCCCCTGCCAAGCCACTGAGCCCCTCAGACATTGTCCAATGGCGCTGTTTGTCACCCCACCCCCACCGGCTGACAGTGGACCCTTCCCCCCCCCCAAAAAAAAAACCCCCCC
>JACEEZ010019993.1:22500-50000 GCA_016584305.1 Chionoecetes opilio | reverse complement strand
CAGTGATGGCGGTGGTATCAGTGATGGTGGTGATGGTGGTGATGATGATGGTGGTGGTGATGGTGTCCAGTAATGATGATAATGATGACGGGCGTGGCACTATTAAATGGGCGCGAGCTATAAATTATATGGCTCTTATCGCCGCCCCGAGAGAGCAGAGAGAGAGAGAGAGAGAGAGAGAGAGGAGAGAGAGAGAGAGAGAGAGAGAGAGAGAGAGAGGCGAGAGATCAGAATTCAAACGTTTATTGTGGATAATGTACACATTACACATAATACATATATAAGTAAGGTACAAAATAGACAAAGGGCGCCCCCCCATGCAGGTTGCAAGGAAGGATTGCCATGATTATGAAGTTAATAGTAAATTTTGTTATTCATTTGAGATATTCAATATACATAAGATTATGTTATGTTACATATATATTTATTATTTTATTTTTAAGTCCTTTTATGAATCATTGGCAAAGGTTTGGGTGACTATTTTGACTTGGATAAGTTTACATGGTCTAGATATAGTGCAGCAGCCAGCATAGGAGGCATTTTGGCACAGCCGCCTCTAAAAAAGATATTTCTTGACATTCCATTCCATAATGGCGGAGTGTGTGCTTCTCTTTCTGTTTTACACAGGTTACATTTTTTCATATTGATGTTGTCACTGCGATCTACCTCCCAGATGTACTTTACCCTAACCTTAGCCTACTATAACCACCTGCTGGCGCTAGTAATTAGTCCCATTTTGTATGTAGTGGGGTTGACAACCCTTCTTGTTAGGGGTCCATTATATGTATTGAGAGAAACAACTGAGCCGTAGCATGCTGTGTCAATATGTATCTCTTATTGTAAGTTTCCATTTTTCGCACTCGACTATTGTTCTGTTTTTATAGGACGGCCATAAGGGCAGAGGCGAGCGGAAACCCACAATTCCATCCTTAGGACTGTAGCACTTGCGATGTGGCGAGTTCATCTGCACGCTCGTTTACCCGCTATCCCACAGTTTGTAATGGGGACCATATTAAAGTTCACGAGACTCTGTCCTGGACAAACGTATCTTATACCCACTAGTTTAATAATTCTGTTCACGAGGACGGTGTGAAAAGGTTCCTGGATGTTTATCGGGGGGGGGGGGGGGACTGTGTAGGGCTAGTCGTGCTGCGTCATCAAAGCTGCATGATGACGTCTCCAGGCCTCTCGCTTTGACTGCTGCCAGACAGCCGCTGGCTATCCCTAGAAAGTCTCCGGTGTTGGGAGCTGAAAGTGTGAGCAGACCATCAATATGTCTCCGTCTATTAGCATATAGCGTGCCCGGTGTTCCATCCGGCTTTCTCCCTTATAGTCACGACCCCGGCCCCCGCACGCCACGTCCTCTATCGCAGCGTACCGTCGTTGTACGGATATTGGGACACTCAGGAGCTTCAATCTACAAAGGAAGTCCTCCTCATCAGCTAAACATGGTACTTACACTTTCCTTACCCTTGTGAATGGTAAATCGGAACACTATTGAAAACACTGGCCTCGTCTTCCCAGGGGGGGAATCAACTTGCTCTGTGTGCTCCCCTATCATCCATGTATTTTAAATTATAAAATTCACTAAATGAACTGAGACAATTTTTCCCTGACTGATGAAAGCCAAACATTCCACTTTTCCTTTCCACTTAGGCTTGAAGAGAGCCTCATAATAATGACGCACATCATTAGTTTTTATGATCTCATAAATTTCGGGGGCTGGCCCGTGTTCTGTACTCCTCTATGTGTGGAGAGGTGGTGAGTCCTATCTCGTGTCTTATGCAACTATCCCTGCTGATGGATTGTGACCTTGTGCACGACTCTAATCATTATTCCTAAGTCGCTGTTATATTTGGATGACTTTCAAGAGCTTATTAACACATTTTTTCCTTTGTTTGAGTGACATGTTAGGGTGCTAAGGAAGTTGTTTGTCTAATGCTGATCTGATTAGGGAAACATATTAGCCTCTGGTAGGACGGGACAGACACCCCACGTCTGTCGCCCATACGCAACTTCCTTAGCAACGCTAGTCGAGGCTGACAGATGTGTGCTTCAGTCCCTGGTGACTTCGTTGTGTCTTGTGTTATATGCCACGAATACGCCCAACACAACTAACACCCATATAGCTTGTAGTGGGGACTTCTTCTTCTTTGAATTTTCACCTCGTATTTGATTAAGGAAGCATTTATCCCGAGCGTATTATAACAGCACCAGTTCTTTTCATCTCGGTGATTATGATGAGGTCCCTGTAGAGTTGCAACAATCTCCCCAATTCTTAGCAACGCCGTTTTTTTATGTGTGTTTTGTTGAGTCAGCTTGCGCTAGCACTATGTCATCAGCAAACAGTAATAACAACCCCATCAATTTGTCACGAAGAATTATAGTTTCATAAGCGTGCCGTTGAAGAGCAATTGGCGTAGAGAACACCCCCTGTGGTGTTCCTAATTTCATGAGTTAGCACCTGGAGTATTCGTCACCCTCCTCAAGCTAGTGTATACTCGACATTGTCCTTGTCTGTTAGGCTAGTCTTGACTATTCTGATGATGGTCCTAGTCATATTAGATAGTTGGGTATAAGAATGACACTGGGTTAGCTCTATCAGCGAGTAAGGCTACCCTTCAAATCAATAAAAACAATAATCGTTGTCCCTATGCCAGCCAGGACTCCATAAATGCCAGTTTTTGTGTGCTCCTGCCAGGAATGAATCCTACAGAATTACTGGAAATGCTGGGGGTTTGATACTATGAGTATGTAACAAGCGTTTACAGTAGATACTATTCTATCAAAGCATTTGTCACAGACCAGAGGTGAGAGATATTGGTCTGGAACGACCCTGCTTAGGGTTTTCACTGGTTTGGGAATTAAGGAAATAAATAATTGCTATATTTCCAGGTGTGTTGGTAGGTCGTCCCCCGCTCCATATCATGTTGTGAGTCGCAGCGAACAGGATTCGCCACACCATCTCGTAAGGAAGTCGAATAACATCGTAGGTGACACCATCCATAGCGGTGCACTAGAGCTGTGCCTTTTATCCGGCTTCCTGACGATAGTCTCCTCTTCGGTGATGGGCATTGTTATTCGTAAGTACATTCGTGTCGAGTAAAGTTGTCTTCAATCTCTCTTTCACTAATACGATTCTTTGGCGTTGTGTGCATGGTGCAGGTCGTGCACTTCTGCACCTGCAAAACAAGGGGCAGTACAGTCATTAGCTGGCGAGGCGTCCGCCCACTCCTGGCATGAGTTTACGTTGCTCTTCTTTGGTTGGGTCAGGGTGGAAGGTGCGAGAACTTTCTTCCTTGTACGATTTTGATCTTCCTTGACTACTTCAGCAAGTGGCTGTTCTCTGTGATCCTGGATTGTAGAAAGGTCGTCCAGTATATTTCCTCCTTGCTTTCTTTTTTGACATCTTGTACTTGATGCCCCATCACCGCTTGAGTCTCGTGTCAGTTATTACTGAGTGGGGTATGTTTTGCCATTGATGCTTAATTATCTTGTATTGTCTGTCAAATATCACCGCTGAACGGCTTCACTCACTGTTTATCGACCCATCTCTTCTTTCACTCATTGTGTTCCTCTGTTCCAGCCTGTACATGTCAGTATTAATTTTTTACTTCGCCAGTTTGGTGTATTACTGTCTGTATTGTGAACTCTTCTGTATCGATGATGGCGGTGTACTGTTTATACAATTATTCATTTTGTTCCCTAATGCGTGCTCATGTTCTTTGGAACGCACAGTCTCTTTCTGGACCAATACTGTGTCTCTACGTACTTAGTAATCAATGTGAGAAGAATCTCCCCATACACACCTAATAAAAGTGGTCGGATGTTCAACGTGTCCAACTCACCTCACAGTGATGACTTTCATTTGCAGGATCATTGATTCACAAGATATAATCAAGATTGTTCCCTCTGTCTAATGTGTTGGCTCATTAAAAGGCCACGATTGAGAAATATTCAGAACATCTTGTTGTTTTTCCACTCGAAAGAGACAGCTTTTTTCCCAATTAATTTGTTGATCGCCCAGGAGGCCTTATCTCCCAGCTTATAATAGTAGGCTTCATGATCACCCATCAAAAGGCTAGGTAACCATCAGCTGAGTTCATATAACTGGCTGAATCAACATTTATCCGTTACATAACATTTATGATTTTAATAAGGATTCTTCCCATCATTGTTATCATATAATATTTGATTGCTTGTGCTTGACTTCACTCTCCCTTCCTCATTCCTCTTTCACTCTCCCTTCACTCTCTTTATCACTCTCCCTTCCCTTCATAATTCCCCTCACCTGGAGCAGAGACAACCTCCTTTCACCTTCCCTTTGGCCTCCCTTCCCTTCAATCTCTCCTCTCCCTTGTCCCCTTTTACAGCCCTTCCCTCAACCTCCTTGCTTCTCGACTTCTTCCTTCCCTTTACTCTCCCTTCACCTGGACCGCCCAACCCCTTCACCCCTTCGCCTCCCTTTCCTTCACGTCTCTCTCCCCTTCACCTGGACAGCCAACCCCTTCACCCCCTTCGCCTCCCTTCCCTTCACTCTCCCTTCACCTGGACAGCCAACCCCTTCACCCCCTTCGCCTCCCTTCTCACACTCTCCCTTCCCGTTCCCCTTCACCTGGCAGCCCCTTCCCTCCCCTTCCCCCAACCCCGCCCCCACCCTTCCCTTTCTATGTCACCTGGATATGATAAGCTGACATGATGGCGCTCATGTTTACGTGTGTGTGTGGTGTGTGTGTTTGTGTCTGTGTGTGTGTGTGTCTGTGTGTTTTTCCACCATGACTTCCTTACCTCCTCCTCTTCTTCCTCCTCCTCTCCTTGTCCCTCCTCCTCCTCCTTCTTCCCTCGCCTCTTCCCTCATTCGCTTCTTATTACACATAGTATTCTTGCTTTCTCATATCTTTTCCTGATTCCTCCATTTATATTTCCCTTTTACCTGTAGACCAGCTCACTTCTCGACTCTCTATGTCTCTTATCTTCTTCCTCCTCTCCTTCTTCTCTCATTCGCTTTTTATTTCCTCTTCACACACACACACACACCACACCACACACACACACACACACAAGCACACACACACCCACACACACACACACACACACCACACACACACACACACACCACACACACACACACACACACACACACACACACGACACACCACACACACACACACACACACACCACACAACACACACACACACCACACATCACACACTACACACCCACCACACACACACACACACACACACACCACACACACACACACACACACACACCACAACAAAACCCCACACACACACACACACACACACACACACACACACAACACACACACACACACACACACACACAACACACAACACACCACACACACACACACACACACAACACACACACACCACACACACACACACACACACACACAACACACACACCCCAACACACCCCACACACACACACACCAACCACACACACACACCCCACCACACAACACACTTTCTCTCTCAGTGTCAGTTCGTAAGTGAAAGTTACTCTCACGTATTTGGTGACTCGAATTGACAACCTCGCACCATAATGAAGAGTTACAAGGTGAAAGGGGAAAACAAACACACACAAAACACCCCACACCACCACACACAAACCAACACCCCAACACACACAACACACACCACACAAAACACCCCACAGGGGAGTCCCGCCCCGCGCACACACACACACACCAAAACACACACACACACACACCCCCCAAAACACACAAACACACACCCCACAAAACACACACACCCCCACCCCACCCACACCACACAAAACACACCCCACACACAAAAGCCACCACACCCCAAAAAAAACACTTTTTCCAAGTTAAGTTAAAAAAATTTAATTGAAAAACCGGATTTTTTGTGGGGGTAGAGGGGATATATTTAAAAATAAAAAAGGGAGATTTTCCCCCCCCTGGGAAGGAAAACAAAAACCTTGGTTTAATTGGGTGGGGGGGAAAATAAATGGTTTTAAGGGGGGAGGGGGGGGGGGAAAATTTAAATATTTTTTTTTTTTTATATAAAGGGGGTAAAATTTAAAATCCTGTTCCCCCTTTGTGGGGGGGGTTGTTTTTAAAAAGAAGGGGGGAAAGGAAAAAAACCTGGTTTATTTGGAGCGGGTTTAAAAAAAATGTGGATGGGGGAAGGGGGGGGTTAAACTTGGAAATTTTTGGGCCCTTAAAATTTTTTTTAGGGGTTGTTTTTTTTTGGAAAAATTAATGGGGGGATTGGTAAAAAGTTGGTTTAAAATTTGGGCCCCGGGTACCTTGGAACGCCCCGTGGGGAAAGAATTCTGGGTTTTTGGGCGAGGTTTCCCCAACCCGGGTTTTTTTCCCAAAAACCCAAATATTTTTTAAACAAGGGGTTTGCCCCGGTGTTTTGCAACCCCGGGAGAAAACCCCCCGTTACTTATCGGGAAATGGACCAAATGCCAGGTTGGTTACATTTGGGGCCCGAGATTTCAATTGGGTTTTAAAAGGCAAAATTCCCCATCCCCCCCGGCAAGTTTTTTTAAACCCTGGCAAAAAACCGGGGAAAAGTAACACTTCGCCCCGCCTGAAAATGGAAACCCCTCCTCGCCGCCACCAAAAATCCGCCGCCGGGGGCATTGCCGGCCCTTTGTCTTTTCGGGGGCCCAAAGGGAATTAAAAAAGGGGAAAACCAACCTTGTTATGGTTGTTGGTTTTTTTGTGCGGGGGGTTTTTTGGGGAAATGGGGTGTGGGGGGGGTGGTTTTTGGCGTGTGTCCGGGGTTGGTTCATTTTGGCCTTTTCCCCCTTTTCCTAAAAATCCCCAAAGGGGATTTACCAAAAAAAGGGTTTGAAATTGTGTTTGTTGGGGTGTTTGGTTGTTTTTTTGGGTTTTGTTGGGGGTTCCGGGGTTTTTGGGGTTGTGGAAAAATTTTTTTTTTTCGCCCCAAAAATCCCACCGATTCGTTAAAAAAGAAAAATTTATTTGGACGGAAATTTTGAACCTGTTTTTCCCCTTTATTTTTTCCCCAAAAAAAATTTGGGGAAAAAATTTCTGGTTTTTGAAAAATTTTATTTGAAAAATTGACGAGTTTTTCAATTTTTTTTATTTTCCCAAAAATGTTTTTCTTAGAAAAAATTTGGAAAATTGTTTATTTTTTGGGTTTTTCACATAGAAAATTAAATGGTTGTTTAAAAAACCCTTTTTCTTTTTGGGGTTGGTTTTTTGTTTTTTAATTTTTAATTTTTTTATTTTTGGTTTAAATTTTTACCAACATTTTTTTTCCTTTTCCCCGGCCCCTATTTTTTTATTTTTTTTCTTTTTATTATTGGGGTTTGTTTTTTTTAAATTTTTGGGAAGAAAAAAAAAAAAATTTTTTTTCTAAAAAAAAATCAAGGGGGGGGGAAAAGGGGTTTTTTTTTTGGGTTGGGGGTTAGGGGGGTTTTGGTTTAGTTTTCCCCCTTCCACCCGTAAATGTTACCGTTTTTTTTTCCCTTTCCCTCCCCTCCTCTTTTTTCTCCCCCTTTCCCTTTTCCCCCCTCTTCCTTCCTTTCCTTTTCCCTTTTGGGAGGGTATCGAAAAACGCAAATTTGGGAATTTTTTTTTTAAAAAAAAACAAAACGATTTTTTTTTTTTATTTTTTTTTTTTTTTTTTTTTTTTGGAGTTGTTGTTCTTTCTTTACATACCTCCCGAAATAATTACAAAAAGTTTTTTCCCTTGAAAAAATTTGAAAAAAAATTTTTTAAAAAAAATAGATTTGTTGAACCATTTTTTCCCTTTTGGCAGTTTTCGGGCATGCTGAACACGAATCGGGGAGTCATTTTTCAGTTTACAATGATTAAAAGAAAACCATTTAACCCCAAATTCACAATGATTTTTTGATACTTCAGAACCCTTTTTAAAAAAACCCCCCAAATTTAGACAAAAATTACTCCCAAGGGAAAAGTTTAAAAAAAATATGAAAAAGGCATTGCAGTTTAAATTTTTTTACATTTTTTTTAATACAATTGCCCAGTTTTTAAGTTTTGGGTTTTCATTTATTAGAAAATTGGTAATGAGTAAAGTAGAAGTCCCCTGAAGGTTATTCTAAAGTTTTATTTGGCTCGGGGGTCAAAACCCTCCCCTTTTGAATTTTGGGGGTTCAGTTTTTTTCCCCAATTTTTCCCAGGATGGATATAGCCTTGTTATAATCAGTTTCAGGAAAAGGATGCCCTGAAATGATCCCAGGGGATCCCGTTAACTTTAGTTATGGAAGAGTTTAAAAGTTAAAAAAATTTTACACTCATAAAGGGAAACGAAGTAAAAGTAAGGGGTGATCTGGAGAGAATTTTTTTAAAGGGTGGTTTAAAGGGGGCTAAAATAAAGGATAGTAGGAAAAGTTCCTTAGGGCTTGGGGCCGGGGTTTTTAAGAACAAAAAAGAACGGATTAAAAGGGGGAAAAGCTAGATTTAAAAAAGAAAAAAAGGGAAAAAAAAACTGGTTCACAAAAAAGGGGTGGTAAAATGATTGGAATGGACCCCCTTTAGACGGGTTTGTTATTTCCCGGAGTCTTTAAAGAGAGTTTAAGAGGGGGGGCTGGGATACATTCCCAGGGAGGGGGAGGGAAAGGTGTTGTTTTTGTAGGAATAGTTTTAAAAGTAACGGGAACCCGGGTTTCCCCCGTCAAGAAGCTTAGGGCGGATTGGAATACCCCAAGGGTTTGTTATGGACTCGTCAGGGGAGTTTTTGGGCTTTGGTGGGTCCCCTGTGCAGGAGGAAAAAGTTTCCGGGATCTTCAAGTGGGTTGGATCCCTGTTACTCTATGGTTTTTTGAAAAATGGACACAAATAGTGACTTGAAGGGGACGAATCAAGCCTTTGGTAATAAGTGTTTTCGCGGGAAAATGGGGGGGTATCGCTGGGATGATTACGGGGTTCAAACGCGGATTGCCCCCCGGGTTTGAGCCCCTGAATTTGGGCCTATTACCTGCATAGTCCCTCCCGCGCCAACCTCGGCATTATGGGCATGTGGCACCCCTACCTTGAAACCGATCCTTCCCATCGGGTTGATCTGTAAAAAGACAATCCCGGGGTGGAGGAGGCCAAAGGGGGCGGCCCCCCCAAGGCTGTGGCTGGGGCAAGTTTTTATGTTTTTTTTTTTTTCCCGAAGGTGCCCTTGGGATGGGAAAGGAGTTTCCTGGGAAAAATCCCCCGCCCGGGGGACCCCCGGGAAAAATTTTTTGGGCGCCGGGAGGGGGGGCGAGGGGACGCGCCCCCCCTTTGTTTTGTCCCCCCAATTTATTGATTTGATTAACAGGAACTACCTCGTGTAGGTTTCATTGCCTTTTTTTAGCTTTTCCCTTTTTTTCTTATGTTCTTTTGGGGGTGGAAGTGGCCGGGCGTTTAAACGAATCAGTGACTATTTATTAAAAGACAGAAGTAAAAGTTTTTAAATTTAAAATTTACGGGGGTTTAAAATTTTATACGAAGTTAAAATTATCGACATTATTTTGGAGGAATAAATTTTAGCGATTTTGGTTTTTTATGAAGGAATAAAAAACCTTTTGGTTTCATAAGGAAGGTGAATTTAGGGTTTTACCCACACCCCACACCACACACACACACCCCACACACACCCCACACACCCCACAAAACACCCCACCACACACACACAACACAATGGTGGCTGCCCAAGTAGGGAACTTTTACCTGTCTAAAAACAGGTTTTAAAAAAGAGAGACAAGAGGGGAAAGGGAAACCACCTTTTTTTTTTTAGAGAGAGGGGGAGAAGGGGAGAGGGGGGTTTTAGGGGGGAGGAGAGAGGAGAAGGGGAGGGAGAGAGAAGTTTGGGGGGGTTTGGTGGAGGGGTGTTGGAGGTTAAAGAAGGGAGTTTAAATGGGGAAAAAGGACACAGTTTTCACCCTGAATAATCGAAATTTTGGGTTTCATTATAAAAAGGGAGGAGGAAGGGGGGGAGGAGGAAGGGGAAAGGGAGGTTGTTTTTGTGGCCCGAAAAAAATAAAAGAACAAAGGGGAAATGTGTTTGTGTGTGTAGTTTGTGTGTGGGGGGGTTTTGTGTTGTGTAGCAGAATTTTTTCCCGTCCGCAAACCGTATTTTTTAAAAAAACTCCCGAAAAAAAAATAAGGCGGTGAAAATGTTAGTGAATAGCTAAAAATTGGTGGAAGGAAAGGCAATTACATTCTCTATTGCCCGGTTATCTTGAGGTTACTTTATGTTTTTCTTGTTCTTTGTTGGTGTGTCAGTAACTAGCGAGAAAAAACGAGAACATGCGAGATAAAAACAAGAAATGATAAAAGTTTCACCAGTTCTCGAGATATTTTTGTGGCGTTCGCTATTCTAAAACTCTCCTTCTCTTCTTAAATTTCCTTTATATAAGTAAGGATTTGCTTATTTCCTCTATATAAGTAAGTCCTATATATAATAATAAGGAGGACATAGGACTTGTAGGACTATAATTTATTCTATTCTATAATTATTCTAAAGCTCTTCACACTCTTTCATTTCCATATTTCTTATAATTTATAGTCGTGTCTGATTCCCTATACGAACAACCAGACATATTTACTACAGAACGCATAGTAGTAGTAGTAGTAGTAGTAGTAGTAGTAGTAGTAGTAGTAGTAGTAGTAGTAGTAGTAGTAGTAGTATATTGACAAAGCATAACACAATACACACAAAATCTATACAAAAGAACATCTTATTTTATTTTGTCCATAATAACACTAACCTTCTTCCTTGCCTTCACTCAGTAATCAAGAATGCAAATCATACAAGACGGACTGAAAACGGCTACAAAACGTCTTACCCAATCATTTATAGTCGTCTCTGATTATTATCTACACGAACGACCAGACAGATTTAGTACAGAACACGTACAAGACGGAGTAAGAACGCCTACAAAACGTCTTACCCAATCATTTATAGTCGTCTCTGATTATCTACACGAACGGCCAGACAGATTTAGTACAGAAGACGGAGTAAGAACGCGTACAAAACGTCTTACCCAGCATATCCACGTATAAACAAAACCACATCGAAACGCAGGTCTCGACTCGCCTCTCTTTATCTCCGTCATCTGAAACCTTTATCTCGCATCGTAATATCTCTCGTTTACCTTCCTCCTTTCCTTCACTCAGTAATCAAGAATGCAAATCTCGGAGTTAAACATCTGATACGCTCGTGTACGATACCTGTACGATACCGTAACGCGCCACAAGGACCGGTATTGTACGCGTTATAATCCTGTACATGACTCGGTTTTTTTATGTCTGTCTCTTAAAACGATCTTTCTTTTGTTTTAGTTTATGGTATTGAATGATTTATGGAGAGAGAGAGAGAGAGGGAGAGAGGGGGAGAGAGAGAGAGAGAGGAGAGAGAGGAGAGAGAGAGAGAGAGAGAGAGAGAGAGAGAGAGAGAGAGAGAGAGATGGGGGGGAAAGGGGAGCGCCTGCAATTTGGCTATGTCGGAAATGTAGCCATGTATCTTATGTCGTTTGTGAAAAAGAGCTTAGTTAATAGTGTGTGTTGGATAGTGATACGGGGCGGGGCGGGGCGGGGCATGCAGGGATGGAAAGGGAGAGGGAAGAAGGGGAGGGAAAGAGAGAAGGGGAGGGAGAGAGAGAAGGGGAGGGAGAAGGGAGGGAGAAGGGAGGGGAGGGAGAAGGAAGGGAGAAGGGAGGGGAGGGGAGGGAAAGAGAGAAGGGGAGGGAAAGAGAGAAGGGGAGGGAGAAGGGAAGGGAGAAGGGAGGGGAGGGAAGTGAAAGGGAGAAGGGGAGGAAAGTGAAGAGGATAAAATGGGATTATTTAGACCAAAGTGGAAAAACTAAAGAATGACATTTGCTTCTCTTCATAGTCTACATTGTAATTATTATTTACTCCATTTCTCCTTTCACTCTTTCGTGTAGTGATTAACAACAACAACAAAAATATTAAAGCCAACTATGTACTATGAATAAGAAAAAATTTAACTGACATTGCTATCATTTGCAAATAAGTTAAGTTAACGAAAGTCATTAAAGGAAATAAAGATAAGATTCAAGATTAAAAATATATAAGACAGTACTTTCTCGTGTCAAAAAAAAAAAGAGTCAGATAGCAAGTTGGTTAGTTTGTATTATACTAGGAATGAGTCAACTAAGACAAAGCTTTCGTTATATAGAAAAAACTGTTCAATATAAAGACCGGTGTGTGTGTGTGTGTGTGTGTGTGTGTGTGTGTGTGTGTCTGTTGTTGTGTTGTGTGTGTGTGTGTGTGTGTGTGTGTGTGTGTGTGTGTGTGTGTGTGTGTGTGTGTGTGTGTGTGTGTGTGTGTGTGTGTGTGTGTGTGTCTGTCTGTGTGTGTGTGTATCTGAATCGTGCATCGTGTTGAGTTTTATTCTTTTCTCGTCGTTTTCAGAACTGGATTCGTTTATGCAAAAGTCGTGTTATGGCGTTGAAAGTGTCGTTGGCAAGGCGAGTTTGGGTGTTTTTGCGTGTTTTTATCATGAAAGGAAGTGTTAAGAAAGAGAGAGAGAGAGAGAGAGAGAGGAGAGGGAGAGAGAGGAGAGAGAGAGAGAGAGAGAAGAGAGGAAAAAAAAAATGAACCACTGGCGCTGGGAAAGGTAAAAGTTACTTATGGAGACTCTTATCACGCCCCCTCTCTCTCTCTCTCTCTCTCTCTCTCTCTCTCTCTCCTCTCTCCTCTCTCTCCTCTCTCTCCTCTCTCTCGCTCTCTCTCTCTCTCTCTCTCTCTCTCTCTCCTCTCTCTCTCTCTCTCTCTCTCTCTCTCTCTCTCTCTCTCTCTCTCTCTCTCTCTCTCATGATGCAAATTCCTCCCTCCGATACACCCTATCTTCTATCTGAAAGAAATACTTTTTAATGTAAATATACAATTCCTGCATTATAAGAGAAATCACTTATAACCTTGAACACTTTTCTCTATAAAGAAATGATGTCATACCCGAAGACGTAAAAAAATATTTGAAATGAAATTACCAGGAAAAATAAGTTGGTAAAACATGAAATTTTGAAAGAATCGTGTTTGAAATTTAAATGCAGGATTAAGAAAATTTAAATAAAAGTGTGAATCCGGGATATAAATTGATCGAATTGTCTCTTTAATGTTCTTCAGAGTGATGTTCGTGTGACTGTAAACAAAAAAGGTGTGATATGAACGCTGCGGGGGAAGTTTATATGCAAGTTTGTATTATGTACCGTAAAAGAGACATTTTTTTTGAGAAGTTCATTTGCTACACATTGCCAGTATTTATATTTTAGTCTAGGAAAAATAACATTACTGCGGGCAATGTTAACCCCTTGAGACCCAGAACGTAATTTCCATTGTAATTTAGCTACCATTACACTATTATAATTAATGTAATTAATATTCTATAGATATGACCTGTTTAGTATCCTTTTCTACAAGCTAATTTGGTATATTAAGTAGCATTTCGTAATTTTATGGCTAACAGACGATTTTATATAGCAAAGGAAAGATCTGGGCGTGAAGGTGTTGAGAGACCTCGTTGGTGCTGCTTAAGTGATATAAATAGATACATTAATTATAAAACAAGTTTTTGACAAAAAAAAATTTGTAGGACTCCATCAAAGTCTGATTTCTTGAGTCAACGACCAGAAATAACCACTTTTTTTCCGCACAGGGGATCTTTTTTGTCTTCAACTTTTATTTCTAGGCAACTGACTAAAAGTTGAATATTAAACAGAAGTATATAAGAAACATTGGTGCTTATCAGTACGTGTTGAAACCTGAGGGACGAACACAGAGTTACAGATAGCATTAAGACATGGGTTACGACACTGTCTACTGTCAAAAAAAAAAAAAAAAAACATGACCTCAGCCTCAAGAACCCCTTCACTCTTCTATTAGTTACCCAAGGCTTCGTACGTCTGGCACGTGTATCTTATAGCGACAGTTTTAGTTTATTATTAACACCTTGAGGCCCAAAACGTATTTTTTATTGTAATTCGGCCACCATTAGACGATTTTAATAAGTATAAGCAATATTTTAATAGATATGACCTGTTTAGTATCCTTGTCCACTAGCTAATTTGGTATATTATGTCACTTTTCGTAATTTTATGGCTAACAACAGACGATTTTCTATAGCAAAGAAAAAATGTGGGCGTGAAGATATTTATGATATGGCAGCAGGATCCGTGACGTTTGTGTAGTCATACTCTACTGAATGATAACAATGATAATATCAGACCTCATGCATTATTACGTTCCCAATTGTCCAGTAGGAGGGATGTGAAAGTACTAAGGATGCTGCAATATATATGCTAAGAATGGTATTAACATGGAGATTGAAGGATATGTGATATTGATATGGGTAATTTATGATGATATGAACGTAAGCTCATAACTAAGTGGCTGTTATATGGAGTAAAGAATTAAGAAAGAATGAAAAATCACCCATAGCATCCAGTAAACGGTAAAGCGTGAATATATTAGTACTTGGTAACTTCCCTCAGAAAGAAATGGCCCTATTGCTAACGCGTTGCCTCTTCCCCCCACACACTCCCCGCCAGGCTGTGAAAGCACGCCCCAATAGAAACTTATATTACTTCTATAATTTCATATTTTCTTTCTCCAGCGAACCACATTCCTTCATTCAAGGCATTTTTTTTATAGAATACGATTTTTCTTTTTCCTCAAAGCAAACTTTTTGTCCTGGAAAGCAAACAGAAAACTTCCGTCTGCAATTTGTTTTTTCCCCACAAATTTTCCATAAAATTTATTTATTTTAGAATTAAACCCTATGCAGTTTAAAAACCCCTTTCTTCCCCTCTCTCTCTCTCCCCTTCTCTCTCTCTTCTCCCTCTCTCTCTCCCCTCTCCTCTCCTTTTCTCTCTTTTCTCCCCTCTCTCTCTCTCCTCTCGCCCTCTCCTCTTTTCTCTCTCCCCCCTCCTTTTCTCCTCTCTCTCTCTTTTTCCTCTCCCCTCTCTCTTCTCTCTCCCCTTTTCTCTCTCTCTTCCCCTCCCCTCTCCTTTTCTCAGGAAATAACAGGAAAACTCCCCTAGATGGTATGGAGATAAGAAAGACACATAGATAAGACAGATGAAAGGCTATTGGTTTGTGGCGTTTGGACAGAATGGGATAAAAACAAGAAATTTTCGTTCAACCCCACCTTTTCCCCCCCTTACATCCCTTTCCCCCTACTCTTCCCCCCCCTCTCTATCCCTCCTTTCCCCCTCCCCCTTTTTCTCTATTCCCCCCCTCTCCCCCTCTCTCTATCTCCCCCAAGCCCCCCCAAGGGCACCTCTAAAACGGATGTAAAGGACGAAAATAGGTACGAAAGGGGAAACCAAACTTTAAGGGATCGAAAATATAAAGGATCGAATTCGTTTATCTCGAATAAGTTTAAAGAGAGTAAGAGTGCAGGAGAGAGAAAAAAAGAGAGATAGAGAAAAGAAAAATAGATAGAAAAGAGAGAGAGAGGGGAGAAGGGGAGAGAGAAGAAGGTAGACGAGAGAGAAGAAGATGGAGGGAGAGAGGAGAGAAATGATCGGTTCCAAAAATTAAAACTAATCGGATAATATTGTGAAGTCCTCCCCCGTTATTTTCCAAACACACCACACACACACACACCCCACCAAAACACAAAACACCACACCAAAACACACACACACACACACAAAACACCAAAACCCCCACACACACACACACACAACACCACACAAACAAACACACACCACAAACCCTTTTATGGACAAAAGACAGGCAAATTTTTATTTCCCCGAGCGGACCTTTTATTTCGAGTGGGGATGTAAACAAGGTCCCGTATTGGGGATTATTTTTACCCAAAAAGAGGGAATAAGGGGGAGAGGGAAGGGGGGAGGAGGGGAGGGGAAGAGAGAAAAGGGGGAGAGAGAGAGAGAGGGCGAGGGGGAAAAGAAGAGGGGAAAAGAGAAGGGGAGAGAGAGAGGAAAAGATTTAGGGAATAAAAAGAATTTTTAATTTTAAAAAGGAAAACAATTTTTTTTATTTGATTTTTTTTTTTTTCAGATATTTCATTTGTATGTACTATTTCTTATTAAAGTTGTTGTTTTTATTTTATTATAGGAAGTTATACATACAAATCATTTAACAATAGATAAGTAAGCATATAAAACATAGTTAAGAGAGACCAATACCAAAAAACAACTATTATCATTTCTTCGTTACCAATGTATTCTTCCTTTTATCATTCTTGCTTTCAATAAGGATAGAAAAGAGGGAAGGAAGGAAAGAAAATGAAGGAAAATTAAGGAAAACTAAAAGAGAATGGATATGGAAAGTGAGAAATTTAGAAGAAGAAAGTGAGAAAAGTTAGGACAGGATAAGAAAAATGGGAGAGAGAGAGAGAGAGAGAGAGAGAGAGAGAGAGAGAGAGAGAGAGAGAGAGAGAGAGAGAGAGAGAGAGAGAGGAAAGGAAGAAGGTCATACCGGAAAATTCCCTACGGAGAGTAATGAATTTCCTTGTTAGTGTTAAGGAGGGGGTAGTGAGGGGGGGGCAGAGGTCAGGAGGGGAGTCACGTGTGCGGGTGGGGTCAACATCGGGGGGGAGGTCAACATGGGGGGGGGAGGCTTGAGGAGGGGGTATGGAAGGGGTATTAGGGGAAGAAAACAAGAGTCTGTGTGAAGTGTCTGTGTGTGCGTGATGTATAGTCTTTTTTTTTTTTTTTTTTTTTTTAACGAGTCGAAAATTCCATTCTATCTTAAGGTCTCATGCATAAAATGACGCCTCTGTTTACCTGATAATAGGGTTAACTATGATAAAATACAGCTGAAATTTAGAAGAACTGTTACTGTGGTATTCCCTTCTCCTGGCATCAAATATCAGTCAGTAAGCAGCAGGCGGTCAGGATTTTTCACCTCGTTAAAAAAGCAGAGTATAGTGAGAGAGAAAGGAGGTCATTTGTGTATGGTGGTGGTGATGGGGGAGGGGAATGGTGTGGTGTTGTGGGTGGGGTTGTGGTGTGGGCGTGAGTTGTAGTGGCGGGGGTGGTGGTAATGGGTGGGGTGGTAACGTGGTGGTGGAGGTTGTTAAAGGGCTGTTTAAAGGGGCCGCCTCAACCTGTGTGTGTGTGTGTGTGTGTGTGTGTGTGTGTGTGTGTGTGTGTGTGTGTGTGTGTGTGTGTGTGTGTTGGCCTCTCAGTATAACTATTATTACTATCATTATCATTATCGTTATTATCATGTATTGTTATTAAGGGGAATTAGATTTTGTTAATTACGTTTTAACCTTTTTTTTTCTTTTTTTTCTTCATGTGAATGTATGTTTATTTTCTGCAGGTTTTTTCTTCTTTATTTTACGAGATTGATTTACCATTAAAAATCTGCCTATTAATTTCTTCAGTTACGTGTTCAATATGATATCTTTATTTAAACCAAGAGAGAGAGAGAGAGAGAGAGAGAGAGAGAGAGAGAGAGAGAGAGAGAGAGAGAGAGAGAGAGAGAGAGAGAGAGAGAGAGAGAGAGAGAGAGAGAGACAGCTTATACCACACACACACACACATACACACACACACACACACACATACACACCAAACAAAAAGTAACATTCATCACCTGTACACATGCATACACACACATACACACGTACACACAATACATTACATTCGTACATACACACGTTCTATACGCACACAAGGTCATGTTCTAAACCCGTTACAGTCACGATCAACCCCTTTCTTCCCCCTCCCTCCTCCCTCCTCCTCCTCCTCCTCCTCCTCCTCTCCTCCTCCTCCTCATTACTCATCTAATTCTCACCCTCTTTCTTTCTAATTCAATTCCTCTTCTTTGCCCTTCATCCTCTTATTCTGTTTTACCTCCTCCTCTTCCTCTTCTTCCTCCTCTTCCTCTTCTTCCTCCTCTTCCTCTTTTCCTCTTCTTCCTCTCTTCCTCCTCTTTCCCCTTCTTCTCTCTTCCTCCTTCCTCTTCTTCCTCCCCTTCCCCTTCTTCCCCCTCTTCCTCTTCTTCCTCTTCTTCCCTTTCCTCCTCTTCTTCCCTCCTCTTCCTCTTCTTCCTTCTCTTCCTCTTCTTCTCTCTTCCTCTTCCTTTTCTTCCTTCTCCTCCTCTCCCTCTTCCTTCCTTCCCTCTTCCCCTTCCTCTATTTCCTCCTCTTCCTAATAATCTCCTCTTCCCTCCTCTTCCTCCTCCCTTCCCTCCTCTTCCTCTCCCTCCTTCTCTCCCTTCTCTTCCTCTCTTCTCCTCTCCTCCTCCCTCTTCCTCCTCCCTTCCCTCCCTTCCTTCTTCTCCTCTTCTCTCCCTCTTCTTCCTCCCTTTCCCCCTCTTCCATCCTCTCCCTTCTCCTTCCTTCTCTTCTCCTCCCCCTCTCTCCTCCCTTCCTTTCTCTTCTCTCCTCCATTCCTCTTCTCCTTCTCTTCCCCTCTTTCCCCTTTCCCCTTTCCTTTCTGCTCTCTCTTCCTCCTTCTCTTCCTCTTCTTCCTTCTCTCCTTGCCTCTTTCCACCATCGTAAAACTCTCCCTTCGCTCTCCTCCATTCCCTGCTTCCCCCATCCTACTACTACCCCCCCCCTCCTCCCCCCTCCCCATTCCCTCCCTCCCTCTCCTCCCTCCCCAACTCTCCTCTCTCCCTCCCTCCCCCTTCCTCTCTCATCTCTCGCCACACACACCACAACATTCCTCCCATTACACTGATTTTGTACTTTATTTTCTACTACATATGACTATTATCCTATACTACTATACACTTTCTACTACTACACTATACTCCTACTACTCACTACCTCACACACTACTCACTTACACTACACACTACACTCACTACCTACTACCCACTTTACACTATTACACTAACACAACACACTACTACTACTACACTACTACACTACTACTACACTACTACCACAAACACTAACTTTACTACTGTGCTCTATTCTACTACTACTACTACTATCTACTATAACTACTATACTACTCTACTACTACTACTATACTACTACTACTACTATACTACTATACTACTACTACTACTACTACTTAACTAAAAAACTACTACTACTGTAGTTACTACTTTTTACACTAAAACAACACACTAACTACTCCCTACTACTACTACCACTACTACTACTATACTTCTACTACTGCTGCTGCATCTACTACTACTACTACTACACTAAAACTAACAAATACTCTACTACTACTATACTAACTACTACTAATACTTACTACTACCTACTACCTATTTTTCACCATTATATATTTGATTGTGAAAGGTCCTTCTCCATGAATCTGTGTATTTGTTTTGGTTTTCGAGGCCAAATAATAAGGGGGGAAAAGGAAGGGGGGGGGGAGGGGGAGGAGAGGGGAGGAGGGAGGAGGAGGGGGAGGAGGAGGAGGGGAGGAGGAGGAGTAGGAGGAGAAAGAAGGGGCCCAAATTTCCCCCCTTATTTTTGCTACGTGAGGGCGACCACTGATAGATAGAGAGACGAAATTAAATGTTGATTAGGATCAGTGAGAGGGTATGGGTTTCATATCTTTTTTCTACGAGGAGGATAAACTTATCATGTCGGGGGTATTCTCTCTCTCTCTCTCTCTCCTCTCTCTCTTCCCCCTCTCTTCTCCCCTCTCTCTCTCTCTCTCCTCTCTCGTCTCTCCTCTCTCTTTCTCTCTCCTCTCGCCTCTCTCCCCCCTTTTTTTCTCCTTCGTTTTCCCCCCTTTTTTTTTTCCCCTTTTTTTTTTCTCTTTTTTTTTTTTTTTCCCCCTTTTCCCCCCCGCTTTTGTTACTTTTCTCCCTTTTCTCCTTATAAAACAAAAACCCAAAATTTGAACAAACATCAAAGGGGGACAAACAAAAGCAAAAACCCCACAACCACACACACCACACACACACACACACACACACACCACCACACACACCACCACACACACACAAAACACACACACACACACACACACACACACACACACACCCCCCCCCAAAAAAAAACCAAAAACAAAAAACCCCCACACCACAAAAACCCCACCACAACCACCCCCTTGGTTTGAAATTTTTTTTTTTAATTATTTTTTGGGTTTTGGGTTTTTGGGGGGTTTTTTGTCACTCCCTTTTTTTTTAAATTTTTTTTTGGCTTCAAACTCCCTCCTTTCCCTCCCTCCTTCCCTTTCCCTTTTCTTTTTTTTTTTTTTTTTTTTTTTTTTTTGGGTTTTTTTTTTTTTTTCTTCCTTTTTTTTTTTTCTTTTTTTTCTTCACTCCTCCTCTTCTCCTCTCTCTCTCTTCTTCTCTCTCCCCCTTTCCTCTCTCTTCCTCCTCTCCTCTCCTCTCCTCTCCCTCTCTTTCTCTCCCCCTCTCTCTCTTCCCCCCCCTCCCTCTCTTCTCCTCTTTTCCTCCCTTCTCTCTCCCTCTCTCTCTCTCTCTCCTCCCTTTCCGTCCTCCTTCCTCGTTTCGCCCCCCTCTCTCTCTCCCTCTCTTCCCCTCTCCTCCCTCTCTTCTCCTCCTCTCTCTCTCCTCTCTCTCCTCTCTCTTTTCTCTCTCCTCTCTCTCTCTCTTCTCTCCTCCTCTCTCCTCTTCTCTCCCCCCTTTTTTTTTTCAATCAAAACTGATCATTGACGCTTTAAAAAATCATCAGTTCCTTTCCCTTACTTCTTCTCCTCCTCCTCCTCCTCCCCCTCCTCCCCTCCCCCCTCCTCCCCTCCCCTCCTCCTTTTCCCCCTCTGTACTACATATCGGTAATAAAACCCTCTAAAATTTTACGTGATAAACGATTTCCAACTAACAAGTGTTATAAAAAAAAAGTTTTAGGCTTAAAATCTCAAAAGATCTAAAAACGAATAACCAAATTTATAGGGGTGTAAAACGCAAAAAATTGGGTTGGCTTTTTTGGGACGAACTTTCATTTCAAATCTGAAAAATTTTATACTCACTTTTTTTAAACTCGCTTGTTCCCCCCCATCTAGAATACTTTGCAGTTCTGGTCACCTTATTAAAAAAAGGACTAGAAAAACTAGAAAAAATACAGCGCAGGTAACCAAAATGAACCTGATTGCGAAATAAATCGTACAAATCGCTCAAAGAACTTAACTTATTCCCACTAACAAACGAAGAAAAGAGGTGACCTCATCGAAGTATTTAAAATTTCAAGGGATTTACGAAGTAGTCCCAAAAAATCTTTTCACGCTAGACCGGTCAACTCAACTAAAACAACGGTTTTTGAAATAAGAAAGGAAAACGGTTTTGTAAGAACAAAGAAAATATTTTCTTCACAACCGATTGTAAACGTAGGGAAAGGGGCTGCCGTCAGACGTATAAAACTAAAATCAATAGAATCTTTAAAATCGCCCGTAAATATTTCTATCAATCCCCGGTTGTCACTGTTTATCTGGGAATAATAAATTTATCTCGCGGGCCTCTAAAACTTACTCTCTTGCAAAAAGATTGCGAGTCGCGTCTACACAACCCCCCACCCCGTCTCAAACAGCCCCGGTAAACGGTCACTACTACAACTTTTGACCTTGGGGGCTTGGTTCGTAAGGGCCCTGTCAGTTATGACCACCACGGGATTTATATACCGGGGTCACTCTGCAGGGGGCATTGAAGTCACGGCGTCCCACTTGGAAAGTGTCTACCGCGTGGATTAAACGGAGCTGGGGGGCCCGATTGACTGCTGCCTCCCAAGAAACCCAGGGGAAGCTGCCGCCCCCCCCCTGAACTTCCACACTGACCTCACCAAAACTACATTTGACCCCCTAACACCACAGATAGCCCCGGGTTAAAAGGGTTTCCCCTACTACCTCGACCTGGACGGGCTTGGTTCAGTTAGGGTCCTGACATTAGTGACCACCATCGGATTTAAAGGGACCAGGGTCCCGCTGCAGGGGCATTGAAGTGTCGGGTCCCCACATGGAAAGTACACAAACCGCCCAGTGGATTGACGGAGCGGGCCTATTGCTGTGCCTCCCAAAAACCCAGGGAAAGGGTGCCGCACCACCCCTTTAACCCCCACCCTGTTTCACACCCTTCAAAAAACCAAAATAAAAATACCTTCTATCACACTAACCCACCCCCCCAAACTAGTATAGTTAGCCATAGTTTTTCAGCTTTCAACTTTTCCCCACAAATTCCTCAGTTTTTCTATATTGCATGGTATCCTTCTTTTCCGGCCACTTCGGGTGGAGGGATGGTGGGGGGGGAGGCCTTTTCTTCCTTCCTTTCTCTCTTATTTCTGTTATGGTTAGTTAAAGCAAAAGTCTTGTAAGGACCTATCGGTCTGTTCGTTTGTGTTTCCTTTGTATTCCTTTGTATTCCTCCCCCTTCTCCTCTCTACTCGTACCTGAGGTTGGGGCAAACCAAAATAAAAATTTTTTGCTGAAATACCCCTTCCCGGGTATAAACATTCCTAATTGTCGCACGCTAAAAACGGTGGAGGTGTCATTCTTTTCATTAAAAAAAATTTGCAAACAAACGAAATCGATAAAATAAAAAAGATCTTATGACTCATCTAACGCAAAATTAAGCTAAACTAAATTTAACTATTCGGCAAAATTCGTCCTCCCAAAACTAAAACGAAATAGATTGCCTCCCGATGACGAATAAAGTCATTGTGAACAAAAAAACGATACAATTATTTTGGAGATTTTTAACCTACCTCTAAACTGAATAAAAATTCTGCTGATAGAGAAGGTATGCGATTGTTTTATATGGTGAACGAATATTTTAATAGGTGGTCCGTGAGCCTACAATAAAGTATCCTAATTTATTTTCACTACCGACATTGATCTGATTGATTACTGCGATTAGGTGAACTTTGGGAAACGTGATCACGGGTTTAAACAAACGCATAAATTGCAATGTAGACATCAAGAAATCGGTTAAAATAGTCCCAAAAATTTATATGCAGATTTCACGAAGATCACAGGGTCTAACGAATTGAATGGATTGCCTAAAATGGTAATACGCCGAAAACTTGTAAAGTTTTTTCAAAATAAACTCCATCGGGGTGGAAAAAAAGTTCCCATGGGAAGAAAACTTTGAATAACATAAAAAAACCCTTTGGTGAAAAATAATCCACAAATCATTGGGAGAAAGCGCCGAGGTATAAAGTTACAAACGATCAAAAAGCAAACTGCGATTCTAGAAATAAATGACGTAAAACGGCTGAAAGGGCTAAATTTAAATCTAAAAGCGGAGTATGAAGAAAAATTCAAAAGGTCCAAAACAAACCCCAAAAGGTTCTTTCAAAACGTTGAAGTAAGAAAACGTCAAACTAGTATGGAACCCCCTGAAAGTAATAATAAAAATCTTGGGAAATATATAAGAGTGGCTTTTTCCCAAAAGAAAAACTTTAATCGGTATTTATTAAAAAAAAAGAAAATCCATTTCCAGAACCTAAACATGTTGCAGGACTCGAAAGGGATGACTGGGAAAAGGAGAAATAACAGTAAAAAATATCAAAATATTTGCTGAAACTTGACCCGCAAAATCCGTGGGGTGGACGAAATCTCCCGCACTACTTCGCGAAAGTCACGTCAAATTTCCCCCATTAAAGTTTTTTTTCAATAAATCGTAAGTGAAAAAATGTTTAGTATGTGGAAATTAGCTAAAGTTACAAACCCATATTCAAAAAGGGATAAAAACCTCGCAAATAAATTTTCGCCCCAAATTTTCTAAAAGTCCGGTTTTAAACTATTTGGGAAAAAAATTTTGGGAAATAGTGTCTTTTTTTTGGAAAATACTCAATACTAAATCCCAGCATGGTTTCGAATAAAAAGATCCTGCTTAAAAAACCTACGGATTTTTTTTAAAGTCATTTATTCAAACTGGGACGCTAAATTCCTCGGATTATATACCTTATTTTCAGAAAACCTTCATACATTCCCCATAAGCACTGTTGCTAATCGACATAAACGACTGTTCGACCAAGCTAAGGGCACTGGCTTTGGGGAGCAATTATGTTCTGGATTGGCGATTGGGTTTCAAATGAAAAAACGGGGAGTAATAAATGGGAGGGATTTAAATTTGGTTTGATGTTACTAGTGGGGTCCTCAGGTTCGGTCTTGGGTCCTACCTTTTTTTGAATTATCAATGATCTGGACTGCACTTGTATCTAAAAAATCGAAAATTTTGGGATGGGCCCAAATTTGGCGTAAAGCATTACTAAAAACTGCGAACTCTAAAATGACTCGACAACTATCATTGGAGTGATAAAAGGCTATCAAAAAACATTCCGATAAATGTAAAAATGCATAAGACAAAGTACCCCCAAAAATAACTATCAAATGCAAAATAAATCGTTAACTGAAGTACAGCAGGAAAAGGATTTACGTGTCATCATCAGTAATGATCTGAAAACCAGTCCGCATTGCCTAGCTGCCAGTAAAAAGGCAAATATGATGTTGGGCTTTATTAAACGTAACTTTGAACATAAAACTCCGAAAGTAATGACACAATTATACACGTCCTTGGTTAGGCCGCACTTGGAATATGCCGTTCAATTCTGGTCTCCCTGTTTCGTAAAAGATCAAGCCAAATTGGAATCAGTGCAAAGAAGAGCAACCAAACAAATTCCATCTCTGCGAAATTCATCTTATGAAGAGAGACTGCGGAAACTTAATATTTTTCCTTAAAGGATCGTAGAATCCGTGGGGACTTGATAGAAACTTTTAAGATCCTAAAAGGTTTTGATGTCATTAATCAAGAGAACCTATTCGAGCTTTCAACTCAAGTGACAACAAGAAATAATGGTTTAAAACTAAACGGTCAACGTTGCATCACCGATCTCCGTAAAAATTATTTCAATGTTAGAGTCGTTGATCGATGGAACAAGTTACCAGCAAATGTTGTCGGAGCCAGCACAATAACTACATTCAAAAACAGACTTGACGCGCACTGTAAAGTAGATGGGTATTGATAGTGCGAATTCGTATCTAGTCCCCCGTATCGATTAGTTGTAGTGGTAGTGGTAGTTGTAGTTAGTATTTTTCATATCCTATCAGTCTGCACTATGAAACTTCCATGTTCCTATCCTCTTTAGGGACATGGTATCATTTTCCAACTGTTTTCTTACAAGTAGTTGATAGTTAGTAGTATGTAGTTCAGCAGATACCCTCGCTATGGACCAATAGGTCTCCTGGTGTCTGTTATTCCTATGTAATCCTATGTAATCCTCCTCCTTCTCCTCTTCAATTATCCTAATTATCTTCAATCCTGCTAATTATATTATAACGTCCCCCGAAACAATTAGTGTTAGTGGTAGTTGTAGTTAGCATACTTCATATCCTCTCATTCTTCACCATGAGACTTCCATGTTCCTATCTTCTTTAAGGGCAGGGTAGTCTTTTCTAACTGTCCTCTTACATGTAGTTTGATAGTCAGTAGTATGTATAGTCCAGCAGATACCCTCGTCATAGACCAATAGGTCTCCTGGTATCTGTTCTTCCTATGTATTCCTATGTATTCCTCCTCCTCCTCCTCTTATTTCTCCTCCTCCTCCTCCTCCTCCTCCTCCATCTTTCATCCATCTCCCGCCTTTCCACTCCCTCCACCGAATCACCTGAGACCTTAATTAACAGCTGAGCGATGGGTTAATCAGGCAAGCAGATGAAAGGGTTTACATCACTTACTAATTGCTTTCTGTTACCTTTCTCATACACCTTTCCTCTCTTTTCTCCCTCCTTCTCTCCCTCCTTCTCTCCCTCCTCCTCCTCCTCTCGTCTTCCTCCTTCTCCTCCTCCCTCCCTCCCTCCCTCCCTTCTATTCATTGACCCTTCCATTCGTTCCGCACTCCCTCCCTCCCCTCTCTTCCCTCCCACTCTTCCCTCCCCTCCTTCCCTTCCTTTCCCTTCACTCCCTCCCCTTCTTTCCATCTCAGACAGTCGTAAGTGAAGGTTCGTGGGTTTCTTTAGAGTCAAAAATGGACTGTTAAGATTGTGTGTGTGTGTGTGTGTGTGTGTGTGTGTGTGTGTGTGTGTGTGTGTGTGTGTGTGTGTGTGTGTGTGTGTGTGTGTGTGTGTGTGTGTGTGTGTGTGTGTGTGTGTGTGTGTGTGTGTGTGTGTGTGTGTGTGTGTGTGTGTGTATGTGTGTGTGTGTGTGTGTGTGTGTGTGTGTGTGTGTGTGTGTGTGTGTGTATGTGTGTGTGTGTGTGTGTGTGTGTGTGTGTCAATGTGATGTGTTGTAATGTGTGTGTGTGTATGTGGTGTGTGTTGTGTGTGTGTGTGTGTGTGTGTGGTGTGTGTGTTGTTGTGTGATGTTGTGTTGTGTATGTGTGTGTGTGTATGTGTAGTTGGTATGTGTATGTGTGTGTATGTGATTTGTGTTGTGTTGTGTGTGTGTGTGTGTGTGTGTGTGGTGTGTGTGTGATGTGTGTGTGTTGTGTGTGTGTGTGTATGTGTGTGTGTGTGTGTGTGTGTGTGTGTGTGTGTGTGTGTGTGTTACAATTCACTAGTTCTTACCTATTGGTTTTACTCGTGTATCTTCTGTTCGTTCTTTCTCATTAGTCTTATTATTATTGTTATTATCATGAATTATTGTTATTACTATTATTATCATTATCATTATTATTTTTATTGATCATGCAGCTATTTTTCTCATTACTTTTTCGCTTTTTTTATCTTTTGTTAATCAGATCATTTGCCTTATTTGAATTACTCTTTGTATTATTTTTACTTATCTCTTATTTCTCTTTCTCTTCTTTTCTGTTTCTCTTATCTCCTTGGCCTTATTATATTTTACTAAGTTTGTCTTTTTATTGTAATAGATACAATACTTCATATCTATCTTTAACTTCCATCTGTGTGTTATTTTTTTTTTTTCTTAGTACAATATTCCTTCCTTTCTATTCCCTCGTTCTTCTCCTTCTCTCCCTTTAGCACTAATGCCTGTTCCTTCCTGCCTAATTATTCCATTACCTTCCCTCCTCCCTTTTATCCACCTTATCTTTAACACATTTCCTTTATTCCTCCCTTCTTATTTCTTTCTCACTCTCCTCTTCCATTTCCTCTTCTCCTTTTCCACCTTCTTTATCTTCCCTTCTTCCATTTATTAACCTTTCCTTTAACACATCTTCGTTATTCCTCTCTACATATTTATTTCTTACTCTCCTCTTTTTCCCTTCCCCCTTCCCTTTATTGCATTTTCCTTATTCCTCCCTACATACTTCTTTCATACTCTCCCTCCTCCTATTCCCCCTCCCTTTTCCATCTCCTTTATCACCTCTTTTCCATTTATCCCCCTTCTTTTTAACACATTTTCCTTATTCCTCTCTACTCATTCCTTTCTCACTCTCCACTCCCATTTCCTCCTCCCATTTCCCCCTCCCTTTCCACCTCCCATCCCACCACCTACAATTACCACTCTTTAAGTAAGCCATCAGATAACGAAGTGGTCGTGTCAGCCTCCATCCCACATGTACCCGAGGCCAAAGAGATTAATCGATGCAATGTAATGACCCCCTTTGAGATCTAAAACTCTTCAGGTGGGGATAGGATCGTCCATAAAGGAGTCTGATCCTATTGTTGCGTCTATGATCTCGGCGGGGCGATGAAAGGGTGTTGGACT
>JACEEZ010019993.1:12500-17500 GCA_016584305.1 Chionoecetes opilio | reverse complement strand
CCCCGCTGCTCATCCTCCCCAGCACCCTTGCCTCCACTACCACAACCACGTCCTCCACTCACCACCTAACCACCACTTCCACTCATCACCTATCCACCACCACCATCACCATCACCAACACACAATCAGTAGTAAGACAACAACTAATGACACCCTCCTCCTTCGCACCGAGAAACAACAAGTATCACCACACGAGGAAAGACCCACCAAAACGCCACCTAGGACCTAATTCTAAAGGCTTTGGAGTCTACCGTACCTGAGCGAGAAACACTAAAGTATCACTAAAGCCACATGTTCGCCTGTCCAGAGAGGAGACTCATATTGCCTCCTCAGCCTCCTCCTTTGGGCCGAGAAACAACAAGTATCACCACACGAGCAAAGTCTCCGCCAAAGCATCACCTAGTCCCTAATTCTAAAGGCTTTGAAGTCGAGGAACACCAAAGTCACATGTTCGCCTGTCCAGAGACGAGACTTTAGGTTGCCTCTTCCTTATTGTCCCTCATTAGTTCCCATCATTACCTCACCCATGCCGCGCCGCTCACTCCCTCCCTGCAACCTCAAACCTCACTCCCCAACGCCACCAGGACACGTGTTTAGGACGGCACGATGGATGGGTTCTCTTGGCGGTCCCGGTGTCTCCTGAAAGCTGTGGTCGGGATACTAATAGCTCGCAGCCCCGCGCCATCTATATTCCTGTTAGGCCGGTGCGAAGACCTGTTTCTGTTTCCTCTCCTGGCTGACTGGACCATGGAAGTACCAGGAAGAGAAAATAGATGAAGAGTTTAAAGGAGGAGTTATAAGAATAGAGTGGCAAAGGGAAAGTAGTAGAAGCAGAGCAAGGAAGAGGTGACAAAAAATATACTTTCTGGAATTTATTTGTGAGTGTATGTGTGTGTGTGCGTGTGTGTGTGTGTGTGTGTGTGTGTGTGTGTGTGTGTGTGTGTGTGTGTGTGTGTGTGTGTGTGTGTGTGTGTGTGTGTGTGTGTGTGTGTTCTTCTAACTTTCCTACAGCCTGCTTGTCTGCTTCCCTGTCTGCCTGCATGCCTGTCTGCCGGTCCTCCTACGTACCTGTCTGCTTATTATGCCCGTTTTGCGGCCACACCTCTCGCAAGAACACCCGTTTAAGTTTTAATAATTTACTAACACGAAAGTAGACCTGGTCGAGAAAGGAGAGGTGATGGCGGGATGGGACGGCGGCGTTTTTTTCAAGGTAGGGAAAGTGATTTTTAAGTAGGTAAATCGGGCAGGTTGGAGAGTCGTCTTGGCGGCGGCGGGGGAGGACGTGTGTGTGTGTGTGTGTGTGTGTGGAGGGATTGGAAAGTGAGCGGCGGGGCGAGGCAGGGCGGGGCGGGTTATCATGGGAAGGGATGTGATGTGCCTCGTTCGTTTATAGCGTCATAAAGTGATGAAGCAGCAAAACTTGAGGCCTCGTCACATTTCTGCTACAGGCGAGGAACCTCCACCCGCAAGCGAGGACACACCACACACACACACACACACACACACACCACACACACACACACACACCACACAACACACACACACACACACACACACACACACACACCACACACACACACACACACACACACACACACACACACACACACACACACACACACCACACACACCACACACCACCCCCCCACACACACACACACACACAACAACACACACACCACACATCATTTTCCCCCACCTACCACTTCTTCCCTGTCCCTTTTTTCCTCCTCCCCTCCTCCTCCTCCTCCTCCTCCCCTCCCTAAACGAAGTATATTTAAATCGGGTGGTCCGTGACCCTACAAGGGGTTTAAAGTATCCTAGATTTAGTTTTCCTCCGACTTGTCTGTTTTTATTACGCGATTAGGTGAACATTTGGAAAACGTGATCACAGCAAATCAGAATTGCGGCAAAAATTTGGCAATTAGACCCCGAAAATCTTATTGCCCCAAATTATAAAAAGCGTTTTCACAAAGTCAGCAGGGTACTAAGCGAAGTTAAAGGGTTACTACAAAAGGGTTAAAAACGCCGAAAACATGTTAAATGTATTCACAAATAAACTCCAATCGGTGGGAAAAACATGTTCCCAGGTAAGAAAACGTTTAAATAACAAAAACAGACCAGTTGGTAAAATAATAAATCCAACAAACTTGGCAGAAAGCGCCGAGCGTATAAAAGTTTACAACGATAAATGCGACTGCGTTTCTAGAAAATACAATGACGAAAACGCGCGCAAAGGACAAATTTAAAGTCTAAAAAGGCGAGTATGAAGAAAAATTGCAAAGGAACCAAATAAAACCCCGAAAAGGTTCTTTCAATCTTTTCAGTAAAAAAAACGTCAAAAAAATAGGGGGAAAAAATAGTGTCTTTTCTCGTGAAAAAAAACTCTATCAAACCCCCGCATGGATTTCGAAATAGAGACCCTGTTTTACAAACCTCGGGGTTTTTTTAATTCTTTATTAAAACGGGACGCTAAATTCCCTGGGATTTATATCCCTTGATTTTCAAAAAGCCTTCGATACATTTCCCATAAAGCGACGTTGACCAACAAAGGGGCCAGGGCATAGGAAGAAATTATTTTTCAGGGGATTGGCGTTTTGGCTTTAAAAATCGTAACACGGGTAGTATAAATGGTGAGGCATCTGATTGGTTGATGTCACTATTTGGGTGCTCAGGGCTCGGTCTTGGGTCCTACTCTTTTTCTGATTTAAAACGATCTGGATTTGCGGACTTGAATCAAAAATAAAAAATTTTGCAGATGACCCAAATTTAGGCGGTAAAGCATATACTGAAAACCTGCAAACTCAAAAAAGTGATCTCGACAAACTATAAAATTGGATGAAAAATGGCTATTAAATTAAAATTCCCGATAAATGAAAAGTAATGCATATAGGCAACGTAACCTAAAAATAAAACTATCAATGCAAAAAAATCGTTAACGAAGTACAGCAGGAAAAAAATTTGGGTCATCATCAGTAAAGATCTAAAACCAGTTTCGCATTGCCAGCTTTCCCTAAAAAGGCAAATATGATGTTGGGCTTTATTTAAAAGTAAATTTGAACATAAACTCCGAAGTAATGAAAAACAAATTTTCACGTCCCTTTGGGTTTGGCCCCCTTGGAAAATTTCCTTTTTTAAAATTTTGGCGCCCTGTTTCGTAAAAATCAGCCAAAATTTAAAACAGTGCAAAGAAAACAACCAAACAAAATTTCCCTCTCTGCGAAATTCTCTTATGAAGAGAGACTGCGGAAACTTAAATATGTTTTCCTTAAAGGGTCGTAGAACAGTGGGACTTTGATAGAAAACCTTTAAAATCCTAAAGGTTTTGTGTCTTATCAAAAGAACCTATTTTGAGTTTCAAATCAAGTGACAAAAGAAAAAAATGGGGTTTAAAACTAAACGGGCAACGTTGCTCAAACCCATCTCCGTAAAAAATTTTTTTCAATGTTGAGTCGTTGATCGATGGAACAAGTTACCCGCAATGTTGTCGGAGCCAACACAATAACTACATTCAAAACAACTTGACGCACCTGTAAAGTAAATGGGTTTGATAGTTGCGAATTCGTATTTAGTCCCCCGTATCGTTAGTTTTGTAGTGGTAGTGGTATTGTAGTTAGTATTTTTTCATATCCTTTCATCGCACTATGAAACTTCCATGTTCCTATCCTCTTTAGGACATGGTATCATTTTTTCCACTGTTTTCTTTACAAGTAGTTGATAGTTTAGTATATGTAGTTCAGCAGATACCCTCGCTATGGACCAATAGGTCTCCTGGTGTCTGTTACTCCTATGTAATCCTATGTAATCCTCCTCCCCATGTTCCTATCTTCTTTAAGGGCAGGGTAGGCTTTTCTAACTGTTCTCATATATGTAGTTTGATAGTTAGTAGTATGTAGTAGTTCAGCAGATACCCTCGTTATAAACCAATAAGTCTCCTGGTATCTGTTCTTCCGATGTATTCCCATTTATTCCTCCTCCTCCTCTTCCTCTTCCTCCTCATCCTCACCCTCCTCACTTAACCCAGAAGAAGACCGTGATGGAAAAAAAAGGCGGGAAGGTTAACGCGAGGCACGACAAAAGGCTCCCTGACGCACAAAGGTCGGCCTCCCTTCGCCCTCCGACCCTCCCGCGAGGCTCTTCACACACTCGCAGACATCGCCGCCGCCCCGCTCTGTTGACTCTTCCACTCGCGCGCTGTTTGCATCCACATCGCCCACTGTTTGGAATAGATGAATTTTTCCTTCCACTCTTTTCCATTTAAGTCTGTTTCTTTTTGCATGTTTTCCTCACCGTTTTTTTCTGTTTGTACGTATATGTGTTCTGTATTTGTGTTTGTGTACGTGTCTATGTGTCGTTTTTTTTTTTTCGTTTTATCTTTTAATTGCGTGTTTGGAATAGATTAATTTTTTCTTCCTCTTTTTCGTTCCAGTCAGTTTCTTCCTCGCCGTTTTTTTGTGTTTGTACGTATATGTGTTGTGTATTTTCCCGTTTGTTTCTTTTGTTTCTTGGACTTGTTTGTTTGCTGTGTATGAGTTTTTTTCTTCCTCGCTTTTTCTTTCAAGTCTGTTTCTTTTTATCAGTTTCCTCGTCGTTTTTGTTCTGTTTATACGTATGTGTTGTGCATTTTCTCGTTTTTTTCAGTTTTTTTCTTTGATTTGTGTGAATGTGTCTATTTTTTTATTGAGGGGGGTCAAAATTATCTTCCTTTGGGATGTTATTTTGAGGTAAGAACAACATTCAATATATTAATCAATTCATTTATCTTATAAGTAAGCGTTTGAAAATATTTAATGCTTCCCACTCAATTTTTTTCGTTCTCATCAAGGAAAAAAATCATCAAGTTCTCATCAAGGAAAGAAATCCGAAGAACCAGTTGAGGCAGAACATAAAAACTAACTCATAAAAATCGGCCACAACAAAAGATTAAGATCATTTTAGTCAACATCAAAAGGCCTTTGAACTCGACGCATTTCTTACACTTCTCGTTCTTTTGTGCTCTT
>JACEEZ010019993.1:0-2500 GCA_016584305.1 Chionoecetes opilio | reverse complement strand
ACCCTCCCTGCCTCACCCTACCTGCCTCACCCTGCCTGCCTCACCCTACCTGCCTCACCCTCCCTGCCTCACCCTACCTGCCTCACCCTACCTGCCTCACCCTACCTGCCTCACCCTACCTGCCTCACCCTCCCTGCCTCACCCTCCCTCCCTGCATCACCCTCCCTGCCTCACCCTGCCTGCCTCACCGTACCCGCCTCACCATACCTGCCTCACCCTACCTGCCTCACCCTACCTGCCTCACCCTACCTGCCTCACCCTACCTGCCTCACCCTACCTGCCTCACCCTGCCTGCCTCACCCTACCTGCCTCACCCTACCTGCCTCACCCTGCCTGCCTCACCCTACCTGCCTCACCCTACCTGCCTCACCCTACCTGCCTCACCCTCCCTGCCTCACCCTACCTGCCTCACCCTCCCTGCCTCACCCTACCTGCCTCACCCTCCCTGCCTCACCCTACCTGCCTCACCCTCCCTGCCTCACCCTACCTGCCTCACCCTACCTGCCTCACCCTGCCTGCCTCACCCTACCTGCCTCGCCCTACCTGCTCACCCTACCTGCCTCACCCTACCTGCCTCACCGTACCCGCCTCACCCTACCTGCCTCACCTACCTGCCTCACCCTCCCTGCCTCACCCTACCTGCTCCCTACCGCCTCACCCTCCTGCCTCACCCTCCTGCCTCACCCTACCTGCCTCACCCTACCTGCCTCACCCTACCTGCCTCACCCTCCCTGCCTCACCCTACCTGCCTCACCCTACCTGCCTCACCCTGCCTGCCTCACCCTACTGCCTCGCCCTACCTGCCTCACCCTACCTGCCTCACCCTACCTGCCTCACCGTACCCGCCTCACCCTACCTGCCTCACCCTACCTGCCTCACCCTCCCTGCCTCACCCTACCTGCCTCACCCTACCTGCCTCACCCTGCCTGCCTCACCCTACCTGCCTCGCCCTACCTGCCTCACCCTACCTGCCTCACCCTACCTGCCTCACCGTACCCACATCACCCTACCTGCCTCACCTTTACCTGCCTCACCCTCCCTGCCTCACCCTACCTGCCTCACCCTAACCTGCCTCACCCTCCCTGCCTCACCCTACCTGCCTCACCCTACCTGCCACACCCTACCTGTCTCACCCTCCCTGCCTCACCCTACCTGCCTCACCCTACCTGCCTCACCCTGCCTGCCTCACCCTACCTGCCTCGCTCTACCTGCCTCACCCTACCTGCCTCACCCTACCTGCCTCACCGTACCCGCCTCACCCTACCTGCCTCACCCTACCTGCCTCACCCTCCCTGCCTCACCCTACCTGTCTCACCCTACCTGCCTCACCCTCCCTGCCTCACCCTACCTGCCTCACCCTCCCTGCCTCACCCTACCTCCCTCACCCTCCCTGCCTCACCCTCCCTGCCTCACCCTCCCTGCCTCACCCTCCCTGCCTCACCCTACCTGCCTCACCCTACCTGCCTCACCCTCTCTGCCTCACCCTACCTGCCTCGCCCTCCCTGCCTCACCCTACCTGCCTCACCCTACCTGCCTCACCCTCCCTGCCTCACCCTACCTGCCTCACCCTACCTGCCTCACCCTCCCTCCTCCCTCTTTTCGTGCCGCCTCAATAAAACGAAACTAACTAAACTAACCTAAAAACTAAACTAACACTAACTTAACTTAAAACTAAAGCGCAATATAGTTAAATGACAGGATATTATTGCATGACATCATAACGTGTAGCCTATATTTACATTATTTATTTCACTATAACGTGTAGCTTTAGTACTTAAGTTAATTTACTCATGTTTGTATAATTATGTTATTCTCTTTTTTTTACGGTATGCCTTCGGGTGAAAATAGTAGTAATAGTAGTAGTAGTAGTAGTGGTAGTGGTAGTAGTGGTAGTGGTAGTAGTAGTAGTAGTAGTAGTGGTAGTGGTAGTAGTAGTATTAGAAGTAGTAGTAGTAGTAGTAGTAGTAGTAGAAGCAGTAGTAATAGTAGTAGTAGTAGTAGTAGTAGTAGCAGTAAAAAAAAAAAAAAAAAAAAAAATAAGGTAGTAGTAGTAGTATTTGTCCTTCTGTCCTGCCTCCCTCTTGCTGTCATGTGGGATGTGTCAAGAGTTACCTGTCAAAACTTTCTCATGACTAGGTGAATAGAGGAAAAATTGACTGCCAGGTGTGTGTTCAAGGTGACTTAACTCGCTCCTCCTCCTCCTCCTCCTCCTCCCCACTCCTCCCCTCTCCTCTCTCTCCTCTGCTCTCCTCCTCTCCTCCTCTCTGCTCCTCCTCCTCCTCCTCCTCCTCCTCCTCTCTCTCCTCCTCCTCCTCCTCCTCCTCCTCCTCTGATCTACCTCCTCCTCCTCCTCTGATCTACCTCCTCCTCCTCCTCTTCCTCCTCCTCCTCCTCCTCCTCTCCTCCTCCTCCTCCTCCTCCTCCTCCTCCTCCTCCTCCTCCTCCTCCTCCTCCTCCTCCTCTTTCTCGATCCTTTCCGCTCCCTCCCTTTTCCGTAAAT
>JACEEZ010019992.1:0-15669 GCA_016584305.1 Chionoecetes opilio | reverse complement strand
TAAAATTTAAAAAACCCCTTTTCTCTTCAATAGAAAGGGGTTTTTTTAAAAAGGATTTATCTCATTTGTAGGAAAACTATATATACACGATAAATAGCTAATATCATTGAAAACACTACATTTTATGGGTTTATAGCAATAGGATAAGTAAAACTACTTGTATATATAAAATAACGCTACAGTTTACAAGAACTATGAAAAACACTTGCAATATACCGTATATATAACAATAACAACCTATTACTCTTCTATTTATTAGCTTAATGTAATGTAAGCTACTTATAGGTGCAAATTATTCTAAAAAAAGGATTGTATACTTCAATTTGTTGGAAAACAGCTATATATCACTGATTACTAGCTAAAATCATTGAAAACACTACATTTTATGGGTTTATAGCAATATAATAAGTAAAACTACTTGTATATATACAATAACTCTACAGTTTATAATAAACTATGAAAAACGCATGCACTATACCGTTATATCACAATAAATAACCTCTTACTCTCTATTAATAGCTTAATGTAATGTAAGCTACTTATAGGTGCAAATTATTCTAAAAGAGGATTTTATACTTCAATTTGTAGGAAAACAGCTATATATCACCGATAAATAGCTAATATCATTGAAAACGCTACATTTTATGGGTTTATAGCAATATGATAAGTAAAACTACTTGTATATATACAATAACGCTACAGTTTACAAGAAACTATGAAAAACGCTTGCAATATACCGTTATATCACAATAAATAACCTCTTACTCTTCTATTTAATAGCTTAATGTAGTGTAAGCTACTTATAGGGGCAAATTATTCTAAAAAGAGGATTTTATACTTCAATTTGTAGGAAAACAGCTATATATCATTGATAACTAGCTAAAATCATTGAAAACACTACATTTTTATGGTTTATAGGAATATAATAAGTAAAACTACTTGTATATATACAATAACGCTACAGTTTAGAAGAAATTATGAAAAACGCTTGCACTATACCGTTATATCACAATAAATAACCTCTTACTCTTCCATTTAATAGCTTAATGTAATGTAAGCTACTTATAGGTGCAAATTATTCTAAAAAGAGGATTTTATACTTCAATTTGTAGGAAAACAGCTATATATCACTGATAACTAGCTAAAGTCATTGAAAACACTACATTTTATGGGTTTATAGCAATATAATAAGTAAAATTACTTGTATATATACAATAACGCTACAGTTTAGAAAAAACTATAAAAAACGCTTGCAATATACAGTTATATCACAATAAATAACCTCTTACTCTTCTATTTAATAGCTTAATGTAATGTAAGCTACTTATAGGTGCAAATTATTCTAAAAAGAGGATTTTATACTTTAATTTGTAGGAAAACAGCTATATATCACTGATAACTAGCTAGAATCATTGAAAACACTACATTTTATGGGTTTATAGCAATATAATAAGTAACACTACTTGTATATATACAATAACGCTACAGTTTACAAGAAACTATGAAAAACGCTTGCAATATACCGTTATATCACAATAAATAACCTCTTACTCTTCTATTTAATAGCTTAATGTAATGTAAGCTACTTATAGGTGCAGATTATTCTAAAAAGAGGATTTTACACATCAATTTGTAGGAAAACAGCTATATATCACCGATAAATAGCTAATATCATTGAAAACACTACATTTTAAGGGTTTATAGCAATATGATAAGTTAAACTACTTGTATATATACAATAACGCTACAGTTTACAAGAAACTATGAAAAACGCTTGCAATATACCGTTATATCACAATAAATAACCTCCTACTGTTCTATTTATTAGCTTAATGTAATGTAAGCTACTTATAGGTGCAAATTATTCTAAAAAAAGGATTGTATACTTCAATTTGTAGGAAACGCTATATATCACCGATAAATAGCTAATATCATTGAAAACACTACATTTTATGGGTTTATAGCAATATGATAAGTAAAACTACTTGTATATATCCAATAACGCTACAGTTTACAAGAAACTATGAAAAACGCTTTCAATATACCGTTATATCACAATAAATAACCTCTTACTCTTCTATTTAATAGCTTAATGTAATGTAAGCTACTTATAGGTGCAAATTATTCTAAAAAGAGGATTTTATACTTCAATTTGTAGGAAAACAGCTATATATCACTGATAACTAGCTAAAATCATTGAAAACACTACATTTTATGGGTTTATAGCAATATAATAAGTAAAACTACTTGTATATATACAATAACGCTAAAGTTTAGAAGAAACTATGAAAAACGCTTGCAAAATACCGTTATATCACAATAAATAACCTCTTACTGTTCTATTTAATAGCTTAATGTAATGTAAGGTACTTATAGGTGCAAATTATTCTAAAAAGAGGATTTTATACTTCAATTTGTAGGAAAACAGCTATATATCACCGATAAATAGCTAATATCATTGAAAACACTACATTTTATGGGTTTATAGCAATATGATAAGTAAAACTACTTGTATATACACAATAACGCAACAGTTTACTAGAAACTATGAAAAATGCTTGCAATATACCGTTATATCACAATAAATAACCTCTTACTCTTTTTTTAATAGCTTAATGTAATGTAAGCTACTTATAGGTGCAAATTATTCTAAAAAGAGATTTTAATACTTCAATTTGTAGGAAAACCGCTATATATCACCAATAAATAGCTAATATCATTGAAAACACTACATTTTATGGGTTTATAGACATATAATAATTAAAATTACTTGTATATATACAATAACGCTACTGTTTACAAGAAACTATGAAAACGATTGCAATATACGGTTATATCACTATAAATAACCTCTTACTCTTCTATTTAATAGCTTAATGTATGTAAGCTACTTATAGGTGCAAATTATTGCTAAAAAGATGATTTTATACTTCAATTTGTAGGAAAAACCACTATATATCACCAATAAATAGCTCATATTATTGAAAACACTACATTTTATGGGTTTATAGCAAAATATAAAGTAAAACTACTTGTATATATACATAACGCTACAGTTTTTAACAGAACTATGAAAAACGCCTTGCAATATAATACCGTTATATCCACAATAAATAACCTCTTACTCTTCTATTTAGTACTTAATGGAATGTAAAGCTACTTATAGGTGCAATTATTCTAAAAAAAGTTTTTATACTTCAATTTGTAGGCAAACCGCGTATATCTCAATAATAACTAGCTAAATGTGATTTGAAAACACTACATTTTATGGGGTTATAGCAATATAATAAGTAAAACTACTTGTTTATATACAATACGCTACAGTTTAGATGAACCTATGAAAAACGCTTGCAATATACCGTTATTCACAATAAATAACCTCTTACTCTTTCTATTTACCTAACTTAATGTATGTCAGCTACTTATAAGTACAAAAATTTCTAAAAGGGGGATTTTATACTTCAATTTGTAAAGAAAAACAGCTATAATATCAACTGATAACTAGCTAAACTCATTGAAACACTACATTTTAATGGTTAATAGCAATAGAATAGTAAAACTACTTGTATATAACAATAACGCTACAGTTTAGAAGAAAAATGAAAAACACTTCAATATACCGTTTATATCACAATAATAACCTCTTACTCTTCTATTTAATACCTTAATGTAATGTAAGCTACTTATAGGTGCAAATTATATCTAAAAAAAGGATTTTAAATACTTACTTTGTAGGAAAAACAGCTGTTATCACCAATATAGCTATATCTCTTGAAAAACACTACATTTTTGGGTTTTTATAGCACTAAAGGGAAAGTAAAACTACTTGTATATATACAATACCGCTACAGTTTACAAAGAATTATGAAATGCCTGCAATATAATAACGTTATTCAAAAATAAGAACCTATTACTCTTCTATTTATTAAGCTTAATGGTAATGCAGCTACTTATAGTGCAAATTAATTCTAAAAAAAGGATTGTATTCTTCAATTTGTGGAAAACAGCTATATATCACCGATAACTAGCTAAAATCATTGAAAAGCACACATTTTGAGGGTATATAGCATTATCATAAGGTAAATATTCCTTCTAATTAATGATTATAACACTAACAATAAGAAGAAACTATGAAAACCACGTATAAGTATACAATTGTATCACAATATAGGAGTCTCAAACAACACTCCTATTATAAGCTTACAGTAGTTTAAAATAAGCAATTTCTAACGAAACAACAATAAATTCCACATTTCGTCGAATTTCTCTAATCAAAAAAAGGGCTGACTACTGGCAATTTTTCGAAATTTTGCAGCCTTCAAAAATTCATTAAAACACTTGAAAAAACGTGTTTTTTATGAATAAATTGATATATAAATTTAAATGAAAAATACATATTTTAAGCTCAAAATATTGTAAATCTGTGTGTGTAAAAGTGCCTGAATAAATGTTAAATATCGACCATTTTTTAGGCTTTCACAAATACATTAAACACTTGGAAAAACGTTGTTTTTAAGCTTAAAATTGATACCTAAATTTCATGAAAAATACATATTTTTGTACGCATAACATTGTTATATATAGTTGTGTTCAAAGTGCTGAATATGTCAAACTTCGACATTATTTAGCCTTTCAAAAATACATTAAAAATACTTGAAAAAACATGTTTATAAGATTAAAATTGATATATAAATTTCATGAAAAAATACATATTTTTAGCTTATTAATTTTGTAAAATATAGTTGTGAGCAAATATACAAAGCTATTTATCTACAGATATAAGAAATATCTTCAATTTGTAGAAAAAAACAACTCTTTCAACTGATAACTATCATAAATCAATTGGAAACACTACATTTTAATGGGTTTATAGCATATCATAAGAAAACTATTTTGTATATATACAATAACGCTATAGTTTTACAAGAAAACTATGAAAAACGCTTGCAATATACCGTTATCTTCAAAATAAATCCTCTTACTCTTTTATTTATAGATTCATGTAAATGTAAGCTACTTATAGGTGCAAATTATCTAAAAAGAGATTTTTATACTTCAATTTTGTAGGAAACACTATATATCACCTCTCATAATAGCTAATATTATTAAAAACACTACATTTTAGGTTTTATACAATATGATAAGTAAACTCTTGTATTTATACAATAAGCTACAGTTTACAACGAAACTTGAAAAAACGCTTTGCAATAACCGTTTTCACAATAAATAACTCTTACTCTTCTAGTTAGTACTTAATGCTTTAATGGAATGTAGCTACTTATAGGTGCAAATTAATTCTAAAAAAAAGGATTTTTATACTTCAATATTGTAGAGAAAAACAGCTTATTATCCTAATAACTAGCTTAATTGATTGAAAACACTACTTTTATCTGTTTTATAAGCAATATAATAAGTAAAACTACTTGTATTATACAATAACGCTACGTTTTAGATGAAACTATGAAAACGCTTGCAATATACCGTTTATCACAATAAATAACCTCTTACTCTTTCTATTACTAGCTTACTGTAATGTAAGCTACTTATTAGGTGCAAATGTATTCTAACAATAGGATTTTTATACATCATTTGTAGGAACAGCTATATATCACCGATAATTGCTAATATCATTGAAAACACTACATTTTAATGGTTTAGATGGATAAAGTAAAAAACTACTTGTTATATCCATAACGCTACAGTTTAGAAGAAACTATAAAAAACGCTTTCTCAATTTACCTTTATACACAATAAATAACTTTCTTACTCTTCTTTTAATAGCTTAATGTAATTTAAGCTACTTATAGGTGCAAATTATTCTAAAAAGAGGATTTTATAGCTTCATTTGTAGGAAACGCTTATATCACCATAAATAGCTATATCATTGAAAACACTACATTTTTTATGGTTTTATAGCATCGATCCGTAAAACTACTTGTATATACATAACGCTACAGTTTACAAGAAACTATGAAAAACTCTTGCAATATACCGTTATATCACAATATAACCTTTACTCTTCTTTTTATAGCTTAATGTAATGTAAGCTACTTATAAGCAAATTATTCTAAAAAGTAGGATTTATACTTCAATTTGTAGAAAACAGCTATATATAACCGATAAATAGCTAATTCATTGAAAGCCTACATTTTATGGGTTTTATAGCAATAGGATAAGTAAACACTACTTGGTATATATAAAATAACGCTACAGTTTTACCAAGACACTATGAAAAACAACTTGCACTATACCGTTATATCACAATAAACAACCTTACTCTTCTATTTATTAGCTTAATGTAATGTAAGCTACTTATAGTTGCAAATTATTCTAAAAAAAAGGTTGTATTACTTCAATTTGTAGGAAAACAGCTATATATCAACTGATAATTAGCTAAAATCATTGAAACACTAACATTGGTATGGGTTTATAGCAATATAATAGTAAAACTACTTGTATATATACAATAACTCTACAGTTTCTAATAAACTTAATGAAAAACGCATGCAATATACCGTTATATCACAATAATAACCTCTTAACTCTTCTATTTACTAGCTTAATGTAATGTAGCTACTTATAGGTCAAATTATTCTAAAAAAGAGGATTTTATATACTTCAATTTGTAGGAAAAACAGCTATATATCCAACCGATAAATAGCTAATATCATTGAAACGCTACATTTTATGGGTTTATAGCCAATATGATAAGTAAAAGTACTTGTAATATATACAATCACGCTACAGTTTACAAGACACTATGACAAAACGCTTGCAATATCCCGTTATATCACAATAAATAACCTCTTACTCTTCTATTTAATAGCTTAATGTATGTAAGCTACTTTGAGGGGCAAATATTCTAAAAAGAGGATTTACTACTTCAACTTTGTAGGAAACCGTTTAATACTATATATCCTTGATAACCTAGCTAAATCATTTGAAAACACTACATTTTATGGTTCTTATAGTAATATAATAGTAAAACTAGCTTGTATATATACAATAACGCTACAGTTTTTAGCAAAATTATGAAAAACGCTTGCACTATACCTTTTATACTCACAATATACCTCTTACTCTCCATTTAATAGTCTTAATGTAATGTAAGCTACTTGATAGGTGCAAATTATTTCTAAAACGATGATTTTATACTTCAATTTTGTAGGAAACAGCTATGATATCACTGATAACTAGCTAAAGTCATTGAAACACTACATTTTAGGGGTTTATAGCAATAAATCAGTAAAATTACTTGTATATATACAATAACGACTTACAGTTTAGAAAAATTATAAAAAAAACGCTTGCAATATACAGTTTTATATCACAATATAACCTCTTACTCTTCTATTTAATAGCTTAATGGTATGTAAGTACTTATAGGTGCCCAATTATTGGTAAAAAGAGGATTTTATACTTTAATTTGTAGGAAACAGCTATATATTCACTGATAACTAGCTAGAAATCATTGAAACTACTACATTTTATGGGTTTATATAGGCAATATAAAAAATTAACACTACTTGTATCTAGACATAACGCCTACAGTTTACCAAGAACTATGAAAACGCTTGCAATATAACCGTTATAATCACAATAAATAAACTCTACTCTTCTATTTAAATAGCTTAATGTAATGTCAGCTACTTATAGGTGCAGATTATCTAACAAGGGGATTTTTACACATCAATTTGTAGGACAACAGCTATAATCACCGATAATAAGCTACTAATCATTGAAAACACTACATTTTAAGGTTTATTAGCAATATGATAAGTTTAAACTACTTGTATATATACAATAACGCTCAGTTTACAAGAAACTAGAAAACGCTTGAAATATACCGTTATATCACAATAAATAGCCTCCTACTGTTCTATTTATTAGCTTAATGTAATGTTAAGCTACTTATAGGTGAAAATTATTCTAAAAAAGGATTGTATTTACGTCAATTTGTAGGAAAACAGCTATATATCACCGATAAATAAGCCTAATATCATTGAAAACAACTCACATTTTATGGGTTTATAGCAATATGATCAGTAAACTACTGTATATACACATAACGCAACAGTTTTACTAACTATGAAAAAATGCTTGCAATATACCGTTATATCACATAATACCTCTTACTCCTTTTTAATAGCTTAAAATGTATGTAGCTACTTATAGTGCAAATTATTCTAAAAAGAGGATTTTTATACTTCAATTTGTCTCTCGTAGGAAAACCGCTATATAGCACCATAAATAGCTAATATCATTGAAAACACTACATTTTTATGGTTTTATAGCATATGATAAGTAAAACTACTTGTATATATTACAATAACCACTACAGTGTCAAGAAATCTAGAAAAACGCTTGCAATTACCGTTTATATACAATAAATATCCTCTTACTCTTCTATATATAGCTTAATGTAATGGACACGCTACTTATAGTGCAATTATTCTAAAAAATGGCTTTTATACTTCAATTTGTATGAAAACAGCTATATATCATTGATACTACTAAAATCATTGAAAAAACACCTACATTTTATGGGTTTATACAATATAATAATTTAGTAACTACTTGTATATAACAATAACGCTACAGTTTAAAAAAACCTATGAAAAACGCTTGCAATAATCCCTTTGCATCACAATAATAACCCTCTTACTCCTCTATTTAATAGCTTAATGGTAATGTAAGCTACTTATAGATTCAAATTATTCTAAAAAAGAGGATTTTATCTTCAATTTTGTAGGAAAACAGCTATAATCACCGATAAATGCTAATATCATTGAAAACGCTACACATTTTCTGGGTTTATTGCAATAATGATAAGTAAAACTACTTGATATATTACAAAACGCTACAGTTTAATCAAGAAACTAGAAAAACGCTTTGCAAATATACGTTAGATCACAAATAAATAACCTCTTACTCTTCTATTTAATAGTCTTAATGTATTCGAAGCTACTTATGGTGCCATTATTCTAAAAAGAGGATTTATACTTCAATGTGTAGGAAACAGCTATATATCACCGATAAATAGCTAAATCATTGCAAACACTACATTTTATGGGTTTATAGCAATATCATAAGTAAAACTACTTGTATTATTACAATAACGCTACAGTTTAGGCAGGAACTATAAAAACGTTTGCAATATTAAGTTATATTCGCAATAAATAACCTCTTTACTCTTCTATTTAATAGCTTAATGTCATGTACTTTAAGGTGCAATTATTCTAAAAGAGGATTTTTTATACTTCAATTTGTAGATAACAGCTATAGATCACTGATAACTCGCCTAGAATCATTGAAAACACTACATTTTATGGGTTTATATAAGCATATAATCAGTGAAAACTACTTCTTATATATACAATAACGCTACAGTTTACAGACCATGAAAACGCATGCATATACCGTTATAATTCAAAATAATAACCCTTACTCTTCTATTTAATACTTAATGTAAATGTAAAGCTACGTATATAGGTGCAAAGTATTCTAAAAGAGATTTTACACTTCAAATTTGTAGAACAACAGCTAGATATCACCGATAAAAAGCCTAATATCTTGAAAACAACTACAGTTTAAGGGTTTATGCAATATGAATCAGTTAAACTACCTTTGTATATATACAATAACTCTACAGTTTACAAGAAAACTATGAAAAACGCCTTGGCAATATTACTCGCTATATCACAATAAATCACCTCCTACCTTCTATTTTTAGCTTAATGTAATGTAAGCTACTTTATAGTGCAAATTAATTCCTAAAAAAGGATCTGTATACTTCAATTTGTAGGAAAAACAGCTATATAATCACCGATAAATAGCTATTCATTGAAAACACTGCATTTTATGGGTTTTAGCAATATGATAAGTAAACTACTTGTATATATACAATAACGCTACAGTTTTACAAGAACTCTGACAAACGCTTGCAAATCTACCGTTATATCACAATAAATAACCCTTACTCTTCTATTTAATAGCTTAATGTAATGTAAGCTACTTTATAGGTGCAAATTATTCTAAAAAGAGGATTTTATACTTAAATTTGTGGAAACAGCCTATATAGCATTGATAACTAGCTAAAATCATTGAAAACACTACATTTTATGGGTTTATAGCAATATAATAAGTAAAAATACTTGTATATATATTAATAACGCTACAGTTTAGAAGAAACTATAAAAAGCTTGCAATATACCGTTATATCACAATAAATAAGCTCTTACTCTTCTATATAATAGCTAATGTAAGTAAGCTACTTATAGGTGCAAATTATTCTAAAAAGAGGATTTTAACTTCAATTTGTAGGAAAACAGCTATTATCACCGATAAATAGCTATATCATTGAAAACACTACATTTATGGGTTTATAGCAATATGATAAGTAAAAAATACTTGTATATATACAATAACGCTACAGTTTACAAGAAACTATGAAAAACGCTTGCAAAATACGTTATATAACAATAAATAAACCCCTTACTCTTCTATTTAATAGCTTAATGTAGCTACTTATAGGTGCAAATTATTCTAAAAAAGAGGATTTTATACTTCAATTTGTAGGAAAACAGCTTATATCATTGATACTAGCTAAAATCATTGAAAAAACTACATTTATGGATTTATAGCAAAATAATAAGTAAACTACTTGTATATATACAATAACGCACAGTTTAAAGAAACTATGAAAAAAACGCTTGCAATATACCGTTATATCACAATAAATAACCTCTTTCTCTTCTTTAATAGCTTAATGTAATGTAAGCTACTTATAGGTGCAAAATTATTCTAAAAAGAGATTTTATACTTCAATTTGTAGGAAAACAGCTTATATATCACTGATACTAGCTAAAATCATTTAAAACACTACATTTTATGGGTTTATTAGCAATATAATAAGTAAAACTACTTGTTTTATATAAATAACGCTACAGTTTAAAGAAACTATAAAAACTTGCAATATACAGTTATATCACAATTTAAAAAACCTCTTACTCTTCTATTAATAGCTTAATGTAATGTAGCTACTTATAGGTGCAAATTTTCTAAAAAGAGGATTTTATACTTCAATTTGTAGGAAACAGCTATATATCACGATAATACTAGAATCATGAAAACACTACATTTTATTGGGTTTATAGCAATATAAAAGTAAAACTACTTGTATATATACAAAACGCTACAGTTTTCAAGAAACTATGAAAAACGCTGCAATATACCGTTATATCACAATAAATAACCTCTTACTCGTCTATTTAATAGTTAATGTAAGTAACTACTTAAGGGGCAAATTTATTCTAAAAAGAGGATTTTAACTTCAATTTGTAGGAAAACAGCTATATATCACGATAAATAGCTAATATCATTGAAAAAACTACATTTTAGGTTATAGCAATAATAGTAAACTACGTATATATACATAACGACAGTTTAAAGAACTATGAAAAACGCTTGCAATATACCGTTTACACAATAAATAACCTCTTATTTCATTAATAGCTAATTAATGTAGTACTATAGGTGCCCAAAAATTTATCTAAAAAAATTTTTTTTTTTTTACAAGAACACTAAATACAAAAACAGTTATGCTTAAAATTTTTTTTTTTTTTTACACGCATTAGGTTTATAGCCAATAATTAAATAAAACTACTTGTATATACAATAACGCTACAGTTTTAAAAAAAACTATGGAAAAAAAANGTTTTAATTTTAAATTTTGTAGAAAACAGCTATATATCATGAAATAGCTAAAATCATGAAAACACTATATTTTATGGGTTATAGGAAATAAATAAGTAAAACTACTTGTATATATACAATAACGCAACAGTTTAGAAGAAACTATGAAAAACGCTTGCAATATACCGTTATATCACTATAAATAACCTCTTACTCTTCCATTTAATAGCTTAATGTAATGTAAGCTACTTATAGGTGCAAATTATTCTAAAAAGAGGATTTTATACTTCAATTTGTAGGAAAACAGCTATATATCACTGATAACTAGCTAAAATCATTGAAAACACTACATTTTATGGGTTTATAGCAATATAATAAGTAAAACTACTTGTATATATACAATAACTCTACAGTTTAGAATAAACTATGAAAAACGCTTGCAATATACCGTTATATCACAATAAATAACCTCTTACTCTTCTATTTAATAGCTTAATGTAATGTAAGCTACTTATAGGTGCAAATTATTCTAAAAAGAGGATTTTATACTTCAATTTGTAGGAAAACAGCTATATATCACCGATAAATAGCTAATATCATTGAAAACGCTACATTTTATGGGTTTATAGCAATATGATAAGTAAAACTACTTGTATATATACAATAACGCTACAGTTTACAAGAAACTATGAAAAACGCTTGCAATATACCGTTATATCACAATAAATAACCTCTTACTCTTCTATTTAATAGCTTAATGTAGTGTAAGCTACTTATAGGTGCAAATTATTCTAAAGAGAGGATTTTATACTTCAATTTGTAGGAAAACAGCTATATATCATTGATAACTAGCTAATATCATTGAAAACACTATATTGTATGGGTTTATAGGAATATAGTAAGTAAAACTACTTGTATATATACAATAACGCAACAGTTTAGAAGAAACTATGAAAAACGCTTGCAATATACCGTTATATCACTATAAATAACCTCTTACTCTTCCATTTAATAGCTTAATGTAATGTAAGCTACTTATAGGTGCAAATTATTCTAAAAAGAGGATTTTATACTTCAATTTGTAGGAAAACAGCTATATATATCTGATAACTAGCTAAAAACATTGAAAACACTACATTTTATGGGTTTATAGCAATATAATAAGTAAAACTACTTGTATATATACAATAACGCTACAGTTTAGAAGAAACTATAAAAAACGCTTGCAATATACAGTTATATCACAATAAATAACCTCTTACTCTTCTATTTAATAGCTTTAATGTAATGTAAGCTACTTATAGGTGCAAATTATCTAAAAGAGGATTTTATACTTCAATTTGTAGGAAAAACAGCTATATACCACTGATAAATAGCTAATATCATTGAAAACACTACATTTTATGGTTTATAGCAATATGATAAGTAAAACTACTTGTATATATACAATAACGCTACAGTTTACAGAAAAACTATGAAAACGCTTGCCAATATACCTTATACACAATAAATAACCTCTTACTCTTTTTTAATAGCTTAATGTAATGTAAGCTACTTATAGGTGCAAATTATTCTAAAAAGAGGATTTTATACTTCAATTGTAGGAAAAAGCTATATACATGTAACTAGCTAAATCTTTGAAAACACTATATTTTATGGGTTTATAGGAATATATAAGTAAAACTACTGTGTATATATACAATAACGACAACAGTTAGAAGAAAACTATGAAAAACGCTTGCAATATACCGTTAATCACTATAAATAACTCTTACTCTTCATTTAATAGCTTAATGTAATGTAAGCTACTTAGGTGCAAATTATTCTAAAAAGAGGATTTTATCATTCAATTTGTAGGAAAACAGCTATATATACTGATACTAGCTAAAAATCATGAAAACACTACATTTTATGGGTTATAGCAATATAATAAGTAAAACTACTTGTATATATACAATAACTCTACAGTTTAGAAAAACTATGAAAAAAACGCTTGCAATATACCGTTATATCACAATAAATAACCTCTTACTCTTCTATTTAATAGCTTAATGTAATGTAAGCTACTTATAGCTGCAAATTATTCTAAAGAGGTTTATGCTTCAATTTGTAGAAAACAGCTATATTCACTGATAATAGTAAAGTATTGAAAACACTACATTTTATGGTTATAAGCAAGATAATAAGTAAACTACTTGTATATAACAATACGCTACATTATGAAAACTAAAAAAAACTCTTTATGTATTATATCACAATAAAATAAACCTACTTTTCATTATATATAGCTATGTTTAAAAGTACTTAAGGTTGCAAAATTATTCTAAAAAAGGATTTTATCTTCAATTTAAGGTAAACAGTAAACTACTTAGGTGAAATATTCTAAAAACATACATTTTATGGGTTTATAGCAATATAAAAGTAAATACTGATATATAACATACAAACAGTTACAAGAAACTAGAAAAAGCTTGCAATATACCGTTATAACACAATAAATAACCTCTTACTCTTTTTTAATAGCTTAATGTAATGTAAGCTACTTATAGGTGCAAATTATTCAAAAAAGAGGATTTTAAACTTCAATTTGTAGGAAAACAGCTAAAATACACTGATAACTAATTAGAATCTTGAAAAAACTACTTTTAGGGTTTATGCAATAAAATAATTAAAATTACTTGTATATATACAATAACGCTACAGTTTACAAGAAACTATGAAAAACGCTTGCAATATACCGTTATATCACAATAAATAACCTCTTACTCTTCTATTTAATAGCTTAATGGAATGTAAGCTACTTATAGGTGCAAATTATTCTAAAAAAAGGATTTATACTTCAATTTGAAGGAAACCGCTATATATCACTAATAACTAGCTAAATTGTTTGAAAAACACTACTTTTTATGGGTTTATAGCAATATAAAAAGTAAAACTACTTGTATATATACAAAACGCTACAGTTTAGTAGAAACTATGAAAAACGTTTGCAATATACCGTTATATCACAATAAAAAACCTCTTTTTCTTCTATTTACTAGCTTAATGTAATGTAAGCTACTTATAGGTGCAAATTATTCTAAAAAGAGGATTTTATACATCAATTTGTAGGAAAACAGCTATATATCACCGATAAATAGCTAATATCATTGAAAACACTACATTTTATGGGTTTATAGCAATAGGATAAGTAAAACTACTTGTATATATACAATAACGCTACAATTTAAAAGAAACTATGAAAAACGCTTGCAATATACCGTTTATCACAAAAAATAACCTCTTATCTTCTATTTAATAGCTTAATGTAATGTAAGCTACTTATAGATGCAAATTATTCTAAAAAGAGGATTTTTTACTTAAATTTGTAGGAAACCGCATATATCACCAAAAAATAGCTAATATCTTTGAAAACACTACATTTATGGGTTTTTTAGCAATAAATAAGTAAAAACTACTTGTATATATACAATAACGCTACAGTTTACAAGAAACTATGAAAAACGTTTTGCAATTACCGTTATATCACAATAAGTAACCTCTTACTCTTCTATTTAATAGCTTAATGTAATGTAAGCTTCTTATAGGTGCAAATTTTTCTAAAAAAAAGGATTTTATACTTCAATTTGTAGGAAAAACAGCTATATATCACTGATAACTAGCTAAAATCATTAAAAACACTACATTTTAGGGGTTTATAGCAATATGATGAGTAAACTACTTGTATATATACAATAAGCTACAGTTTAGAAGAAACTAAAAAAAACGCTTGCAATATACCGTTATATCAAAATAAATAACCTCTTACTCTTTCTATAATAGCTTAATGTAATGTAAGCTACTTATGGTGCCAAATTATTCTAAAAAGAAGATTTTATGCTTAAATTTGTAGGAAAAAGCTATAATCACGAAATAGCTAATCATTGAAAACACTACATTTAGGGTTTAGCAATAGATAGTAAACTATGTAAAAAT
>JACEEZ010019991.1:0-13849 GCA_016584305.1 Chionoecetes opilio | reverse complement strand
CTGGCTCCTTCTCTCCACCACATGGTCTTGTGAACCCCCACACCAACTCATTATCTCACATTTTCTCTCCTATATATATATTCCATGTATACCTATAGTGCTCAGTTGATACGGACATAGGTGGTAATTCTAAGAATGATTCATTGAGGAAGGTTTATGCTCACCGAGCTTAGCTTCATTTCACAGGGAGAGTTCCCGTATAGGTTGTAAGGGTTTTCTTACATCCGATTACAGTTTTTCCCGGTGTTGGATTACCCTTATATGTTGTCTGTGATCTCAAGCAAGAGACATACTATTTCAGCTGAATAAATAGGATGATGTTTCAATATAGTTCTTGTGTTTATTATAAAAAAAACCCAGGTATTATTCTGCGTTAGGACAGTAAATTCCCCACACTTCCAAAAGAGTCAGCCTTACTCGGTATATTTTTCCACGTCCCCATCACGACTACCAAGATAAATCTAATCTTAATATTATTCAAACGCCCCCAGGGAGTAACCCGAGAACTCTCACCTGAGCGGGTGGCAGCACCCCCTTAACTCAACCCTGTTCCCTTAACCTAAACCCCTCCCCCTTTTCCCCTTAATACCACCCCCCATTTCAGTACTCTCCCGCAGTGAGAAAGGTTCATACTATAATCACATAGTGAAGGCATAAGACTAAGTTAAATCCTCCATTCAAGTTGTAATCAAATGAAAATCATAATCATTAATATCATTCAAGTAACATTGACCATTTTTTAAACTCCCCATAGGAGTTTCTGGGAACACACTTTGTGGTTAAGATTAGGTTAGGGTTTGGTATACTTTGTGGTTAAGGTTAGTTAGTTAGGGTTTGGTATACTTTGTGGTTAAGGTTAGGTTGGTTAGGTATACTTTGTGGTTAAGGTTAGGTTAGGTATACTTTGTGGTTAAGGTTAGGTTAGGTTAGGTATACTTTGGGTTAAGGTTAGGGTTTGGGTTTGGTTAGTTTTACTTTGTGGTTAAAGGGTTTGGTTAGGTTAGGTATACTTTGTGGTTAAGGTTAGGTTAGGTATACTTTGTGGTTAAGGTTAGGTTAGGTTAGGTTAGGTATACTTTTGTGGTTAAGGTTAGGTTTTGGTTAGGTATACTTTGCGGTTAAGGTTAGGGTTTGGGAAAACTTTGTGGTTAGGTTAGGTTAGGTATACTTTTTTGTTTTAAAGGGTTTGGTTTGGGTTTGATTTTTACATATAGTGACTTTGATGATTTTTTTGGGGAGCCATAAAACCTTATTTTGCTTCCCCCACCCAAAAAACCCCGTATTCCCGCCAGTTCCCCAGGCTTTTTGGCTATAGGGGGAAGAAAAAAGAAATAGGGGTGAAGGACTTCTTCCAAAGTTTTAACACACGCCTCCTTCCCCCACACAAGCTTGCATACCCGCCTCCTTCCCACACACACGCCTGCCACACACGCCTCCTTCCCACACACGCCTGCAGACACGCTTCCTTCCCACACACACCGCCTGCACACCGACCCCTTCCCACACAGACGCCTGCACACACACACGCCTGCACACACGCTTCCTTCCCACACACACGCCTCCCTTTCCCCCACACAACGCTTCCTTCCCACACACACCCTGCACACGACACCCTTCCCACACACACGCCTGCACACCGACACCCTTCTTACACACACGCCTCCTTCCCACACACACGCCCCGCACACACGCCCCCCCACACACGTGGGGTGGGTTTGTGTGTATGTGTGTTGTGTGGGAGGAAGGGTGTGGTGCGCAGGGTGGTGTGGGAAGAGTGTCGGTCACAGCGACAGATTCCTGTCTGACACCGAAGTACAATCGGTCATCATAACATTTGCCGACAGGTGTCAGACAGAGTGTCTGCGGGCGTCCCTGTTTCTGACGTCATCAATAACAGTCGTAGCCCTTTTTGGAGGGAAGATTTTTTTTTTCGCGCGCTTTTTACAAAAGTCGTTTTTTTACGGAAATAAGGCCTGGAAATCAATTATTTTTGGTGGATTAGGGGGTTTTGAATGTACATTCAACATAATTAGGCAAAAAAAAAAAAAGGGGCTGGACGACTACTTTTAAAACCAAGGGCCAGGTGTTTGGAGGCTTACTAGATGAAACGCACAGTATGTTCATGCGTGCCCGGGGAGGGACATTGAGATATTGGAAAGTTTTTACATACCTTGGTAGCGCAGTCCATAATGACGGCGGGTCATGTCAAGAAGTCTTACGGTGGATTGGCATAGCCCACGGTGTTATGGACTCGCTCAGCAGGAGTATTTGGCGTTGTCGGTACCCGTGCAGGAGGACAAAGCTCCGCATCTTCAAGTCGCTTGTGGTCCCTGTCTTAGGGCCGATTTCTCAGTCGTCCCCTTTCGTTGGGGTCCTTACCAACGAACGGCAATTTCCATCCCCAACAACAAAATCCGATTTCTTAGTCGTCTTTTGGGCCGCTGTTGGTTTGTATCGATACCATAGATTGGAACCTTTGGGGACGCCGGGTTAGGGAACCTACTGCCTCCCCAACAATGCTTACTAATGCAATTATTTATCATATACCACTAATTCCTACTTCCATAGGGTTATATTTTCATCTGAAAAAGATGTAAAAAATTATCAGACAACGCATCAACACGTTAGAGGGTTATAATGAAAGAAAAAGAAAAGTTTTAAAAGAACTTGGATGGCCGCGGTGAATGCACGTGCACCACCTGTCAAGCAGACAACATATTTTTCACGGCCATCTGCCTTAATAAACTATTTTATCTGTCACCCTATATTCTTCTATAATTCAGTAATATTGTAGGTATATATGCGTAAGATATACAAAAGTGGTTATATGTGAACTTGCTATTATAAATAAAAGTAATAATTATAAATAATAATTTCAATTATATATAATTTAATATAATATAATTTACATACTGTATAATCAAATATAACAAAATATAATTTATAAATGCAAGTAGAATATTATAAATAATAATCGTTGTTATTATTTATGTGTGTAAGTAGTAATTATTTACAGACTATGGATGGAATATTTACATTTTCCGCCACTCAGGCATACCAACAGTACCGAATCTGCCGTCTTTGATTCGTTGGGATCCATACCATTAGTAGGGTCACTTAGGGCGATTCGCTTCACATTAGGTGAAGGAAGTATTTTGAGGTCTTATCCTAAGCATTTTGTGCCGCTGAATCCGAAAATCGTAGTTGGGTCACTCGTTAGCGGTAAGTTTTCGCGCAATTTGCAATTTGGCAATTTGGCAATAAAATTGGCAATTACAAATTGCAGAATGAGAACCAGACGTCGTAGAGACCTCGTTTTGGACTCAAATTGAAGCTTATTAAGAGTGCATAAAATGTTATTTAGTACTCCGTGGTTGTATCTGTTCGCATTACTGAACTATAATGGAAATTAGAGATAAGTGGAAAAAAATGGAAAAAAATATAAAAGGAATAATTTTGGCCTTAATTTCACATCAAAAGTCATGAAATGTTTCTGGCTGTATCTGTTCTCATAAAGGCACTACTGTCTGATTAATAGAAAATGGTAACTTTTCTCTGACTGTCCCCTCATGGTCGTATTTTATGACATACGGTAAAGAAATTTCGCAAATAAATGTAAAATTTCATTGGCTATAATTTTAGAAATTAGCTATAAACCCGTAATAAAATAAATTCATTTATTATATCGCAACATTTTCCTTCCCAGGTCTCGCAATGAAATCGTGTGTCATTTGCGGTGCAACTAACGGAGATGTGGTCCTTCGACCTCGGACGCCCAAGGAGGATGTTCGGAGTATGCTGGCCAAGTGGGCTTCGAAAGGCGAATTCGTAGAGGCCCACAGGAGGTCCTCTAGAAGGGACGATTGGTCGTGGCACCGACAGTGCATTGCTAAAATCCAGCCCCACAAATTCGCGAGGCAGTACGGAGATGAGCAACAGGACCTTGCGGCGGAGGCCGCCCACCCCGGACCTTCAAGGTAAAGAAGAATTTTTTTTTTTTTAATTTTCGAAAAAATCTTTCGACATGAAAAATATTGCTTGATTATGGTCTAGTGATTCAAGGATAGGGGAGCGCTAAGTGCGTGGCACTGATTTCCGGATAAAAGGGTCGCAGATGATGATAAAATCTAACTCGCAGTGCGAGGAGTGGAAAGCCGTGGGCCGCTTGGCCGCGAGGGCTTTTAAGCTAATAAACATTCTTTGAATACTTTTAAATTGATGTTTCGAAGATGAACGCGGCGGTCTCCACGGCCTCGCAAACCCCTTCATCCTCTCGCGTGCTGGTCCTCGACGGGATGGCTATCCTTCAGCAGCACCCCGTTTCCGGCTCAGCAAACTTTAAGGACCTGGTTGGATCCCTCCTGCAGAGAGTTGCCCAACTGGGTGTTGGCTACGGGGAGTTGCACCTTGTCTTTGACAGGTACGACATCGGCGCGTCCCTCAAAGACAAGACGAGGGAACAGCGAGCCCGAGGTGGAGGATACGATATCGACATCCAAGCAGCGACGAGGATCAAAGCTGGAATGACCATGGCTAACATCTTGTCCACCAAAAGCAACAAGACTGCTATGACCTCTCTCATTGCCTCCCAAATCCAGCACCATTCATGGGGATTACGCATCGTCTGCGCGTGGCGCGACAAAGCCGTGGCAACTTCTGGACCGGACGGAGCCAAGTTCGCTTCAGAACAAGAGGAAGCGGACACTAAGATGATATATCATCTCTCCATGCTCGACAAAGATGTGGAGGCAACCGTAGTTTCTCCGGACACTGACGTCCTCGTCCTCCTCCTCCGACACTTCCCCAAGATACCTCCCAACACGTGCCTCCAGCTTGGCAAGAAGACTTTCAAACGTTCAGCTCATCCACGATGAACTGGGCTCTCACGCGGATGTGATCACGTCCTTCCATGCTCTGACTGGTTGCGACACCACTTGCGCCCTCTTCAGGAAAGGCAAGTTGCAAGCTTGGCCTGTGTTCCAGGCGGCCGACCAGGCAACCCTCGACGCCTTTGGGTAAAACTCCGAAGCCCTGGTCCGCTGACGCAAGAGAGCCTGGACGTGCTGTGCCGATTCGTGAGCAGAATTTACGGATATACCTGCTCTCTGCCGCAGGCGAGGTGGACGGCACTTCAGAAGAAGAAGGTTGGAGCAGCACTGGCCCCTCCGACAGTCAACGCCACCACCCAGCACTTATGCGAGCCCAGCTACAGGCCGTCGTCTGGAAAGGGGGGTGTGAAGAAGGAGTTGGTGACCCTCGACCCGACCAAGTACGGCTACGGACCAAACCTGGCGCCTATCCCTTCCACCCTGCCTCCCGCCCCGCAAAGTATCATGGATGGGATGCAGTGCGGATGCAAGACGAACTGCTCGACCAATCGCTGCCGCTGTCAACGCCTGCAGACTCCTTGTTCGGAGCTTTGCGATTGCTCCCCCGAGATGTGCATCAACGACGAGGGAAGATGGGCATGAGGACGTCGATGGCGTAGACGACTAGATATTTGATTTTTTTCAACTTGTGAACGCTCGCTATCGCAAGTAAGGGATTTTTTTGTGTTCTAATTGTTATTTTCCAAAAATACGCGGGGGAGACTCGGTTTCGTTGTTTGAATTTTGTGTTCTGGATTAATACTCGGGTCACTTCGGGCGGAAAAAGGCTTTTCGCTTCACCTTAGGTGAAGGAAGTATTTTGAGGGTCTTATCCTAAGCATTTTTCAGTTGAAATACCCTGTTCTACGCAATAATTGTACCCACCCTTGCACAAATTCGTTAATTAAATGTGTCCTAAGAACAATTGTTTGTTATTTTACTTTTTTTACTAATTAAAATTTAGTTTTTAATTATTAAGAACTCAGGCTTTAAGGCCAAAATTATTCCTTTTATATTTTTCCCAATTTTTTTCCACTTATCTCTAATTTCCATTATAGATCAGTAATCCGAACAGATACAACCACGGAGTACTCAGTAACATTTTATGCACTCTTAATAAGCTTCAATTTGAGTCCAAAACGAGGTCTCTACGACGTCTGGTTCTCATTCTGCAATTTGTAATTGCCAATTTTATTGCCAAATTGCCAAATTGCAAATTGCGCGAAAACTTACCGCTAACGAGTGACCCAACTACGATTTTTGGATTCAGCGGCACAAAATGCTTAGGATAAGACCCTCAAAATACTTCCTTCACCTAAGGTGAAGCGAAAGCCTTTTTTCCGCCCTAAGTGACCCGACTACATGTTGGGGAGCTCCTGGTTCACGAAAACACCGACTAAGAAATCGGATCTCTTTGTTAAGGCCCCCATCCACGGTGCGATCTGGTCGTACGACCATCGGACAGATCTGGTTGGATCCAACCAGATTGGATCGTGAATGGGGTGATTTTGGTCTGTCCGACCGACTGACAGCTGGTCGGATGCGACCAAGCAGTGTTCGGTTTTTAGATCCGACAGATCATCCGGTTCAGACCGGATCGCACCGTGAGTGTGCTGATCGTGAGGCCAACCGTCAGTTTCGCCACTGACAGCGTCGCGAGAGGATTACCAAAATGAATTGTTTCTTTGATGACAAGCACTTTTGGACAGAATTCATCCAATGGACCCGTTTACTCACACCTAAAACACGGAGTATTATGAAACTTTGGGTGCAATATAGGCTACATATCACTGTACTCATATTCTTTTTGCTGAGAAATGCACCATAAATGAAATATATGGCTTTTTTGGGGCCAAAATATCACAACACGGCGGAACGCGCTGTGATTGGTTGTGACGTAGTAAGCGCAAACCCAGATCTCGCCTGATCAGCTGATCGGCTTGTTTGGCTCAGCAGACCGCAGTATACCTATCTATGCATTCAACATGTACCAGACAAAAAGAACATATTATGCTTGTTTTGTGCTAATGTGCAAAAACACCACAATTAAAACTCCAGAGAATGTGTTCATAACTATGCCTATAGACAAGAAAAAGAGGAAACAGTGGTGGATGTCTGCAAGGCGTGATTTCTCGATGAAGGAAAATTTATGCTATTGCTGTGAAGACCATTTTGATGTATTTATGTATTTGTGCATGGATAAGTAACTTGCAAATGATATGTAGCTGTGGGGCTTTAGCTGAGCTGTGATAAGTTGCGGGAGTAGTATGCAGTATGCAAGTCTTTTGAGGTAGGGATGAGACAGGCTGGGTTTTTCATGTTAAGTATACAACACGCAGTGAGTTAGGTAAAATTCTAGAGTCCTTTCCCGCCCTTATTAGAGTGTTTTTTCCTCCAGACCTTCACAGATCCCTTCAGATACCTCTAAACTGTAATTATAAAGTGGGGGGGAGATGCCCCCTTCACCCCCCTCCCCTCCTTAACGACCCCCCTGGACCCCTCAAAAATATAATATGTTTAATATTACTAATCTAACCTCACTATAACCTAACCTAACCTTATCTCACTAATAACCTCATAGTGAGACCCCCATAAAAAAATCATTACTAACCTAACCTTGTAAAATTATAGTTTTATTTTACTATATAACCTACCTAACCTTACTAACTTGCATTACCCCTACTACTGCAAGATGACCAGTAATCCTCCTTCAATGATGTAGTAGGTATTCACTGTGTTTTTAAATATGTAAGTTGTAGTTTATAAGGAAAAAGTGGATAGACAGAGATAAGGGGCCCGTGACACCAGACAAGTGATGACTTCTGGGATCGGCATTCCTTATAGGGAGCTTAAAATGAACCTGCAATGACATGTACAGCTAGACAGATAGACGAACTCATGAGGAACAGGTAGAAATGTATGGTTAGTAAAGGTTGTAGTGGTGAGTAGAGTGACGAAGGGTGAAATGTTTTGCTTATGGGGGGAAAAGAAAGCCATACATTTCTAACTGTTCCTTTTATGAGTTCGCCTATCTGTCTAGCTTTACATGTCATTGCAGGTTCATTTAAGCTCCCTATAAGGAATGCCGATCCCAGAAGTCATTACTTGTCGGTGTCAGGGGCCCCCTTTATCTCTGCCCTATCCACCTTTTCCTTATAAACTACAACTTACATATTCACAAACACAGAAAATCCCTACTACATCCTTGAAGGGGGAAATTACTGGTCATCTTGCGGTAGTGGGGGTAATGCAAGTTGGTGTATTAGTAGGTAAGTACTATAGTAGCGGCCCGCTTCACAGCTTTTTTGGGCTCTGTTGTTTTCCGCTAGTGACGTCCACAATATGGCGCCAGTCGTTTTAGAGCGTATAAATTTTCCCTGTACTTGAATTGGCTGTATCATAAAAAATACTGTTCACATAGAAAATCAACATCACTGCCCAGCAAATATGAGCTTAAAGATGTCAAATCAATCCTTACCTCAAGTAGAGTAAACGGGTCCATTATATAGAAACTGAATGTTTTTTGGGAAATAAAAGAAAAAAGTAATGGATAATATAAGAAAATGCAGCTTATGAAGTATTGGTAGAAAAACTCAAGGAGCGGCCCAGTGAGCGACAGTGAGGCTAATGTTGAAACAGTAAAAAAAAAAAAAAAAATATGAGAAGTGTTTTCCCGGGAAATATATTAAGAAATAACTGCCTCTATGAAATTTGGTGCGAGCGCGGATGATGTTTACGCTTCTCAGTTATGGTATCAGATTCCTCAAAGTAATTCGATCCTCGTTGCATAGACCCATCATGGGAACCGCTCTCCACCTTGATCTTGATCTTGATCTTGATTTGGGAGCCCACCCTGCAGATGCTGTCAGTGAAGCCTTTGGGTCCGGCGTTCTCCCACACACGTATCGTTTGGGAGAGAAGCAAAAGGGGGAAGCAAAACTAGGGATTTCTTTTTCCCCTCCTTTCCTCTCTCTGCATCACATTCATACGGGGTCCCCCATCACTGAGGGGCCCCCTGCCTTTCATGCTCTCTCCTACGTGCTCTCCACGAATTCTCCAAAAATTTTCTTTTACACTCTAAATCACACGACTGTCACTCCTCCCACCTCAGCACAACCCCAGCAGGTACTCCCCATCTCCACTCTCCTGTCTCTCATCTCTCGCCATTCTCCACCCGACCTCTCCTCCACTCCCTCCAACATCTTTGTTCTAGCATACTCATACCGTTAAACATTCCGCATCAATGCTCCAGGGTTTTTCATCCACTCCTGTCACACACATCACACACACCTTGCTGCCATCATTCTTCCATCGTACATACAAACTATTTACCTCCAGGGGACTTTGTCCTGGCTCTGAAGAGTAGGCCCCCCTCCATAGCCACCATCATAGAACCTTTCATACCGTGGCTGGTCCTTTCTCCTGTACCATTCCAGTGTTGATTTCTCACTCCATTGCCCTCAGCCATTCTTCTTTCCCTTTTTCTTCCACGCCCCCTATTTATTTCCTTTTTGCATACAGCCATACTCCCATGTCTCATCACTCCTGTCACAAACTTCCCAGTTCACCTGTCCATCTTTCCCTTTTACCGAGTCTTTCATCCACTTCCCATACATATTCCATCCCAAACCTTGCTTGCCCATTTTGCTGTCATCCATTCGTTGCAATCTAGCTCTGTACCTCAGTCCTGCCTTTGCTATCCTCTCTCTGAACGTGCTCCATCCCATGCCCTCCTCTAATTGCTTCCACTGCCACATACCTATTGGCTCCTAATGCTATTCTGCCTGCTTTGTTCTGTGTTATTTCCCAATCGGGTCCAACTCCTTCCTAGACCACACCATTGTTTCCAGGCCATACATAATGCTAGGGACTGCCACCCCCTTTCCATAGCCCCTCTCACCACTTCATATTTGTTGGCCCGACATCTTGCCACACTCCCCTAGCCTTCCCAACCCACGGGTTGGCTCTAGCTATCCTCTCATGTTTATTTTCTCATAGCCTTTATCACCCAAACCAAATACCCAGATACTTTTACTCTTTCGTTCTCTTTATTTCATTCCCACCCACCATCCAATCCTGTCATCATCAGGGGTCATCCCCATTCACCCCCAAACACTTGCCCTCTTCTCCTTACTGAGCCTAACGTTGAAGTCCCTTCCATACTCAGTCCACAGCATTCAGCATCTCTTGTAGCTCATTGTGGTTTTCACTAAGGATCACCACATCATCTGCATCATCAGTACACCCCACACCTTCACCCTCCAATTTTCACACCCAGACCTGTACGCTTCACTCTAAACTGCCATTTCCTCAACATATAATCCAAAAGTAGAGGAAAGGACACAGCCCTGCCCTTACTCCTTTCTTACTATTCACCCATCCAGTCTCGAGGTCACCCATACTGAACTTGGCCTTGTGTTTCTCATATACTGCTTATTATTTTAACAACCTTCTCACTCATGCCCAAACGTCTCTAATACCTTACATAACATTCTCCCCATCCACTCTGTCATACGCTTTCCCCAATATCTAGAAAGGCTAGATATTTCTTTCTTCCCTCCTTCCTTGTTCTCTCAATCACTTCATTCACTACAAACATATTTTTTTTCCCCAAACCCCTTCTTCTTTTCTGAATCCATTCTGCTCTTCACCCTCCTTTATTTCTTTCCACAACTTCCACCTAGTCTTTCATTCAGTACACCACAGAAAATCTTACATAAACCCTGTCACATACCGCTATTGGCCTGTATTTTTAATCTCCTTCCTACTCTTGTGTCCTCCCTTATGTATGAGGGGCACTCTACTGTCATTCCAGGCACCAGGCACCCTTTCCTCTCTCCATATATGTCCAAACAACTCATTTCATTCCCTCAATTACTCCCTCCCTCCCTCTCTATACAATTCATTCGGGATACCGTCCATTCCAGGGCCTTTCCATTTTTCAGTTTTCTTACATACCCTTCAATCTCATCCTTCTAATTTCTTCATCCATCATTTCCTCTATTTTCCTCCCTAAGGTGACGTTCCCTAGTCACTATCAGGCTCATTCACACCTCCAATATCTTTCCAGAAGTCTTCTACAGCTCCGGCCATTTCCTTTTTCTCCCTTAGTGACCTGCCATTCACCACTAGTTCTTTTACCTTTCCTGTATGCTTACTCCTTCTCCTCTCAAGAACTTATACCATTCCCCCACCCTCCTTCCTCACCTTTTTCCCTAAGTTTCTGATCACTTTTCTCTCTTCATTCACTCTTGCCTTCCTCACCAAGCATTTCACCTCCTTTTGCTTACTCTTATACTCTTCCCATGCCCTTTCATACTCTATTCTTCAGCTTCACTGTTTGACCCTATTCTTTCTCAGACCTCCTAAAACTTCCTATTTGACTGTTTTCCTTTCTTTCCTGGCCTTGTCGATCTCATTGTTCCACCAACTCTTTCTTGTCCGCCATTTGCTCTCTTACTTGTTCTGTCTATGCTCTCTTCTCCACTTTGTTAAGTACTCTTTCTTTTCCCGTCCTTAACAATCTCTCATTCATCTCATCCACCCTGTCTCAAGCCCTCAACCATTCTCTCCCAGCTTCCCAGTCCTCATTACTCACCACTTCTCTGAAATAATCCCAGTCTGCATCTCTAAGTTTCCAACGTCCATTCCTCTCCTCTTTCACGTTCCTCTTTTTTTCCTTCAAACACTCATACTCCATTACCATGACGTTATGGTCACTCGCTACGTCGATTGTCCTTTCCTCATCAACCCCCATACTTCTCACCCGTTCTCTACCTTCCGGTTCACTAACAAAGTCAAAGGCAGATTCATTCTCCCTTCCACTCCAGGTCACTCTTCCTTCAGCCAAAATCACATTCATAATTTCTAATTCATTCTCCTCTGCAAAGTCAAGCAGCAATTGGCCATTTCCATTTACTTCCTCTCCTAACACACCAAAGTGACCATTCATGTCTCCCATCACAATCACATTTTCACTTCTATTCTGTCTACAAACCCTTTGCACAATTCTATACTTCCTTTCATTCTCGGCTCTCGCTCCTGTTCCTTCCACTGTCATGTAAACACTATCACCAAGATCCTTTCTTCTCCCTTTCGCACCTTATATTCCAGACGTACTGCCATGATATCCTCACCCCATTTCACACCCTCCTACATCTAGCTCCTCTACATCTATACCTGCTTCCTGCCTCACAAGTACTCCCACTCCGCCACCCTTTTTCTGCTGCTTACTTCTGCCCTTGCCGATCATACTGTAAATCTCAGATCTAGTTCAAATTTTCTCTCCATTTGTGTTTCTGTCACTCCAACTACGTCAAAGTTTCCATTCATTTTATTTCTCTGCTGAGGTCTTCCATTTTTTCAACATTCCATCCTCTAACATTCCACAGCCCATCCTCACATTCCCTTTTGTTGTCAACAGTCACTCATTCGCATTTGTCACCCTCTTTTCCCTCAACTTGGCAGAGTCCTCTCAGTCGCCGCGTACCCACTCAAGCATTCTCCCCACATCCGCCTCTCTCCTTCCCATTTAGGTGCACTTTGGGCTCCCTCAAAGACCTCCTGTGGGAGTGCACCGTCCAGGTCTATGAAGCTTACTTTCCCTAGTCCCCTGGATCCTTACTGCCTCCGCTTTCATTTTTACAACCTCCTCTTGGAGTCGCTTGTTGTGTCGCGTCTCATTTCCTCATACCCTGGGATTTTCCCGAGGTCGCCTCATGATTCCCCACCACAGCCACTCGTACTTTCTTCCTGTCCTTCTTTATATCCTTAAGGCACTCCATCACCTTGCCCACCGTCTGCTCGGGCCTAACCTCCTAAGGCTGTTCCCCCCCTCCCTGCATTATCACCATTCCTTCCTGTACACCATTCACCTGCTCCCTCACCTCCTTCACAACATCCTCCATACCCTTGCCACTCAGGCTAACCAGCACACCTTCTGGTCTCTCATCGCCACGGTTCGCCTAACATTCTTCACCATACTATCTCCTATACACGTATGGGCCACTTCTTTGCCCCGCGGTTGCCCCCCCGTTGTTTTTATCAGTCCTGACCCCCCCTGGGGTTTGGTAATCTCCACTACCTCATCTCCCCCCTTAGGCCTGTAGCGGCCACAGCCCCACCGGGAGCCGGGCATCAGGTCCCCTAGCCTCAAACCCCCGCCCTCAGCAGCCTTAGCTGCCGCTACAGGCAAAAGCGTAGGGGGGGCGGATCGACCGCCCCCCACGACTTCAGTGGCCTCAAATGGCGAGGGTGAGGGGGGGGCAGGTCCCCCAGTCTCACCCACAACCCCCAAAAGCCCCCCTAGGCCGCCCTACTTCGACATCTTCCACCGCTGCAGCTCCCCTAGCCTCACCCCACCCTCAACATCCCTAGACCACCCTGCTACGACATCTTCCCCGCTGCGCTCCCCCACTCTCCTCTCCTTCGGGCATGCCTGCTTTGGTGACGTCTAACGTCAAGCAGCCCTCATCCCCAGGGCCCGTGGTGGTCTGGCCCCAACCCTGCTCATTCCCTTACCTGCCCTTTCTGTCCTGTTTCTTACTTTACTTGCAAGGTTTTATAATCCCCCTCCAGGGGTTGGGGTTTCCCCTCCTTTTGCCTCCTTTCAGTCACCTTGCACTGTTCTAGTTCCCTAGTCCTCGCCCCATTCTCCACCTTTAGCTTCGGATCCTTTCTATCCTTATTACCTGCTTTCTACACTTCCCCAGACCAAGTTTCCTTAGTGCCCCCGACCGTTTCTATCACCACTGAATATCCTGAGTGCGGTCGATCGTTTGGGTGGTAGGGAAACCATCGGATCATCTGTCGGATCAATCGTACGACCAATCGTACCGTGGATGGGGGCCTTTATAAGACTGTTACCAGGTTGGTAAGGCTTTTGGTTAGGACTTTCCCCAAGGACTAAGAAGCGGCCTTAGGGCCGATTTCTCAGTCGTCCCCTTCGTTGGGTTCCTTACCAGGAGTCCCCAAAGATTTTT
>JACEEZ010019990.1:0-10000 GCA_016584305.1 Chionoecetes opilio | reverse complement strand
CAGACAGACACCCGAGCAACCTCCAGGTATGTATCCCTGTTAATTTCCGTTAATTTATCCCTGTTATATCCATGTCCCGATGTCCCCATGCCCACCCATGTCCTTATAAGACCTTCAGGATTATTTAGTATGGATATGGGGCCTGGAGATGCATGGATGAGGGAGATATATGGGGATTAAGTGATATGGGTAGATTTTGGGTTTTGGGGGATTAAAATATGAATTTATTATGTTTTTGTTGTGTGTATCTATCTATTTATCTGTCTCTTTATGTCTGTCTTTATCTATCTATCTCTCTCTCTCTCTCTTTCTGTCTCTCTCTCTGTCTCTCTCTCTCTCTCTCTCTCTCTCTCTCTCTCTCTCTCTCTCTCTCTCTCTCTCTCTCTCTCTCTATCTATCTATTTCTCTATCTCTCTCTCTCTCTCTTTCTCTCTCTCTCTCTCTCTCTCTCTCTCTCTCTCTCTCTCTCTCTCTCTCTCTCTCTCTCTCTCTCTCTCTCTCTCTCTCTCTCTCTCTCTCTCTCTCTCTCTCTCTCTCTCTCTCTCTCTCTCTCTCTCTCTCTCTCTCTCTCTCTCTCTCTCTCTCTCCAGTATGTATGCTCAGACAGACAGACGGACATTCAGTGATAGTAAGAAACTCTACGGTGACGCCTGGCCGCGTTTCACTAACTCCGTAGCCTTTTACGCACTCCTCTGCTGCTATGGCGTTATTAATGATCACTAGGGTTTCAGGGCAGGCCAAAACAACCCGGGTATCTGCAGCATAGACGCGCAGTGACCAGAAATAGATCCTTAAAGTTACATTCTTGAAATGCCTGAGGAAGTTGGTCGGGAGATGGGTACACGCAGAAAGCTAGGACAGGAAGGCGGGTTCAAATAAGTGTTTTATATATAATAATGGAGTAGTAAGGTTGTACAGGCAGTGGTGTAAAGAGTGCCAAGCTTTGTTACTTAAGTTAGAATATTGTTACAATGACACATTTTTACTCCCAAGTACAATATGAATAAAAGTACCCAAAGTTTGATGATCCAATGATCCATTCAATGATCCAGGTACTTATTGACTTGTTGACCGTTGAGTCCTCCAATACTCAGGCCATCACCTGCCCGCCCCGCAGCCGTTCAGGCCATACATTTGTTACAAAAATATGCCATCACTTAAAATTGAATAATATAGAGTACAAAAAATGAAGAAATTAAGTTGAATCATAAAACAATTTACCTAGTTTTTTTTATCCATGTATTTTAAAAATGGTTTAAGAAATCTGCAATTTTTTGTCGGTGTGGTCTTGTAGCGCAGCAGTGAGTCATTCTGTCCCGCGGGGCTGCTGCCGCCGCGGCGCTCCTGTAAGCCACGTAGAGGCCCGCGGTGCTGCCGCCAAAGCTCATCGTCGACATATGTACATTTCATGCAGGCAACCAGCAGCATGCAGGCAGGGGCGTACCCACAACATTTTAAAAGGGGGGGGCTAAAAAATATATATATATATATATATATATATATTTTATATATATAATATATTATATATATATATATATATATTATACATAACAAACCACATATATATATATATATATAATATATATATATATATATATTAATATAATATATTATATAATATATATATATATATATATATATATATATATATATATATGTGATAGCTAGTTCAGCGTTTATTATCTTCTTAAAGATATTTTCTTTGTCTTAAGAGTGTCTTATTCTCTTTTGTAAACAAAAGAGAATAAGACACTCTTAAGACAAAGAAAATATCTTTAAGAAGATAATAAACGCTGAACTAGCTATCACTTTAACGAGATCTGTCTCAGAGAAAATCTCCTGCCCGTATATACTATATATATATAGAGAGAGAGTATATACGGGCAGGAGATTTTTCTCTGAGACATATATATATATATATATATATATATATATATATATATATATATATATATATATATAAAATATATATATATATATATATATATATATATATATATATATAAATATATATATATATATATATATATATATATATATATATATATATATATATATATATATATATAATATATATATATATATATATATATATATATATATATTATATAAATATATATATATATATATATATATATATATACATATATATATATAAATATATATATATATAAAATATATATATATAAATATATTTATATATTATAATTTATTCTTTGCAAAGGGGGGGACATGGCCGCATGGCCCCCCCCTCGGTACGCCACTGACTAGGCCCACTGACGGGTAAAATCTGCATATATATTTACTAGGCCCACTGACGGGTAAAATCTGCATATATATTTACTAGGCCCACCGACGGGTAAAATCTGCATATATAGTTACTAGGCCTACCGACGGGTAAAATCTGCATATATATTTACTAGGCCCACCGACGGGTAAAATCTGCATATATATTTACTAGGCCTACTGACGGGTAAAATCTGCATATATATTTACTAGGCCCACCGACGGGTAAAATCTGCATATATATTTACTAGGCCCACCGACGGGTAAAATCTGCATATATATTTACTAGGCCTTCCGACGGGTAAAATCTGCATATATATTTACTAGGCCTACCGACGGGTAAAATCTGCATATATATTTACTAGGCCTTCCGACGGGTAAAATCTGCATATATATTTACTAGGCCTACCGACGGGTAAAATCTGCATATATATTTACTAGGCCTTCCGACGGGTAAAATCTGCATATATATTTACTAGGCCCACCGACGGGTAAAATCTGCATATATATTTACTAGGCCTACTGACGGGTAAAATCTGCATATATATTTACTAGGCCTACCGACGGGTAAAATCTGCATATATATTTACTAGGCCTTCCGACGGGTAAAATCTGCATATATATTTACTAGGCCCACCGACGGGTAAAATCTGCATATATATTTACTAGGCCTACTGACGGGTATAATCTGCATATATATTTACTAGGCCTACCGACGGGTAAAATCTGCATATATATTTACTAGGCCTACCGACGGGTAAAATCTGCATATATATTTACTAGGCCCACCGACGGGTAAAATCTGCATATATATTTACTAGGCCTACCGACGGGTAAAATCTGCATATATATTTACTAGGCCCACTGACGGGTAAAATCTGCATATATATTTACTAGGCCCACCGACGGGTAAAATCTGCATATATATTTACTAGGCCCACCGACGGGTAAAATCTGCATATATATTTACTAGGCCCACCGACGGGTAAAATCTGCATATATATTTACTAGGCCTACCGACGGGTAAAATCTGCATATATATTTACTAGGCCCACCGACGGGTAAAATCTGCATATATATTTACTAGGCCCACCGACGGGTAAAATCTGCATATATATTTACTAGGCCCACCGACGGGTAAAATCTGCATATATATTTACTAGGCCCACCGACGGGTAAAATCTGCATATATATTTACTAGGCCCACCGACGGGTAAAATCTGCATATATATTTACTAGGCCCAGTGGCGTACCCAGAAAATTAAAAAGGGGTGGCCAAAATATGAATAAATATATATTATATATATATATTTTATATATATATATAATATATATATATATATATATATATATATATATATATATATATATATATATATATATATATATATATATATATATATATATATATTATAAATATATTTATATATTATAATTTATTCTTTGCAAAGAGGGGGGGGCATGGCCGCATGGCCACCCCCTCGGTACGAACACTTAGTTATGGCGGCGTGGTTGTCAATTGTACCGAATTGTACCTTCGCGGGGGTATTCTTGCTGTCGCTCACTGACTGGCGCACGTGCGCGCATGCGCTCTTTCCGTGGTGGCAGCTTCACTCCTCACGGAGGCCTCGCGCCGCGCCTCTGGGGTCCAGGTTGTGTGACCGAAGATCTTGGGCCTCACGGTGTTAACGAGGCGTCGGCGGCCAGCGTTCCTCCCAGCAAGGAGGCGCTCCCTGGCTGCCGCCTGCTGCCTGGCCGCGGCCACTCCTTGCTGGCAACCAGACAGTGATGCAGGTGTCACATTTTACTTCTTAACATTTACGATACCATTCGCGCATGTGGTCTGGGACGTAATCTTACGTGCGTGCGCTCGTTCCCTTATGGCGGCGTCTTTTCTCGCCAAGGCCACTCGGTTCGCAGGCACAGACGTGTTCAAAGATTGAGCAACCTTTGCGACACTTTTCGCCTGTGTCGTCTGAGAGGCACACTCACGCGCGTGCGCCCTTTCCCTTATGGCGGCGTCACTCCTCACCGAGGCCACTCGGTTCGCAGGCACAGTCATGTTCGCAGCCTGAGTGTCGGTCTGAGCATTTCCGACACTTTTCTTCCATGAAGTCTTAGGGGCACACTTCTGCGCGTGCGACCGTTCTTTAAGGGCGGCGCGAGCCCTGACGAAGGCCACCCGACGTGCCTCGGGCGTCGGGAGGATGTTACCGGGAACCCCGCGCTTCTTAAGTTTCTCCAGTTTTGTCTTGGAGGCATATTTCCACGCCTGCGACCGTTCATCAAGGGCGGCGCGAGCCCTGACGAAGGCCACCCGACGTGCCTCTGGCGTCGGGAGGATGTGGCCGAACGCCCTCCACTTCCTGGTTTTGCCAAGGCGTGGGTGGGCAGCAGTTGGCGGCGTCACACTAGCACTTTTTCCGTCTAGTTTTTTTCAGCGACTTTCTACAAACTAACAATTTTCTGACTGCAAAGTCAGCAAGCCGTCACACACACAGAATCGTTCGCCTGCATCACCAGTCAGCTGTTCGACTGTAAACAAACATGGTTCTTTGTGGTTTGTGGTTTAACCACTTTGTGGTTAAGATTATGTTTCATTAAAGCCTATAAGTTTAGGTTATGTTTCATTAAAGCCTATAAGGTTAGGTTAAGTTTCATTAAAATATATAAGGTAAGGTTAGGTTTATTTTTTTTTATTTATTTTTTTTTTTTTTTTTTATTTGCGCAAAATAAAACTATCTCCATTACAACACGCACCTATTGTAGGCCAAGAAAAAATAGTCTTTGTCTCTGAAAACGACCGCGAAACTCTCGTCCATTATTACCGACGGCTATAATTACGTGCCTTGTAATGCATTAAGTTGTAGTAGAACAATTTCTTTCATGACATCGTAAAAAAAAGTAAGCTGAAAGGCTTGTGGAGCCCGCCAACTTCTGCGGATTATGCACCCAAAAACATAGTTACCGAAATAGGAAATGTAGGTACTTATTACTTCTATTGCCGTTTCTTTAGCTGTGTTTTCCCTGTGCCTGATTTTTTTTTTTTTTTGCAATAAATTTCAAAATTTTCAGATAAGTGGGTTTAAGTTTTGGTTAGGTTAGAGGCATTCATGATTTTTAACCCCACTGTGTGCGGGTGTTCTGGGATTCAGAATGGGGTATGAAACCTTTCCCAACTTGGGCATTCAGGTTCTTAACACCCTGTGTGTCGGGGTTTTGTTCTGGTGAGGTCTTCTTTAGTAAATTTTTTCCCCACACTCAAAACATTTAATTTTTAAACACCACTGTGTGCGGGTGTGGTGGGTGCCCCATTGTAGCAAATTTTTCCCCACACTCTAAAATTCAAATTTTTAAACACCACTGGTGTCAGGTGTGGGGTGAGGGACCCATTGTAGCAAATCTTTTCCACACTCAAAACATTCATAATTCTAAACACCACTTTTTGTCAGGGTTTGAGGTGAGGTCACTTTTTTGTAGTAAATCTTTTTCCCACACTCTAGGCATTCATGTTCTTAAACCACTGTGTTCAGGGGTGTCTGGTAGGTCACTCTTTGTAGAAAATTTTTTACCACATCTAAACATTCTAATTTTTAAACACCATGTGTGTCGGGGTGTGGTGGTGAGGGCCCCTTGTAGCAAATTTTTTCCCACCTCTAAACTTTCATAATTTTTAACACCACTGTGGTCAGGGTGTGTTCGGTGATTGACTCTTTGTAGTAAATCTTTTCCCACACTCTAAATTTTCATATTTTTAAACCATGTGTGTCAGGGTGTGTCTGGTGGTTCAGAACGGGTAAAAAAACCTTTTCCCACACTTAGGCATTCATTTTTCTTAACACCACTGTGTGTCAGGGTGTGTGTGGTGAGGGGACCCATTGTAGCAATTTTTCCCCACTCTAACTTTCAAAATTCTTAAAACCCCACTGGTGTCAGGGTGTGTGTGGTTAGGTCACTCTTTGAGTAAATTTTTTCCCCCACACTCAAAACATTCAACTTTTTAACCCCACTGTGTGTCGGGTGGTGAGGTGGGGTCCCCTTTTTGTAGTAAATCTTTCCCCACTTAGGCATTCATTTTCTTAACCCCTTTGTGCGTAGGGTGTTTTTTGTGGCTGACTCTTTCTGAAAAATTTTGTCCCACACTCTAAACTTTTAAAATTTCTTAACACCATGTGTGTCAGGGTGTTTTTTCAGTGAGTTGACTCTTGTAGAAAAATTTTTTCAATCGGTCAGCGAAAACGGGCTGTTATATAAACCGGCTTTTAATGTATCTACATGTACAATAGTCATTAAATATTTAAAATTTACTTCTAACGTATTGAATTATAATTTGAAAAAATTTACTGTTTATATTGATATCTTTAAAGAAATCACTATGGTTTTTGATTTGACTAAGAATTTGATTTTCAACTTTGCAGACAAGACGACACGAGCGCTCCTCAGACTTGCTGATGCAGACGGACAATAGTCAGAGCGAGAAAAAAAATCAGAGCACGAAGTTCGATAACTAGAGGGAAAAAAGTGCTAGTTGACGCCGCCTTAAAAATAGCGGGGTGGCCTTGACTGCCTGCCGCCTGCTGCCGGGCCCCGCGGCCACTCCATGGGGGCGGGGTGACACCATTTCCTGGGTAGTTTGAAGCTCTCGGTTATCCGTAGCTTCTATCTTCACCCTTGAAGTCGGCGGGCACTCTACTGGGATGCGAACTGTTGAGGTGTGGGGGGCCTCGCGTGTTCGCCACTCCGCCACAATTTCTTGAGGCGACGGGGCACCCCACACGTTGTTTTTGGCGGCCTTGATGTGCAGCCTTTGGCGCCCCTAGATCCACGAGGATGGGGCACTTCCTGCCTCCTGCTGGGGGGGAAGGGCCCTTTTAAACCCCCTCCGACGTCCTCCACCTATGGTTTGCCCTGCGGGGCTGCTGTTTTGCGGGAGAGGCTCGTCCCGCCCGCCTTGCTTCCTTTCTGTGGGGGGCGCGCCAGGGTCTCCGTGCCCAGGACCCCCCACCCGGACTCAAACAAACCTCCCCCACCACACACCGGCACACACAAGAGAAACAAAGTCTTGTGTTCCTGCTCGGCGTTCTGGACCCGCTCTCCAGGCAGGCCAGACATTTCCTTTCTGCCCACCATCATGGACAGCACCTCCCCCCAGCTTTTTACCCAGGGGAAAGCCGCACTCCGAAGGGGGGCCCTTGGGGGGGCCACCCGGGCGGGCCCCCAGGTCCCCCGCACCCTTTCCCCCCGGGTGGTGGGGGGCCCTGTGTCCCCCAGGGCCCCCATACCCACGCGCTCGTCGGCCCCCAGCACCAAGCCCACCCCACAGGGTTTCGCCACCCTCCACCAACACCACCCCGGCCGGAGCATCTCAAACTGCAAAGTTTTTTCATTTTTTATGTAATTATAATTGTGAAAAAGAAATCCCGGCACCGCGGGGGGGCGGGTTACACAAGGGCAAAAGGCAGTGGGGGGGCCTCCCCGTCACCACCCCCACAAAATGTTAAACCAAAAATTTTTTCAAAGGGAAAAAGAAATCGTCAAACTTGGATAAAACTTTCGTACAGGTTTTTATATTATGTTATTTGGATGCATTGGGGACAGGCGTCTAGCATTCATTATATCAAACTGAGAAGTATCAGATTTTTTAACAGAGAATCTTATTTAAAAGACATTTAATGCTTCTTTTAACAATCTCTCGGGGTTATTCTTTTGCCTGAAAAAAAACACGTGACGTAAATTCCCTACTTAAAATTTTTAATGCAATCCCTTTTTCTAAAATTGGAAGTAAGCTATAAAAAATCCTTGAAAAATTTGGTAAATTTACATATCTGTCGTAAAAATGAGCTTCTTTTAAAAGAAGATTTTTTTGGTGTTAATTTAGTACTAGGGAAAAACGGTCGCTAAAATTTGACATCTGAAACAATTCGATAGTCAATTTAAAGTCTGTTTTTTTATGGCAGCATTTATAGCATAAGGTTTTTAAGGGATTGTTTTACGTTAATGCCAAAATTTAAAAAACCAAGTTATACAAACATGACAATTCAATGTTTTTCATTTGTACTGCACTGAAGGGGAAAACAAAAATTTTTACCGACTTTGCATACATGGATGGCAAATATAGTTTGAACTAGCTGTTTCCCCCTTTACAGTCATGCCTATTATCATTTTAACTTTTTTTACGAAAGAAAAATTTTCGTTTGCTCTATGCTTTCGCTGGGAAAATTTTAAGAGTCGCATAATGCTTAAAACAACGAAAGATGTCAATGGAAACAAAAACACGAATAAGGTGGGGGAACAAGGGGGCATAGTAAGGGAAAAGTGAGCTGGGGGGAAAAAAGTTTGTTTTGGGGAAGGAACGCTGACAAGTGTTTTTTTCTAGTAAAGTCGAATTAAAACAGTCGTGCTATGTGTGTGTGGTGTGTGTGTGTGTGGCTGGTGGTGGTGTGTGTGTTGTATGTGTGTGTGGGGTGTGGGTTGGGTGTGGGGGTGGGTGTGGGTGGGGGTGGGTTGGGGGTGGTTGTGGGTGTGGGTGTTGGGGTGTGGGGTGTGGGTGTGGGGTGGTGGGTTTGGGTGTGTGGGGTGGGTGTGTGTGTGGTGTGTGTGTGTGTGGGTTGGGTGGGTGGGGTGTGTGGGTGTGGGGTGTGTGTGTGTGTGTGTATTTGGGGGTGTTGTTTTTGTGGGGGGGGGTGTGGGGTTGGGGGGTGTATGGTGTGTGGTGTGTTATGTGTGTGTGTGTGTGGTTGGGGGTGTATGTGGGTTTTTGTGTGTATGTGTGTGTGTTGTGTGGTGTGTGTATGTGTGTGTTGGGTGGTGTGTGTGGGGGGGGTTTATGGGTGTGTGGGTGGGGGTGTGGGTTGGGGTTGTGTGGGGGGATGGGGGGGGTGGTGGGTGTGGGTGTGGGTGTGGGGTGTGGTGTGGGGTTTTTGGGTGTGTGTGTGTGTTGTGTATGTAGGGGGGTGTGTGTGGGGTTGTGTATGTGTGTGTGGGTGTGTGTGGGTTGTGTGTGTGTGTGTGGGTGTGGGGTTTGGGTTTGCAGTGTGTTTTTTGTGTGGTTTGTGTGTGTGACAGAGGTGGGCACCGCAAACAAAATCCACTTCCGCAAACCAAAACCGCAAACTTCAATCCCTTTAAATTCCGCAACCCCAAGTCCGCAAAACTGCAAACCAATATTGAATTTTCTCTGCATTTAAATTTCAAAATAGAGGTGAAACCTTTGTGGTAGACATTCATATTTTTTCCAAAACACTTGTGGCAATAATTATTGATATATATATAATATTATATATATTATTATTTAATATATAAAATATATAAATATATATTATATTATAAAATATATATATTTAATATTATATATTATATATTATATATATATATATATATATATATATATTATTATATTATATATATTTATATATATAATATATAATATATATATATACTATTTTACCCCCCTACCCTTTTTTACTGAAATGTACAAAACTGTGTTTTTTCTTGTGTTTGTCCCTCTGATATTCATTCTTCACCTCTCCAAAAGGTCTTGTGGTGTCTCCTTTATCTGTCCCTCACTCCTCATCTCCCTGTCCTGCACTCCTCTCTCCCCTGTCCGCATCCTATCTCCTCTGTCCTGCCTCCTCATCTCCCCTGTCCTCCTCCCCATCTCTGTCCTGCACTCCCCACTCCTCTGTCCTGACTCCCATCTCCTTTTTGTCCTCAC
>JACEEZ010019988.1:0-10141 GCA_016584305.1 Chionoecetes opilio | reverse complement strand
CAACCAAACGCAAAAAAGGGACGCGGAACTAACTGATAACGTCACAACCAACCAATCAGGGACGCAAGCACACTGATGACGTCACAACCAACCAATCAGGGACGCGAACTAATTGATGACTTCACAACGGACCAATCAGGAACGCAAAGCACACTGATGAAGTCACAACCAACCAATCAGGGACGCAATACACACTGATGACGTCACAAACCAACCAATCAGGGACGCGGAACTAACTGATGACGTCACAACCAACCAATCAGGGACGCAAAGCACACTGATGAAGTCACAACCAACCAATCAGGGACGCGGAACTAATTGATGACGTCCACAACCAACCAATCAGGGACGCAAAGCACACTGATGACGTCACAACCAACCAATTCCAATGATCTGAAACTCGAGAAATGCCAGTGGTCGCTGGCAGTTTTAACTCACAAGGTTGGTCTACTGTGTTTTTGGCTCCGAGACTAATATTTTTCATAAATTAATTTCGCGATAAACATTGATGCACCGCATCTGATACCAAAAAATATAGTTCTTCTGTTGTTCTACTAATTATATGGATGACATGCATTACGATGGAACGTTCTATAATAGCAATTTAATGCAAATTACTCGCCTCGTGTAGCAAAGCTTAATATATTTTTTACATGTATATTGTGGCATGTAAATTTGGGCGATGTTCACACTGTTTTCTAAGACAGTACTGCTGCGTCTGGCAAACGCTTGTCAAAATACAATAAGCAATGCCTTGGAAAAACGAAGAATAAGAATGCCGAAATCGGCTTGTTGCTGCGACAATGTAGGTTATAATTGTGGAGGCGACACGCCGCGGCGGGGAGTGGTGGGCGGGGAGATTGTGGCGGGAAGATTGAATCAAAACATTGCCACTTCACGCGTCGACTCATTGCACTTCCAGGCTTTCTATCTGATTGATACACAATAATAACAGGAAAATATGACTGCCTAGGTATAGATAACTTCTAAACATTCGTTATTGACTATATAATATCTTAGAGTAGCATTTACCTCGCCTCCTCAACTATAACCTACTTGGTTATTTGGTTATATACAATGTTTTACAGAATCAGGCTTCTATACAATATACATATAGAAGAAAATCGTTCTTAATATTATACTTGTGTGTTTTAAGTGCAGTGGAATAAGCCAATATTTTTCTTTCAAGTTGACCAACTTTTCACCAAATTGTGAGTTAAAACTGCCAGCGACCCCTGGCATTTCGGAGTTGCAGTTCTCTCTAACTAGGGACGTGGAACTAACTGATGACGTCACAACCAACCAATCAGGGACGCAAAGCACACTGATGACGTCACAACCAACCAATCAGGGACGCGTAACTAACTGATGACGTCACAACTAACCAATCAGGGACGCAAAGCACACTGATGACGTCACAACCAACCAATCAGGGACGCGGAACTAACTTATGACGTTACAACCAACCAATCAGGGACACGGAACTAACTGATGACGTCACAACGGACCAATCAGGGCCGCGGAACTAACTGATGACGTCACAACGGACCAATCAGGGACACGGAACTAACTGATGACGTCACAACGGACCAATCACGGACGCGGAACTAACTGATGACGTCACAACGGACCAATCAGGGACGCGGAACTAACATGATGACGTTACAAACGGACCATCAGGGACGCGGAACTAACTGATGACGTCACAACAGACCAATCATGACGCGTAACACACTGATGACGTCACAACAGCAATCAGGACGCGGAACACATTGATGACGTCACAACAGACCAATCAGGACGCGGAACAAACTGATGACGTTCACAACAGACCAATCAGGGACGCGGAACACACTGATGACGTCACAACAGAACAATCAGGGAACGCGGAACACATTGATGACGTCACAACAAGACCAATCAGGGACGCGGAACACATTGATGACGTCACAAACAGACCAATCAGGGACGCGGAACACATTGATGAACGTCACAACAGACCAATCAGGGACGCGGAACACATTGATGACGTCACAACAGACCAATCAGGACAAGGAACACATTGATGACGTCACAACAGACCAATCAGGGACGCGGAACAACATTGATGACGTCACAACAGACCAATCAGGGACGCTGAACACACTGATGACGTCACAACAAACCAATTAAAAAGCCATTATATAACACTATACTATAAAAACAAACCATTAGGAACCCAAATCACCATAAAAACATCACAAACTAATCATGAAACTCATAAACAAGACAACAAAACCATCAACACCACATCAATATTGACAAAAAAACATCAACACCACATCAATACATCCAAACTGACATCATAAATCATTATTGGTGACGTTTTGAGTCTACACAATTATGAAACTTGAGTCTACACAATTATGAACTAGTGGAATGGAGGAGGGAGAGGGAAGGGGAGAGAGTGAAAGAGGAGAAAGGGGAGGAGGAGAGGAGGAGACAGGAGCACTAGTTTAAAAAAAAAAATCAAATATACATATATATATTTTCGTTTGAGCCTATAGCGCCAGTAGGCTTTTTCCTTCCATAGTTTTCTTATCTTCTAAATCTAAAATCTATCTAATAAATCTGATCTATCTCGCTTGGCCCCCTCCCTCTGTGCTAGTGAGGTGAGGGGAGGTAGGGGTGGGGGGAGGGGGGCGAGGTTATATGGTATACTTTTAGCAGGTATTTTGGAAGTGCGTTCGAGTGTGTTTTATGACGTGTATTAAATCACGCCGCAATAGTTCCCTTTTTTAAATGCGGCGCAAAAATCGATATATGACTGCTTTTTAAGAGAGGGACTTGAAAAAGCGGGTATAACAATAAACATTCCACACTTTCCCTTTTCTCTCTCTTTTTCTCTCTCTCTCTCTCTCTCTCTCTCATTCTCTCTCTCTCTCTCTCTCTCCTTCTCTCTCTCTCTCTCTCTCTCTTTTTTTTTTTTTTTTTTTAACATACATATAACTAAAGCCCAAGGTGCACTGTCGTGTGCTACCTATCTTAAGGGAAATTTACACAAAAATAAAAAAGACCTAAAAACTAACATTATATACATTTATGTATCACTAAAGTGTTTGTTGAGGCACTGTTGCTGTCACTAGTGTCACAGAAATCACTAGGCTCAGGGGGGTGGGCTTCAACAGTCTCCACCGATTGGGCCCCCAACTTTTCACTTTGTGTGTTCATCCCCCTGGATGTGAGGGACAGCGGCCGTGAAAATGTTCCACATCCTGGAGGGCGCGGCCCAAAGGTGCGTTGGTGCTGGCTGGCACGGGAACGCGGCACCCCCACTGCATCACCACTGGTAAGCACCGTTCTCGTTTCTCCGCGTGGCGACTCTCGGAGGCTGTCGTAACCCAGCCAGGTGTGGCACTCCCTGCACCTGTGCCTTGTGGAATACCACAAGCGCCGCGACATCCCTGCGGTGTTCCAGTGAGTTTAGAGGACTCACCGGCTCGAACAGGGCTGGTGGGTCTGGGGGGTCTGGGGGGGTCTGCAGCATCCACCAGTCGCAGGGCTCGACGCTGGATGCTGTCCCCGCCTCTGAGTGTGCTTTGGCTGCGCACGACATCCAGGAGAGGGTGGCGTACTCTAAGTAAGGCCGTATCTTAGTCCGGCCGCTAAGGCCCAGATTTCAAGGGGGGGGGGGAAAACATCCCGGATAAAAGCACCAAATTTTGTTCGGGCTTTCTACAGGGTCCTAGCTATGTTTTTTGAAGGGGAGCAAACGTCCAATTACCAGAAGCCTCTATAAACCTTTTTTTGTGATAAGGCAAATTTTCACTTAGAAAAATCTTGATGAATAAAATTGCCTTTAATGGCAAAAAAATATTCCGTAATGAAATACACCCACTGTTTTTTTTTTTTTTCATCCCTTTTTAAAATTTCAAATCCACTTTAAAATTTACCAGGAAAACCGTTTATTACAAGGGAATTTAGGCTTAATGATGCCTGAATTTACTTCCCTACTTACTTAGTTAAGGTGCAACAATGTTTTGCAAACTTTTTTGTTTGTGTTTTGCAGATTTTGAAGAGCCCAGTCCTCATTGTGAGGATTGGTCAGCGTGTGCAGTCTCCCAAAAAAAAACCTCTGGCCATTCGCTTCCTTAAATGCACATGGAGGGGAAAGTCGGCGCCAGTGTCTTTTCTTTCCTGGAAAAGGGGACTAGTTCAAGAACTAAACGCTCTCCCATGCCTCTTGCTTTTGGTGCTGCCGACGGGGATGAGTTGTGGGAAATCATGCACAGTGGCACAAATCATGCACGACCAATTCAACACACAGAAACTGGAAAAGGGCGAAAAAAAACGGGGGAGAAAAGCACTCCTGCTCCAGAAGAGATCCTCTCCACGAAAATGTTGACAAGACCGCTGCATATTTTGCCCCCAAGAAGAGGACTCCTGCATGGTTAAAACCCTAGGGGCAGATGACAATGTTAGGTCAATCCCCCGGATCTGTTGGATTCGATTTTTACCGATTGAAGGTGTGGGTGACCTCATTGCATGGAGGCCAAGTCCCATCTTGCTTGCTTGTTGGTGCGGAATCGTCACCGGTCCCTGATCGGAACAGGGAAAACCTACAGGATGCCCAGAAAACCAGACAAGAAAGCCCGAGAAAGGGGCATTTGTGAGCGGGGGTCACTTACATGAGAATGAAGTGGAAAAAAGGCACATTCCCTCTTCAAGTTTTGCTTCCCTAGGCATCCTACGAAAGTCGTCTTGCTGACTTTGGATCGGGATGAATAAACAAATTCGCTTTAAAGAGAAAAATCCTGAAGCACTTTCCATATTCACAAGAGCAAAGTAGGGAAAAAAAATGTGCTATTTTCCCTTTTGAAAAAGGCATGCAAAAAATGCTAAAACGGGCCCCTGGAGACTGACTATGAAGGAGAGCACTAATTTTGGCAAAGCTCCCAGGTTTGGCAAAGGGGACATTTTTCTTTCCTTTGGGTTTCAACTTCAGTGGCTCCTTTCCCCCTGACTCCAGAAGAACTCTTTTCCCCCAAACCTAAAAGAGTAGGTGACCATGCTGTGAAAGGACTGACTTGAAAGATCAGGCTGACAGATTCCGGGCCCTTCCCACTGCCTCCAGATCATACCTTCAACTGCAAAAAGAGAGCCAGAAGAGACAAGCAAATAAAAAGCACGACACGACATTCTTTGGAAATTGGGCCCCCTACCACTCTAAGGGCCCTGAACCCCCACACGCAAACTGGGTCAAAAAAATTTGTTACCCAGTGCATGACTTGGGCCTAGGGCATTATGACCGGGGGCTCCCCTAGAAATCACGGGCTACTGCTGTTGTGGGACATGAAGAGAAGGGAGTTGTGTGCCCAGCCCTTTTTGCGCTTTCAGCTCACCATACCCATACCCTCATTTTTTGCTCACCCATCCCCTTCCTTCTTTGGCTGAAAGGGGAAGCTGGAAAAGGGAAGAATCCGTCCCCAAAACTTTTGGGCCCAGAAGACGAAAGAAAAACCCCTCGGGCTCATTTGATGTTAGAGTGCCGTGGGCTGCGTGGTACACCTCCTCCCAGTGACTGGCATCACTACATTTGACGATTATGCAAGTGGGTGTTTGTTCCCCACATCTGAGGCAACTGGAAACCTCTATAGTAATGTGGTATGGGAAGGTACCTGGAAAACATTCAAAGAATCACCAGAGAGAAAGGGGGAAAGGTGTACAAAGGAAGGTGGCGGGCCCCCAAAGGCCCGGGAAATTTGGGCCCGATTTCCTGCGTGACCCCAAAAACAAGGTAGAACTCTTCCTTTTCCTATCAGAGAAGATTGTACCACTACCTTTCCCAGACGGAAAGCGGGCTTTGCAAAATCTGGGGCCTCGTGTCGCATGGCCTGACCCTCGATGCCGCCCTGTGACCACGAAGAGGGAGACACAAAAATTTGGCCATCTACAAAATGCCCTAGAGAGTGGATCACCACACTTTGGGACGCCCGTGGTACTGCGTTCTTGTCACCTCATCGGGAATAACTTTCTAGCCAGCAAGTATCCCTCGGGTGACATCTGGGGCGCCTTCGCATGGAAAAACTTTCCTTTTTTCCACACATCAATCCTCTGTATACTCTGGGCAAAGAGAAGTCCACACGCTACCCGGTTCCCCACTTCACAGGGTGTAACACTTCTTCTTTTTTTGGAAAAAAGGGGAAAAATCGGGTTTTGGGGAAACTGGGGGGCCTTTCCGAAGTCACAGATGCCTTCAACTTCACGTAGAACATCCACATGCCAATCACCGTGGATTGCCAGGGGTTCCAAAGCTGGAACGTTTTTACAGTCGTTATATATACAAACCACCCTCTGGGGGTCCGTGAATGAAGCAAGAAAGGGAAATGTTCTGCCAGAAAAACAGAAAGTGGAGAACATTCCCCCAACTACAGGCCCTGCTGAGCACATCAGCGGCGTTACCCGGGTGGCATCTGGACAACCTTCCCAGGCCCAACAACAAAACCAAAATGCTGAAGGCTGCGGTTGGACCCTGGAGCAAAAAAAAGTCCGGTTTTCCCGTCTGGAGTCGCAGCCCGCGGCAGCAAAGGGTGTAAGTGAACTTTTGAAGTGTGCCTGCAAAAGTGCTGCGGTTGTGGCGGGAGGTTTTATGAAGAAACCAGCTGGAAAGCACCGAACTGTGCCTGCAAATGTGAGAATAGACACATAATTACAATTATGAAACATACCTGCATTGTGTACTGGTGCTTAACAAAGCATGGCATTCCGCAGCTTACAGGAAGACAGATTTTTGTATAATGAGCTTTAAAGAAAATTTTTTTCATATCACCGTCATAATTAACCACTTCATTTTTGAATTGCAAGGGGTATGTTTTTTAATTTGTGTTCTGCCCAAAACTACATGGGATTTCGCGATGTCCCCAGGGGGTTTAAAATCAAAAAATATTGAATTTAAGTTTTTTTTACAGCCTATTGGAATATTTTGTTCTGGAGTTAAATAATAATAAAAATAACTTCATCCAATAAACATTATCCTTATGACTATTCTTTTAAAAAAACCCCTTTACCCCAATTTCCCCCATGCGAAAAAGTCAAAATAATAAAGAAAGGGGTTTCCTTTTAGCCATCTGATTTATGGATCATTTTTTCCCCCTCAAAAACATGCTAGGGGCCTGTAGAGTGCCTGAAAAAATTTTGGGGCTTTTATCCGGCTGTCCCCCTCATTTCACTAACGCGGACTAATCTGGGCCCTTTTAGAGCAAAGGGTTCCCTCCCTTTTAGGAATCTGGCTCCCCCCGCAGGGCAGAGACCCCGTGAGGGCCTTTTTTTCCAAAATTTTGGGGGGTTTTTGGGGGCCTCAAACCTTAGCTCTCGGTCCCCTTACTCCCCAAAAACCCTTTACGGCTTCCTGGGGTGGAGAGGAAAACCCACCAAACCCCGCCTCCCTTCCCTGCTGGCCCGGCAGCGGGGGACCGAGAAAAACCCCCATTGCCGGTCTTCTCCGGGCAAGTTCACCTGCCAACGTGAAAAAACCCCTCCTTTTAAAACCCAGCTGCTGATTTACCTCATCGCAGCACGCCCCCCTTCATTCGCGGTAGGAGCAGGAGAGAGTACATCATCAGCGTAAGCCGAGACGCTGGCACGCTGGGGAAAAATCGCCCTGTAGATGTTCCACAGGACGGGCCCCCCACAGAGCCCCGTGGGGCTGATGTTCCACTGGCAGGGGGCCAGAGGCCCCCCCGTTAACGCGACCTGGGGGGTTCTTCCCCGCGGGAGCCCCCAGGAGCAGCAGGAGGTCACCCTGGATGCCTTTTGCTCGGAGTTTTTCGAGAAGGCCTCCGTGCCACACCCTGTCAAAGGCACCCGCTTGTCAAGGGCCACCACGATAGTGTCCTGGCCGTCATCCAGGGCGTCCTGCCATTTTCGGGTTATAAGCATCAACGTCAAGAGTGGACCGTCCGTCTGCACCCAAACTGTTGGTCCGAGAGGAGGTAGTTGTTGTCGCTGGAGGTGACGACAGATTACCTTCTGCCACGATCCTCTCGCACTTTCCCCACCACAGACAGCAAGAGATGGGCCGTAGTTTTTGGGTCAATCTGGAACTCATCTTGTGAACAGGCCCACTCGAGCTCCTTCCACGCTGAGGCCAGATGTTTTCCTGCATGCAGGCAGTGAAAGACTGTGGTGATAGGGACAGACACTCCCAGTGCGCACTGTTTTAACAATTGCGGGCTGGACGTCATCAGGGCCAGTGGCTTTTTTTGGTGTCGAGCCCTCGCCAAGATGTGCTCGACCTGCGCCTGCGTCACCTCCACATTGTGGCTGTCCTCTTCACACTGCTGCTACCCGACGAGGCGGAGGCTGCTGGGGGGCTCCACCTTCAATCTTTGCAGAGAAGAGATTAGCCAGCAGCTGAGCCTTCTCCTTTGCGCTGACAGCTGCTGTTTCCTCCTGCTTGTGGAGGGTAGGAATTGATCTTGGCGGCTGATTCCCTGTTTTTTCCTTACCAGGTACCACCAAGTTCTTGTTTCCCACGCCTGGTCCTCGTAGTTTAGCGGCGCAAGTCCTCCTCCCACTTTTTTATGGCCCATTTGCCTGGACACCACCCTCCTCCTGCAGGCCTCCCGGTGCAGGTCCTTTTGTCCGAGTCGGGTTTAAAACGCTTGAAGGCGGAGCCACGCGAGTACTTGGCTTCGGCAGCAACACGGTCAACTAGCCAAACATGGTTTGATCCGTGGCTTTGTGGTGGTAGTCGCGCGTGTGCTACATGGCGTCTCTGAAGGGCCAGGAGCGGGAAGTAAGGGGCTCGCGACTATATTATCCGCCCATCCCCAGCAAAGTACCCCACGCCGTGTGACTCAGTCCGGCGCAATGAGGCCCAGTCGCTTTATCCCACAACCAGACATACGGGAGGTGGCCTCGTCCCGAGCCACGGCCTATAATCTATCTGTGTTAAGACAGCGTGGTTGTCAGAGCTGCCCACTAATCCTAGTTGGTGACAGCAGATTGTGTCACCCTGGAGGTCAGAGATGACAAGGTCCAGTCTCTCTCTCCTCTCTCTCTCTCTTGACTACTACTACTACCAATGCAACAACCACTACAAAAAATGATAATGAAATGATAAACGAAGAAAAAAAGAGAAAAAAAAGAATAAAAAAAAAAGATGAAGAAGGAAAGGCAGATTAGCCCTTTTTTTTTTCTCACACACAAAACACGCACACGCACACGCCCACGCACACGCACACACACACACGGTACCCCGTGGTGTACGGGAAGCACGCTCGGTTCTAGATGAATACACACACACAACACACACACACACACAAAACAACACACAAAACACACACACACACACAGACTCTCTGTACATACAGTGTTGTAAATAGGGATTTTATCCCGGATTATAACGCCGTAAAAAGCATTTACGAGGCTACGTACAATGTCCCATAATCTTGAATAGAAACAGGGAGGAAAAAATGGAATACCGAAAGAACTACGACTGTGTTCATGTGTAGAAAATGCAGTGCAGGATGAGCTCTGTGTTGCTGCAGTGACCACTCTCCAGCCAATGTAGAAGCAACTATGACATGCTAGACTTCTCCAGTATGGATAAATTTTATGGGTACAAGGGGGGGGGGAATAAAGTAGGCTATCTGTGCAGTTTATATCTATAATAATATAAGCGAAAGTGTTTTGTGTTTTGTGTGTTTGTGTGTGGTGTTGTGAGTGTGAGTTGTTGGTGTGTGTGTGTGTGTGTGCTATAGGTTTTCCCCCCCCGTGGCGCAATCCCATCATATGGCACAGTTTGGAACCAGGTTGAGCAGGGGAAGGTTTTAAGGCCATTTTGGGGATGATTCGATCACTTTTTCTTTTTTTTAGCAGCCTATTAGCGAGAATTGTGAAAAAAAGGGGGGTTGCGGAGAATTGAGGGAACCTTGATGTAGGGTAGGGTGATGGTGGGATAGGGAATGGCGTGAGGTGATGGTGGAAGATGGTGGGGGGGGGGGTGTGGGTGGGAAGGTGGGGGTGGGAAAGGTGGTGGGTTGATGGGGAATGGTGAGATGGGTGGGGGTGATGGTAATGGGGAGTGAATGGTGGGGGGTGATGGGTAAGGGTGATAATGGGTTTGGGGGGTGATGGGTTAAATGTTTGGTTGAATGGG